>CM052545.1:60412020-60437954 GCA_028533065.1 Trachops cirrhosus | reverse complement strand
CCCCTTCTGGTACCCCTATAATTCAGATGTTGGAACGTTTAAAGATGTCCCGGAGGTTCCTAAGCCTCTCCTCATTTTTTTGAATTCTTATTTCTTCATTCTTTTCTGGTTGTATGTTTTTTTCTTCCTTCTGCTCCACTCCATTGATGTGAGACCCATCTTTCATTCCATCACCATTGGTTCCCTGTGCATTTTTCTTCATTAAACTTATTGTAGCCCACATTTTTTCATCTAATTTGCGACCAAAATCAACCAGTTCTGTGAGTATCCTGATCACCAGTGCTTTGAACTGTGCATCTGATAGGTTGGCTATCTTTTGGTCGCTTAAAATGATGGGTTCTGGGGCTTTCAATTCTTCTTCTGTTTGAGCCATCTTTTTGCTGGTTTGTTGTTTTTGTTGTTGTTGTTTGGTCTTGTCGAACTCCTGTAGTGAGGGGCGGGGCCTTAGGAGTTCACCAGCGTGGGGCACCCCAGTGGCTGGGTTGTGACACTGTATGTGGGGGCGGGGTCCGAGAAGGAACAATGGCGCTTGCTCTGCTCTCTGTAGGACTCCAGATCCCTCCGCCGCTTTCCACAAGCCAACCGGGCCCCTCTGGCACCAATTTTGGTGTGGGTGGGCCGGTGCACCCAGCAGGACCTTCCTCCTCAGTCAGTGACCCAAAGCTCTATTTCCCGGCACTGGGACCCTGAGTTGGGCCCAGTGCCTTGCTTCACAATGGCCGCCTCGCTGGGTCTGTTGGTCACCACCCCCTGGCCGGGGCCCAGGAGCCACCGCTGCTTGTGCGCTCATGGTCTGCCTGCTGTGGATTTGCACACCACCCTGGCTGATCAGCTCCCGGCTCAGAGTCCCTGGCTGGGTCGGACTCCGCCCCTCCTACTGGTCTGGATGAACGTGTCTATTTTTAAATCCCTGGGTGTCCGACTTCCATACACTTCAATTTTCTGTCAGTTCTGGTTGTTATTTTGTTTCTATATTGTTGTTGTCCCTATCTTGGTTGTGCGAGGAGCCACAGTGCATCTACCTATGCCTCCATCTTGGCCGGACGTCTCTAAAGCTAGGATCTATTATCACCTCTGCTTTATTAAACCTCAGAAGCTCTCTACTGTAGACAGAGTCTTAAATATTAACCTCACTCTTTGGAATGCAGCTCGCCCATCCTAAAAATACTGGCTGAGTTAAAAACTCTTAAACGACAACGTGTGCATACTCTCCCTTCTCATCTGTTTGGCCATGGACATGAGTCAGGAGCAAAGCAAATATGTGGCATGCAAGGCCTCTGCCATCTGGTCCCTGCTTACTGCTGGGGCCTCTTAGGATACTGTTCTCATTGTTGTTCAGCGTACTCTGGCCAAAATTGGTTTGCTTTCTATTCTTCCTCCTTAGGGCTTTTGCACAAGCTGTTTCTTCTGTCTGGAATTTTCTCCCGAGCCCTTAACAAACCAGTCTACTCATTGTCCAGGTCTCTATTTAGATTTCCCTTCTTTGATTAAGACTGCCTTGCCCCTCACATGGAAAGTAGATCTCCCATTATGTTTTCTAATTGCACCCTTAATATTTACTTTCTCATACTCTCCAAAAACACTTTTAATTTATATGATTTCTTGCCTAGTATCTGTCTTTGCCTCTAACTCTGTGAGTAGGACCATGTCTACTCATGTTTACCACTGTGCACCCTGTGGTGGCCCAGTACCTGGTGCATAATTAACGTTCAGTGGGTATTTGTGAATGAATGAGTGAGGACTGAGTGGATGAATGAATGAATTGAAGCAACACTAACCTGGGAGCCAAGACACTTGAGAAGCTGTTGCAGATGAATGTGGTCTTGGGAAAATTTCTTCACCTCTCTAGGCTTATATCTCCTTACCTGTAAACTTTTTCTGCAAGATGCTTTCTGGTCCCAATGTCCCAGGACATGGGCATGTGTGCTGAGATCCCAGGTCAGAGCTGGTGTAGGCAGTTTTCCGTGTCCTTTTCTCAGTCACCTCCAGAGCTGTTCTTCACCCCCTTACACCTCTGTGAGAAGTCGTCCCCCTTTGGTTTTCATTTCACTGTACTCTTTATGGCCCCAGTCATGTGCATTTTAAACACAGAAGAGGATACATACAGTCACCATTTTGCATCTTGCTTTTTAAACCTACCATGGCTTGGAGATCATTTGGTATCTGTACAGATAGATCTAGCTCGATCTCTTTTTCCCACATAAGGATTGCTAAATAATTCATCCTGTTATAGCGTAATTTATATGACCAATATTAGGCCCACCACTTCCTTTCTTTTTATTACTTTATATCTTTTAAATGTTTATATTGAGAAATAATTTTAGAATTACATAAAAGTTATAAAAGGAGTACAAAAAAATTCCTGTATACCCTTAAGATTCTTCAAATTTTAACATTTTATTACTTTTGTTTTATCATTGCCTCTCTTTGTTTCTGTCTCTATATATGTGTATACATGTTATATGTAGATAGAAATATACAAATATACATTTTTTTCTAAAAATAATATACATGTATAATGTTTTTATTATCACTTGAGGACATGCTTATTGATTTCAGAGGGTGGGGAAGGGAGGAAGAAAAAGAGGAAGAGAAACATCAATGTGAGAGAGAAATACTGATAGTCTTTCTCTCGTGTGCACCCCAACTAGGGACCAAACTGCAACCTAGGCCTGTGCACTGACTGGGAATCAAACAGGTTCCCTTTCAGTTTCCAGAACAATGCTCCAACCAACTGAGCCACACTGGGCAGGGCATATAATTATGTTTGTTTTTTAACATTTGAGAGTAAATTGCAGATATGATGGTCCCTTACCCCTGAATACTTAAGTATGCATTTTCTAATATCAAGGACATTCTCTTACATATCCGTAGTATGATAATCAAAATCAGAAAATTAGCATTGATAAAATACCATTACCTAATATAGTTTCTATTCAAATGTACCACTAATGTCCTTTACAATAAAAGAAAAATGATCTTTTTGGCTCAGGTTCACATGTTCTTTGGTTTGTGGTTGGGGTTTCTGTACCAGTTCAACCATTGACTGGTTAGGTTTGTGCACACGAAGGCCGTTGATGTCTGTGTATTATTTATTTATAGACCTGCTGTCAGTTTATTTTATTATTTGAGTTATTTTTATCATTCAAATTCCAGGTACACTACAATGTCATATACAAATAGAAGTAGTTTTGCTTCTTCTTTACCTTTAACTATAATTGATTTCTTTTGTCTGATTGCATTGACTTAATACTACTGTGCTGAATAGTAATGGAGATAGAGGGTGTCCTCATCTTTCTTCTGATGTTAGTGAAAATGCTCTATAGCTTCCTCATTGCTGTTTTTAGGACCAGAATACACAGATATGATAGATAGGTAGATAGATGATAGATATATGTTGATTCAGATTAATTCACAATAAAAAGTATCCCTCAATTCCAATTTTCTTAAGCTTATAAAAATCAGAAATGAGTACTGAATTTTGTCAAAAGCTTTTTCAGTATCTATGGTAATAATTTATGCTTTTTCCTTTAGATCTATTAAATTGATGAATAAAATTAGTGGCTAACCTAACATTGATTCAATCTTGCATTCCTAGAATAAATCTTACTTGATCATATTCTATTATTTTTTAATATGGTAGTGAATTCTATCTGTTAATGTTCCATTTAGTGTTTTGTATCAATATTCATGAATGACACTGGTCTCTAGTTTTCTTCCTCATGCTATTGCTATCATGGTTAATATCCACATTACAGTTGCTTAATTAAAGAAATTGGGATTTTTCCTTCATTTTCAAAACTCTGGAATCATGTGTTCAACATTGGAACTGTCTGAAATAATTTTCCTATAAAACCATCAGAGCCTAGTGATTTTGGAGGGTAGTTTATCAATAACTTTCACTACAAGATGTGTGCTTTTTACTTAATTCATTTTTTAAAATTTGGTATTTAAGTTGTTTTATATGTATTTTTTTCCAGTAGTTACTTTTTTAACTTAATGTTTTATGCACCTTAGTCTCAAATGTTTATATTTAACCTTTTTCATCTAGTTTATCAGTTTTTATTGAATCTTTTTACCTAATACCTTTTGCCTATACAACAGCTAATATATTTATTCTACTTTCTCCCCCCATTTTTTTTAGTTGCATTATTTCTACTTTGGCACATATAGCATCTGTTCATTAGTCATCTACACTCCTAACAACCTGTGCTTTGGTCTTTGAAATTAGATATAGATATTCATAGTGATATGGATGTAGATATATCTGTATTCCCATCATGAAGTTTTCCCATTCACCTCATGGCTGAATGAAGTGCATCTTCCAATAGATTACTCAGGAAGGGCTCATGGATGCAGAATTCCCTGTTGTAACTTGGAACTGCTGCTCTATAACCCTGACACTTGAAAAGAAGTTTGCCTAGTGGTAAAATTCTAGGTTCACAATTTCTTTCCTTGAGCTTTTTTTAGTGCTTCTCCACTGTTACTTTGCTTTGTATGTTATTTTTTGAGAGGCCTGATGACAGATTAATTCTTTTTACTTTGTAAGTTATTTGATCTTTTTGCCTGAAAGCCCTAATAATTTTTTTCTTTATCTTTGATGTCTCTTAGTTTTACTAGGACATCAGAGTTGATCATTCTGAGTATGTTTTCCACTGATTGTTGGGCTTTCTCAATATTTAAAGAAAGCTTTATTGAATTATATTTTATATATGATGTTATCTTCCATGGTTTTATTGTTATTCTTGAGGGACTCTAGTTACAGATATGCTGTTTTTTCTTTCCTGTCTTCCCATGCAACCATTTCTATTGAATTCTTTTTGCTTTCATTAGTTTAATTTTTGACTGCCCAAAATTGTTTATGAAGTGACAGTACAAACCTTACTTCTCTGAGTGGTAATGGTGGAGCTGGAGAGTACTGTGCCTTCTCCAGGCTGCAGGGACAGTGTGGTGGGACTGTGGCCCTGTCCAAGGCACCGGCTCTTGCCACCTGCAGAGGGCAACCCTTGCCTCTCTGCCTATGCTTGTGGACCAGTGTGGTGATCCACTGGGTGTCAGGATCCCTTCCAACAGCCTCATGGAATGGATCAATGAGGATAATCTCAATGAATCTGTATGTGGAATCTTCACCAACCTAGTAAGAACTGAGGATGCACAGAGCCCCACAGTGGCACCCAGCTCTCCCCTCAGCAACAGACTGAGGGCTCTCATCATACATTAGCTGGTTAACACCATGATAGACAGGCTTGCTGTAGGTTGCATCCTTAGGAGCAGGGCATTTGCAGCCACCACACACCAATCTGTTATGTAACATAACCTTGCTTTATCAGGCAGGTTGGGCAGGGGACCCTGTGGGTCACAGAGAGTTGGCCGTTCACACCCTGAGAAGAAAGAGCATTATATCAGACTGCTTCCTCCTCTATAGTTCCTAGGTGCACCTGTAAGCACCCACCTTGGCCTACCTGATGGCTGCAGCCGGATGGAGAAGAAAAAACTCATTAGTTCATTTTTATTCTCTTGATTGCTCATTGTTGCCTTTCACCAAACCTTTGGTAAATTTTATTTTGACTGTGTCTTTCTTAAGCATCTTATATATTAGTCTTTATTTTGTCTTTTTCTTTTATAACTTTTCTGAGTTCAATGAATTCTCTTTAAATTTCTATTTCTTTTTTGCCACTTGCTTTTAGTTCTTGAATGTTTGTTTTAAGGTTTTTTTTATAACTACAAATATGTCATTAAAGTTGTTAAATTTATTTTAGAGTGTTGTATTCCATTTTGTTCTGCTTAATGGTTATTATTGTGTAATGTTGGTAGAAAATTGTTGTCAGTAAAGGTTTGGGAAGTCTCATTTTATTTTTTTTAACAGGATATTTGTGTGCCTTTATTCACATTTCTTCTGTCCAGTTTTTGATTTGGTGTATTATAAGAGTCCTATTTTAATGGTAGTCTTCTTTTTTTCATTTTTTGTTTTTAATTGACTTGTATTTTTTAAGCATTTTATTACATTTATAGGGATAACATGGGTTAAAATATTATATAAATTTTAGGTATACAACTTTATAATATAATGTCCATATACTCTATTGTGTGTTCACCATCCAAGGTTTAGTCTCCTTCCTTTTCTGTTAATATAGAAACTACAGTTTCTCTAATGGATGTGTTGTTGTTGTTGTTGTTGTTGTTGTTGTTGTTAGGAAAGCAATATGTGTCCTCTCATTTTTTTCCTTTTATATTACAGGATCCCAACCCTCTCCCCTGTGCTTCTTTTCCCCCTTACCAGCCAGTCTCCCAAGACTTCTTTGTCACCTTCTCTCTTCTTTGTCACCTTCTTCTCATCTAGAAGCAATGCGTTAGAAGGCTGTCATGTTGAATTGCATTTAGTCAGCACCTAGACCTACCAGGACACTTTTTCAGTATTTTCACACTTAGGGTGAATGTTCTCAATTGTAAAAACTTTTCCTTAGGCCTGCTGCTATCTCTCTTTTACTTAGTTTTTTTTTTTACCCTAGACTATCCTAATTCATCTTAGGTCTGTATCAGAAGTCAAACATTACTTGTTGAGATTTATTTATTTTTATTAAAAATAATATAAAGTCTGAGCATTTTCTAGTGCTGAGCACATATCTAGAAATGACAGGACTGGAATTAAGACCAGAGCTGCCTGATTAGAAAGATTTCGGTTGCATTATACAACAGAGAAATGGATAGGGGTTGTAGAATATGCATGGGGTATGGATAAAGCCACACATGTGAAGCAAAGTCACACTTGGTTAGTCATAGTGGATGGCCTTCTATAGTATAATGTAGTCATCACTTCCTACTGTTGCTGCTGACTGTGGAAAGCCCTAATCAGTTAGTATTAATTCTACTAATTGGGTATAGGACTAAATATTATATCATTGACAAGTATAGAATTATATGACCACCTCATTTTTAATTTTCCTAGAATGGCAGGTGCAGGAGGACAGAAACCAGCATAACTTTTTTAGAAATGTTGAGCCAAGCTGAAGGTGAGGGATATTAGCATATGATGATGAAACTCTTCAGGCAAAGAACTAGACAAAACACTACTTCCAAAGGTCCCTAATAAAAATTAAATCTCCTGGTCTAAGAACTTGCCTTAGTCTTCATTCATCTTCTTTTTCTTTTTCTCCAGAACTTGTTACTATGGACTTCCCACTTTTACTTGAAAGTAATTTTCCCATGATGTCAGATTACAGTTTTTCTTTGACCATGCCTTCTTTGTCCCCTTTTCTGGGTATAGTTTCCTTCCATTGCTCTACCAATATTCACATTTTCCAAACTCTGTGTTAACCCTCTATTCTTTTCTTTCTTGAAACTTTCCATTAGAGGATGAACTAAATGCATGACCCCTGTCATCATTATTTTTAAACCAAATATCCCAAAATCCATCATCTCTAGCTGCCTTTGTCTTTTTGGTATACTCCACTGATAGTCTGTAGCACAGTAGTAGCAGTGGAAAGAGAGAGACCTGCCTTCATTTTCTGCTATGACCTCAAACTCAGCAAATCCTAAGTTGAATCTGCACCCTTCCTCCAAAACCAACTTTTATTTATAAAATATTTTATTTATATATTTTTAGAGCAGGTGGGAGTGAGGGAGGGAGAGAAACATAGATGTGAGAAACCTCTTGTATGCGCCCCTACTGAGGACTGACCTGCAACCCAGGCATTGGCCCTGACCAGGCATGGGACTGTGACCTTTCATTTTGCGGGACGACACCCAACCCACTGAGCCACACCAGTCAGGGCCCAACCTCTATTTTTGATGAAAATTTGTTGACATAATTTTTGTTTTCTTGTCCAAATTGGAAGTGTGAGTATCAATTTTGCTTGACTTTTCTGATCCATGATCCTTCCATCCTTAAGTCTTTTGATTTATCTTTAACACATGCTTTGAATCTTTCACATTTGTTCACTTTCCCTATACAAACTGTTTCAGCTCACTTCCAATTTAATTTAATAGCTGCATAACTGAAATCTCTGCTTCTACCCTCTTTGCTCTGCACCTTCTCACACAGCCCACTGCCAGATTAACTCTTCTTCAATATCATTTTCAGCAAATCATACTCCTGCTCAGAATCCTAGAGTTGCTCCCCATTTTCTCTATTTCTTCCATTATCAAGACATTCAAGTTGCTCTATCTTCCTGGTAATGCTGATTGTCCTCCCCTCAGTTCAGACTGTATATGGGTAGCCTGACTGGTATACTTAGCCTTTCATTGAATGTACAGTTTTCTTGCCTTGCACTTTAACATCCAAATTTTCCCCCCACATCCACGTTCCCACATCAGGTCTATAGGAGGGCTCTTCTTAATCTCTCAAGAGATCTATAATCTAAAAGCACCTACTTTCCTCCATACACCCCCCAATGTGGTGGAATAGTGATGGAGAAATCACAACAAGCTGAGTTTAGAAAGGGGAGGAAGGGCACTTGTCCTTAGAGAGTTGGAAATCTCTCTCAGCAAGCAATGTGAGGGTCTCCTGATCTGGGTTGGGGAATGTTCCTTGATTAGGCTACCTTTCTGCTGTCTGGAGGGACTTTCTCATCCAGTGTCTGCCATGGATCCTGGCTCTGACCCCCAAGAGTTCCTCATTTTTCACTATCTTGTTTGGCCATAGCTGAAATGGTTGTTGGGCAATATGCCCTCCTTAGGACCTACACAGCTTTTTCAGTCCACTCACTCCCCATAAAAAGTCAGAGGCCCAGGAATTGCTTAAGGTCTGAAGAACATCAGGTTCCCTGTTCCTTGACAGTACAACTATCTTAAACAGGTATCTTACCTATTTTATTCCTGTCAACTGCATGTGCTAGTAAACATACAGTTATTCTTGAGATATGGTCCTCAGAATTGCTGATTCCTTTGCTTTCTAGTCTCATAGCTCTCCTCCCCCGCCACCCCCACCCCAAATGGGATGTATTCTGAGCCTATCAGAATCTGTGGGAGAACATATCCTTATGTTCTTTACTCTCTGTCACTTTATCCAATTAAAATACTGACCTCAGCTAATGTGGGAGGGGAGGAGGAGCAGGAAAAGTGGCACATCAGCTTTTAAATGTTCCCCTTTGATGTCATACATGTGATGTCCACCCATTTGTTATTGGTCAAAGCAGGTCACATGGCCATGCCAGACTTCAAGAGAACAAAGACATGTATTCTGATTCTTGCATTGGGAAGGAGAGTCAGATAAAAGTTTTAATAATATGGGGTGTGTCACTTTTGGGTGGAGACTGTAGGCTGCTGCTGTAAGGCACCAAGGCAATGAGCAATGGTGTCTGTCAGAAGATGCCAGAAGGGGCTGTTTCTTCTTTTGGTCAAATACTTGGAGCACTGGTAACTACATCCTGTGGAAGGAATTGTGGTACTCTGCCTGGAAGCTTCTGGATTGGCTACCTCACAGCCTCTCATCCTTTGACTTTGGTACCCTGAAGCAACTCCCTTGTGGAGAGGGAGGTTTGAAAGAGAACTGATCTTATGTGGCTTGAGATCCTCAAAAGTAAATGCCCCTGAGAGACCACATTTCTTGGTAGTTATGCTGTTGCAACTAAGGCTTCATTAATTAAAATAGACACTCACTGGAATCACTCTGTTTGAAAGCAATTACTCCCAAGGCTCCGAGATGATTGGAGAATGTTCAAAAGCCATCAGCAAACAGTATGGAGTTTAAGCAGGTCTTTGTGTGGATACAGTTACTTCCTAGGAGCCATTTCCTGGAATGCAAAAAGTGCTAAGAATCTGATTGTTTGTGTATTTGTTTGTTTTGCAGTTGGGAGGTTCAGGGCCCATTCTGGAAGTTTTACAAGGGGAGCACAACAAAACTTGCCCTGATATTGATAAGATGGATTCTTGGGAGTGCGATCAAAGACTCAGTGATCTCAAGTCAACACAGCATGGGTTCTGGAAATATCCAGGCAGAGTGGGCCTTGCCTGAGTTCAGGTTGTCGTTTGGGTGGGTGTAGACGTGGAGTGGCTAAGACAGGTGTTGAGGCGCTGCCAGCCTCTTCTTCATTTAGATTAATTGCTTTCTCTTTAGTTTTATGGAACTTGACAGAGCTGGTTGTGGCTTTTCATGGTTGACTACCCCCGTAGTACATAATTACAGAGGAGATTTTTAAAATCAACAATGAACACATTTTCTAAATATGTCCTCAATCCACTCCCTCCCTGGGTAATCGGAGGCAAAGAGAAAGGAGGGCTGGGTGGTATCTCCTGAGGCCTCTTGTTAGTGAGTCCCAGGTAGGTTCCAGTGGGGCCACCGAAAGCACAAGCTGACTCCATGGCAAGGTGTGCCCTGTAGTCCTGAGGCCACACCCCAGGCATATAAAGCTCTCATACCTGCTTTCTTCTTCCTTCTCAGGAGCTGAGGCACTGCTCAAGAGCTAGGTAGGAAATTATACACTTCCACAAAAAACCGAGGTGTTGTGTCAAAATAAAAATAAAAATATCAAGCAGCTTCTCAGGAGATCAAAGCCTGACTCAGTAAAAAGCTCCTGGCACAGGTGATTCTGAGACTCTTTGTTGTTGTTGTTTTTCTTTTGAATGAAAAGAATAGATGCAAGAAGAATAATATCTCTTTTATTAACTCATCTGTTCATCCACTCCATTTATTCATTCAGTCAGTCATTCAGTCAGTCAATACACTGGACCCTGTATGAGATACTGGAAGATTCACTTGGCAAGGATCTCACAGGTCAGGGAAGGGTACTGCAGGACCTGGAACAGGGTCCTGATCCAGCCAACTGAAGAGCAGATAAGGGTATGGATAGTCCAGAGCCTTTGTGCCTCTGTATCCCAACCCCCTGCTGGCCCAGACACCAAATTGCTTCTCATTCTAACTCAGTGGAGGAAGAGGAAAGACAATGAGTGTGGCTAATTCACATGGCTATTTCATTGTTTGGTCATGTGAATTAGCCACACTCACTGCATTTACCTTGTCACTGCTTAAATGAGCCTTGAACTCTACCAGTTACAAGCTGGAGGCCAGACAATGAAGGACATCAGTGTGGGGCATGAAATCACGTGTTTCTCAACTGGCGAGACTTTCTTATAAGAACCATAGGATGCCCAATGGCACAGAGTAATGCCCTGTTGCACTATACACGCATGCGCAAACACAGACATGAGAGCAGGGAGATTTAAACCCTTTGCCTCTCAACTCCCCTTTTGGAAAATCACATTGAAGTTGTGAGTCATTTTATAGCACAAAAGAATGACCTCACCTTTGGGCTCATTTATTATTTCCATCTGTTCCCTCCACAATTACAAGGGGCTGTGCAGCCCCTCCCTAAAAAAACCCTTTATGTGAAAAGAGGGAGCATCTGACTCCCCTCTCTCCCACTTTTTGCACAAAAGCAATCTCACCAAATCCCTCCTTTCATGGGCCCTCTGTCCACCTTGGTCTGCACAGTAAGACAGTGGTTTTCAACTGTCTTACTTTGGTTTTCAACCAACATCTAAAAAAATATATGCAGATGAAAGGCTCTGCCCAACACTTCCTGAATTATAATCCACAGAAGTGACATTCTATAATTTTGATAAGCTTCCAAGGTGTATCTGATACACAGCTGTGGTCAGTGTGTCTCAAACCTTCATGTGCATTTGAATCACCTGGGGATGTTATGATGCTGACCCAGTAGATGTGGGGTGGACCTGTGATGCAGAATTTCTGACAAGTCCCTTGGATTGCCGTTGGTTAAGGAACAACTTTAGGTGACAAAGGTATACACACCCTTAACCCTGGGTACACATCAGAATGATCTAGGGAGATTTTAAAAATCTTGTTGCTCAGGCTATATCCCCAGCTAACTAAATCATAGTTTCTAGGGCTATGATTCAGACATTAGTAATTTCTAAAGCTTCTCAGGTGATAACTTTGTGCAGGTCCAATTGGAAACTGCTGGTTCAGGAGCTTTGTCCTACCAAAGTGGGCCTGTGATTTGACTGCTGAGCTCCCATCCCTCCATCTTTGACTTGCTGTCATTTCATACCCTTTGTTCTTCCTTAAGAACCCTGAAGGATTAGACTCTGACTGGTGTGGCTTAGTGCATTGGGTGTCATCCCACAACTGAAGAGGTCATCTGTCAGGGCACATGCCTGGGCTGCGGGTTCTATCCTAGGTCAGGGCACATATAAGATGTTTCTCTCTCCCTCTTCTGCGCTCTCTAAAAATAAATAAATAAAATATTAAAAAATAAACCCTAAAGAATTAGCAACTTGCTTTCCTACCTCTTCCACCTCCCTCAGTGTCATCTGTACCTCTAACCTTCTATACACAGCATTGCTCAGAATGTGTTTGCCCACCTGTTGGCATGGCTGGCTCCTTTTTTTTTTTTTAATTCTCACCCATGGACACTTCTTTATTGCTTTTTCGAGAGAGAGGAAGGGAGAGAGAGAAACATCGATTGGTTTCCTCCCATACATGCCCAGACCAGGGAACATACGCACCCAGACCAGGAATCAAAACCACAACCTAGGTATGTGCCCTGACTGGGAATGGAACCCACTACCTTTCAGTTAGGAGACGATGCTCCAACAACTGAACCACATCAGCCAGGGCCTGCCTCCTTCTTTTCATCTAGCTCTTTCTTTCTTAACTTTGGGAAGACTTCGTCTCCCCAGGCCAAGATAGGCACTGCAGTTCTAGACAACTCCTCTGGGCTCCTCCAGCAGCCCATGGAATGTCTATTATAACCCTTAGTACATTGTGCAATATTTGCTGATTTTTCTGATCTGTTTTCCCCACTAGACACTGAGCTCCATGAGAGTGGGAATGGCTTGCCCACCTCTGAATCTACATCATCTTGCACAATGCTCAGAACATAGCAAAAGTTCGAGCAACATTTATTGAATGAATCAATGGTTCCTGTCCTTTCTCTTTCTTTCTGTTTTTCTGGTTTCTATATGGGGTTCTGTTAAATATACAAAAACTGATCTGTTTTAGCGTGATTCTGATTGGTAGCATATTTGCTCAAACCAGTCCATACCCGATGAGAGTATAATTGGAATACCTACTCCTTCCAAAACACTGCCAATCATTCTGCTGTGTAAATAGGCACAGGTGATTGGTTCTAATCAAAATCATTAGTTCTGGAATGATCCTGCTGCCACATGTAGATAATTATGGCAGAAGTCTAAATTTTGGATGTTAGCCAATCTAAATAGCATTAGCATGAGGAATCTGCATGGAACAAAGGGAGAAGGTTGGAACAGTATTTGGACATAAATAATAATAGCATTTTTATGTGCCAGGCACTTCTCAAAGTAGTTTATATATATTAACTCATTTACTCAACATAGCAGCCCTATGAGAGAAATATTACTACCTGAATTGTATAGGCAAGGAAACTGAGGCACAAAGAGATTAGGTACTTTGGCCAATGTTATACAGCTAGTAAATGGTGGAGCCTCTGTTGGGAACAGGTAGACTAGCTTCAGGCAATTCACTGCTATACTGTTCTAAAAATTGGGCTTCTCCTAAGGTACAACATTAATCAAATTTCTCAGTATGACTGTTAATATTCCTCCTAGTTCATGTGTTATGATAGTAAGTAGAGACCTAACTTGAACCCTGGAAGTAGAATAGACCATTTGGGTTTTCCTTCTTATGAGGATAGCAGTCCTCAAATTTTAGGTATATCCAGTTCATTTTTTTCTATCACATACACACGCACATATGGAATACCCATCTCTCAGGAAATGAAGACTTCTCTGTGTATGCAAAATCAAATTATTCAGAATGAGAACAGTGCTGTTGTTTTTCTAAAATTTTATTTGCTTTCGGATGTAAGACTAAAATGCCGGAATAAGAAGTTTGGCTGATGGTTCCTGAGTCTAAGCCAGTCATGTAAATACCACTCTTTGTCCTCAGCTGATGGCTCTTTGGGGTCAACCAGGACCTAAGGCCCCTTCCTGTGGTCTGTGGTGTGTGTCCAATTCCATTGCTTTATGAAGAAAAGTAGAGTGAGGGGTCCTTGTCATACATTTAAGGGCCTTCCTGTGATATAAATCTGCCCTCATTCCTGCAGTTCTTCACCTCTTTTGTGAAGCATTTCACTGGTGACCTCACATTTGAAAAACTAAGCTATATTTTTGTATAGCCATTTCTCCTAAGATGTCATCTCTCTGACGTCTATAAACAGGTAGAACCTGATGTTCCCAGACCAGGTAGATAGACGGCCTCCTCCCACATCTGAGCTTAGTGGGAGAATCTGTGAAAGAAAATTATCCAGCATGGGAAGGACTTCACAGTGGCTTCTATTTTCTCAGTCTACCACATAGGAAACCATTAGAACTTAATTTTTAAAAATAAAAGTGGTATCAGCATCTCTAAAGCAATGGTTCTCAAAGTGCAGCCCCCAGACCAGCAGCAACAGCACTACCTGGAAACTTGTCAGGAATGCAGGTTCTTGGGCTCCACTTCGGGCTTTCTGAATCCGAAGCTCTGGGGGTGTGGACCAACAATGTGTGTTCTGAGAATCCCCCAGGTAATTCTGATGCATACTAAAATTTGACAGCCACTGTCATAAAGAATGAAGATGTATAATTAAAACATGCTTCTTCATGTATGACTTTACCCAAGTAGGCTGACACAAAGGACGCATCCTTTAAGTATCTTGTCCTCATGGACATCTCAGCTGCTGTTACCCAGAAGCAGAATTCCATACTAAACATGAAACTTTAGTCAAATTGTACGGAGCTGTACATAAACTGCTGGAAAATTGAAGCCATCCATTCACTACTGACCCCAGAAAACTACTTCTCCATTGTAAAAACCATTATTTGCCCATTGATCAAGGCAGGTGGGATGTCATTGAAAACTGATGATTAATTCACATGGTCCTTACCTGGAAGAGCTCAGCTGTCTTCCTTGCTCACAGCTGCCTTAGTGAAGCTGTGATATTTAAACTGTGAAAATTCTGAGAGCTAATTCAACCCACTGACTTTAATCACCCAAGGAAGGCGACAGGACACACTGAGAGACTCTGAAGCCTGTGGCTTTGGTCAAATGTGAATGTTATTACTTTGACTGGGGACACTGTGAGACTCAGAACAAATGGAAGAGGGACAGTGTGATCTTTAAAATTAGTTACAAAGATCAAACATTAAAAAGCTGGGGTAATTTTTGCAAGTGAAAACTCATCCTTTCAGAAGTCATTAATTTAATGAAATTACTCATTAGACCCATGTGTCGTTGTGTCCTTATAGTTACAGTGTCTCAAATAACTTTAGCTTTTCTTTTTGAAGAAGCCAGTACAAATTCTAACTTGCCTTTCCAGTACTACTCTATGGAGAATACCTTTCCCAAAAAAAATTGGACATGGCTTTTCCATGCTGGATTAAAGATGAAAGAGAATGTCATCAAACACAAGAGTACCCCATAGTTCTAGGTTCATGGGGTTGATGTCCAGCATTGTCTTTGTTAGCAGCTGACAATGTCATGTGTCTATTTAAGAAAGTTAGGAGTTCTTGGGATACCATCCCAACTATGTGTGGATAATATCATTAAGGGTCAGAGCTCCAGTGTCCCCTTGGGTGACATAACAATTTACCTCCGTAGACCATTGTTGGTTTGACTTAACATGTTGCTTCTGATACACATATCTTTGATCATATTCCTTTCCCAAAGTCCAGGAGCATCAAAATGGAAGGGTAATATGGTGCTGGAAGCAATGTGGTAAGAGCTCAGGAGTGTCACACAATCCTTAGTGTTGGTGGCAGAGTTCAGTTCTCCTCACCCCCTGACAGTGCCAGTAGACACAGATGAGGGTTAAAACCCAGATACCAGGAGTCTAAGAACTATCCCTGATTCTTTGACCCCTCTTTAAATAAGCCTTGACTCCCTGAAGCTGCAGTTTATAGGGTTCCGGCAAAGAGGAACAACTGAAATTGGTCATGACCTCAACGTTCCAGTGTGAACACCCCAATCAACAGCCCTCAGAGAAAGCTGGATGACTTTAGCCAATTCCCTGGAAAAAAAAAATCACTTCTTGAACATCACTTTGTGGTCTTTCACCTATATCTGCTTTAATCCTCATATCAATTCTATAGGGTCGGTACTATGATCTCCCTGGTACAGACTAGGAAAAGGAAGTTTATAGAGTGAAGTGCCTTGCCTCAACATTGCACAGCTATTAAGTGGCAGAGCTAGTATTTGAGCTTGGGTCCAGTTAGAGGGCTAGTGTTAGAGTTCTTGTGGTGAGCTCCAGACATAATTTAGAGGTGGCAGTAGTCAAAGTGTGTCCCCTTGACCTGTAGCATCAATGTCACCTAGGAACCGGTTGGAAATACAAATGATCAGGCTCCATCTAAGACCTTCTGAATCAGAAACTCCAGGGGAGGGGCCTATCAATCCAGTTTTTAGCAAGTTGTCCAGGTGGTTCTCATGTAGAAGTAAGGTCTGAGAACCACGGTCTAACACATTCCTACAGGCTGAAACAGGGAAATAGAGACTAAATTCGGTTTATTTAGTCTACCCTATTCTCTCCCTCACAATTTTCTTTCACATATTAAAAACATTTCTTAGATAGGTTTTGAAGGCCCTCCTAGTGGTTTTGATTAGCCAAAATCACCTCTTACCCATGGAGAATATCGAAAACTGCCCCTCCCCCACACCAAGCCTGACATGGAGAGCCTGGGAGGCAACACCTGTTTCCTTATCTTGCCTCCTTGGCCTTGCGGGGCGGTGGGGGGGGGGGGGTCAGTGTTCTCTGCTGGGCACCTGGAGCTTCAGGCACTGCACAAAGGCCCCAGGATGCCAGTGGATGTGTTCAATGGTCTCCAGGCTTTCTGGGGTGCATTGACTTAAAACAAAACAAAACTCTTCCATCTTCCATTTTCTCTAATTAATGAATAACTTCCATTTACCATTTTTATGAGTCCCTTTTTGAAAGGGAACATGATTTTCTTTTCATTTATTTCCCCTCAAGGATATCTGCAGAAGATATTTTTTAAAGTGTTGTTTCTGTATGAAGCTATTGCTTATTAACAGCAAGTCATAGTGAAAAGATGAGCTTTGGAAATCTATGGAACAGGCCTTAAGTATCATTTCCACTCTGCTAACTTGGAGGCCTTGGAAAAATACATTATTTAAAATCACTGAACTTTAATAGACGAAATAATACCACATAGGGCTGAGAATTTTATGATTTATGCCAGTGAAGTGCCCAGCAGAGTGCTTGGCATATTGTAGGTGTGAAATAAATAACAACTATTAGTATTATAAAATGAAATGGTCTCATTTCTCCAGGGAGAGGACAAAAGCATGCTAGGCCTCTTGAATCCCAGCCTCAGAACCTGGCTGGCATCACTTTGCCTCATTCCATCGGCCAAAGCAGGTCACAAGGCCAGTTCAGTTTCAAAAGGTGGAAAAACAGACCCTGCCTCCTCATGGGAGTAGCTGCAAAGTCACAATGCAAAGACATGCATGCAAGGAGGGCTGGGGAATGAAGGCCATCTGTCTGCTGCAGACTCATTAGTCAAAACTGAAACCAGCAAAACGAAAGCTTTGTCTTGGATTGGCCGCCTGCTGGCCCCTTCCTCACTCCTCCTCCTCCTGCTCTTGTTTTCCTCTCCCTTCTCTTTTCTTCGTAAGCTTCCAGACCGTTTAAAAAAGACAGGACATGGAAGAGGATGCTGGGAGAGAGTGTTAGAATAAGCCACTTGGCGGTATCCCTCACACCCCTTAACCCTCATTCTTGACTGTGGTAATAAAGTTCTTGGAGCAGCATCCCTCCGTTAGATTGTCAGAAGACTCGGCCCTGATGCAGCCCTATTGACACATCCCTAGAAACCTTTGTTTTGACCCAGGCACCCCTCCTAATGGCTTTGGGTTCCTGTCGAGGTGTCAAACGAAGGTGAGTGATACAGATAATGTGCCTCTTTTCTTCTCCTGCTCCTCCTGCTGCTGCCACGTCAGTCAGTACAGACTCTTGCAAAGTATATGTGAACTCAGGAGGGCTGCCCTGCTTCCCTGTCACTCTCTTACCTCTCCTCAGGAATACACTCTGTGATTCGATGTGAAAGAAGACCTTCGAAAACCTGTGTACAATTGATCTCCCTAAGGATTTTTACTAGAATTCCAAATGACTTGTAAATGGCACGCAGGTGAATATCAGCCTGGATACAGAAACTTGCTGGTTACCTTGATGTTGCTATAAAATATATACCCCAAGGATAAAAAGGTTATTACTCACAAAAGAGAAAAACAGGGAGTAAACTCATGATCTGAAGTTCATAAAATACTAGTAGGCATTTATTGAGCATTTATTATGTGCCTGGTAATGTGAGAAGCATTTTATATAATATCATTTAATCCTCAGACAAACTAATGAAACAGAAAATGTCCCCAGTTAACACAGGGTGAAAGTGAGGCCCAGGCAGGTGCGGTATCACTTGGAGAATCAATATTCAAATTCATTTCTGTCGGACCTTGCCCCTAACCATTAGAACACATTGTACTCTATTTATTTATAATCCTTGGTGCAAAAGTAATTATGAGTAAGCCTAGAAAATAATGTATGCTTTGTAAGTATAAGCCAACAGTCTTGACTGACTGAGCCTGCACTCTGAGTGAGAGCCAAAGCAATTAAAGTCAAAGGAATGAGGAGTTGCTCACAGGCTCCAGTGACCATGGTGTCGCTTAATGAAGTAGAATCCACCACTTAAAGCAGATGTTATTGACAATTTCAAAGGTGTAAACTAAATCTTTATTAATGAAGTTGTTCATTAGCTATGTCATTTATGTACATTTTCAGGCCTGGAGTTTGTTGTGGGTTTTTGCAATTGTTTATTGTTTGGTTTTTTGCTGTAGGATTTTGGTCTTACCTAACAGTGTCTCCCAAACTGTGTTCTGCAGACTATTTGCTCTGTTGTGTACTTAGATGTCCCGTGAACAAAAGGAGTTCCACAGTCAAATATATTGGTAAAAAATAGGGCACATTAACATTTAGTTTGTCTGTTTACTGCAAGGCTTCTCAGAGCCTTTTGTGTATTGTAATCTGCATCCTAGGTCTCCAGGGTGACAGTGGAGTCTGATTTGTTGGCTGTATGGACTGAATGCTGAGAAAGCTATTTGACTGCTGGTCAACCCAATCTCATTGTGGGGGGTCACAGGTCACTAATGGCAACAGAACTTTATAGATCTCCAGTTCCACTCATCAATATCATAATGTTTCATGTGTTTTTAAAGTATTTTCTTTCCATTCTTCTAAAAATTATTCATTCTAAATGAAAATTTCTTTTAAAGGTTTAGAACTCCCTGTGTGTATTTACCTAAAGACAAATACAAACATAATTTGTGTTGGTTTTTGAACACCCAGCAATATTACATAGTTCACAGACTCAAACAGCAAAGCTGAAGATCCAGGCTCAGAAGCTCTCCAGGAATCAGCAGAAGGAAGGGGACAGAACTGCCACTGTAACATGGCACACGGAAGATGTGGTTGGGCACTGGTACTGCCCTGGATGGCCCTGTTGCCACTACCAGTGGCCCCAGAAGAGTTGACACTGCCACCACCCAAATAATTCTAAATGGTCACTTGCATTGTAGCATTATTTGCTGTAGATTCAAAGTCTTAGGTGGGACCACTCATAGCCAGGATGCTGAGATTAGGAGTATCTAAGCCTTTGAACTGCCATAGGAGGCAATATTCTGTCTCTTACTCCCCTGAGATTTCTCTTCACATAGTGAGGACATGCTCAGAAGTCATTTTTGGGTCAATGTGCGTTAACATGACCTAATCAAGGGCCACAAACTATTGCTGGAGGGATTAAATCCTGTGTCTCCTCATTCCCAGTCTCTGAGACGTTTTCACAGTTTTGTGTTTTCTAATATAAGCATGTTCAGTCTTTTAAGAAATATTGAATCTTTCCCATATATCAAGCACTGTGGTGGGGTTCTTCTATCTCCCCTTTTTGGAGATTTTATGGTGAAATGTTTCTACATAGCATTTTTCTGGTGATAAAGTGCTGTGTTAAGAACACTGTTTTCACAATGAAATTTTAGAGAGCGTCAAATTTAAAATGAAGATTATTATCAGAAGTTCCCTGCAGATTCAGCATAGAGGCATGGTTGGAAAAGATAATTTGCTCAACAAAAAGAAAAAGGAAATAACAGCACTAAGGGAATTTCTTGGGCCCCATCAATGTCCACTGTTAAACTTTATTATATAAGCTGAAGGAAGGGTTGCAAAAGTCAAGGACTTACAGCCCATCATATGAATCTAGAAGTTGGTTTGCTTCAGCACTTATACTGCAAGTGATTTCCATACACCGCCTTCACTGTGCCTATATCCAGCACCAAGATGCAATACGGCCACAAAGTAGAAAGAATGGAAGCTTTGAGAGTTGGATTCAGGCTGATGTCCATATAAAAAAAACAATGGAGGGAATGTATGTTTTTCTCGAAGAGGCTGTCTACTTTCCCCCAATGGTTCCAATTATTGCCTGATTAGAAACATAGAGAGGGGTTACCAATTCCATTTAGGTGACAAATATGCATCTTAGCCTGAGTTCCCTAGAAAATGGGGCTTGAGGGAAATTCTTAGAAAATATAACTTGTGGGGGCAGCTCCGCCCACAGGGCCCCCCTGGCCACCAGGGATGAGAATAAGTCTACCAAGACATGATCTGCTTGGGGAGGAAAGGTGGCCAATCTCTCAAAGGAAAGGGCCAGGAGCCCGCTCCTCAATGAGCTTTTATTGGGTTCATTTGCACAGGATTACAGTCAAAGCTCATTAACCATTGTCAGGGAATAAGGATCAAACAAAAGATAACAAAGAACTTTGAGGGCCTATTTTGAGTCAGGGTCAGATTGCTAGAGCTGTAAAGCTTTGAGGAACAAACTCACTTCTTGCTTGGACCCTTATCATTTAATTGAGAGCATTCTACACAAAGCAGGATTTTACATATTCCTTCTTAGGCCTGATTGCCCGGGGAACCCGCCCTTTCCAGCACAGGGCTGCACCACCCTCTGTCATTGTTTCAAGATTAGGTGGAGCAAGGGAAGTAAGGCAGCCAAGAGATTATCTCCCAGACAGAATGAGGACTCAGGCTTTGACAAAGCCGAGGGGCCAGGGTCCTTTGCCTCCTTTTGCTGTACCCCCCAAAGTCCTTCCTTGGGGGCCTCCTATGTGATTGTGCCTGTCTTAGGTCATACCCCACTTGGGGAATCTTACCCATCATTGGCTAACCAACCAAGCATTGGGGGCCAGTTATGAAAAGAAGAGCAGAAGCAGCGCTCCTGCCAGGGAGATAAGCTTTTGTCTCCTTGGTGGCTTATGGTCCAAGGTCACTCCCTCAGCCTTAGCCTTCGTGGGAGTTACAGCTTCTGAAATGAGGCAGGGCAGTTCCCAACAATAACTCTGGGGTGGGGGTGAGGGGCAGTGTGGATAAAACAGGAATCAGGAAAGGCAGGAGAGCAAATTTAAGGTATCCTATTAGAGCTTTTGTAACAAGCACAGTTGTTTGCTCAGTGTCAGGATATCTTCAGGGAGGCTATTTGGAACCACTGCATGTGTCAACAGTCCATCTTGGAGAGGGAAGGAAGGAGATTTTTATGCTAGCTCTCATTTCTCTTTGGTCAAAGTTGTTCCCTGTGATATCAACTCTCCTGCATCTGGTTTACCTCCTAGGGCCTCCAGTAGCCACCTAGGAAGCCAGATCTTTGGTAACTAGGAAGGCAACATCCATGCCATGCGCCACAACACTCAGTCTGAGCTGGTGACAGAAGCGAGTCAGTGGCATGTCCCATCTCTCCATCTTACTGGGTCAGCGAGGAAAGATGTTGCATGTGTCAAAGAGCCCCACAATGTCTCATGCCTCAGTAGCAACAGGAAGGCCCAGGAGTGAGAGGCAAGAGACCTGAGACATGCCTGTGAGGGACACCAGGGACTAGGAGCAGTCACTGCAGAGACCCTCACTAACTAAGCAAGTAGACACCATGAAGGAGGGCACAGAGATGGAAGCATTTCTTTTGCATCTACAAGAATGCATTTGGGCTAGGAGATGTTCATGGAAGCTTTAAGTATCATCAAAAGAAAAATATGACCACGGATATCCAGAGAGACAAATAGATGGAGTTATACCCTAAGATAACCTGAAAACCCTTTCACCATGTATACTAAAAGTTCTTGGGTAGAATACAAAGAAATTAAAACGCACAGCTGAATTCTAAAAGAAGGGAGAAATTCCTGGGTCAAGGAAAAAAACAAAGACGAATTAAGACCAGATTAGTAAAAGTATGGACTGGTTTCGTAGCTACTCTGAGAGTGTACAAAGGAGTGTTTTGTTTTGTTTTTGTTTTTGTGTTCTTTTTTTGTGCCAATAACCTAAGGTATTGGATTATTTTTCTCCCACATAGAGAAAGAACACAAAACCTTAGGCTTGGGGAGAGTGGGAAGCATAGAATTAAGCAAACTTAAAGGCCTGCATCCTTGTTACAACTAGAAAAATATATACCCATCAGCAAAAGGCAGTGACAAGGAACTTTTCTCTCACTGCTTGCATTTGGTTGGATGAAAAAAAGTTTCTTCTGAAAAATCAAAACCAGGACTGTAATTCTTAGAAGTTTGAAGTCTGATTTTATATTGCTGGAGAGGGACAGGAAACCATCAAGGTGAAAATGTATCATAAACATAAAAATTGATTCTGAGACAGTCGTAAACCTGGCTCAGTAGACACAAAAAACATAAATGTAGTGGAAAATCAAACCACAAGATTTCTGAAGGAAAAGAGAACATCCAAAAAAGATCAGCTCACCATACAGCCACACAAAGTATATAATTAACTTCCAGAACTTGAGCAGAACAGTCTGAAAAATAAAAATTTATATATAACTTAAAGTTAAAACAAGGATTTATCCTACTAATAAAATATTCAAATCTAATGAAAAAAGGAACGGGTAACTTTGAAGAAAACTATACAACTTCTACACATGGAAAAAGTAGCCAGTGAAATTAAAAGTAAAGATGTTAAATAATAGACTAAACACCATCAAAGAGAGAATTGGCAGACTGGAAAATAATTTTGAGGAAATTATATGGAATGCCAAGCAGATAGGAAGTATACAAAGGAAGAATTAGGCTAAATACTTTAAAATGTGTAGATCCTACATATAACCAGTATTAATGACATATTCCAGAAGGAAAAGCTATAGAGAGAGTATGGGAGAAACAGTATTTGAATAGATAATGGTAAAGTGTTTTCCATCATTGATGAACACCATAAATCCACAGGTTCAAGAAACACCTTCAGATTCAAGTGACCTTCAAAGAGGTAAAATAGTCAAAATCCAGAATCACCAGTGACATTTTAAAGCAGGTAGAATTTAATCACAGGTTCCTTACACAGAAACAAATCTCAATACTCATAATTATGGCAGATAATCCTGTGATGAAACAAAATGACATTAAATTAAGAGTGTATAACCAGAGTTCCAGGCAAGATCACGGCATTGGTGAATACAGTACTCACCTCCTCCCAGGACCACATCAAAATGACAACTAAACTATATCATCACTCAGAACTGCTTGAAATCTAGCTGAATGGAAATCCTACAACTAGGGAATTAAAGAAGAAGGCACATCAAGACTGGTAGGAGGGGCAGAGATGCACAATGGGCTGGTCTCACACTGACTAAAAATTGGGAAGGATATCTCAGCTGTAGAGGTTCCTCATGGGGAACTAGAGGTCCTAGCCCCACACCAGCCTGCTCCCCGCCCCCCCATCTCAGGGTTACAGTACCAAGAGGAGAAGTCCCCATAACTCCTGGCTGTAAAAACCAGTGGGGATAGAGGCCAAGGGAAATGGGAGGCTTCTGGTATCCCAGGGAGTTCCTCTTAAAGGGCCCCACAAGGATTTACTTGGACTCACTCCAGCTGTGCTCCAGCTCTTGGGCAACTTCTCATAAAGCACCAGAAACATACATACAGGGAGCAATTGAATTTTCTGGCAACAGGGTGAGAGCTCAGGGGACAGCTTTCTCCCAGATAGAAGTGCTGGAAGAGGCCATTGTTCCTTTGCTGAGCCCTTCCCCCGACAGAGCCAGCAGGCAGGAACCATATCTGAGTCTCCATCAACCTGGCTCACACTGTTTGCCCCATCATGATTCCCTGAGGCCCTACCACACCCAACTTTCAGGCCTATCCAATCTGTTTCCAGTGGCTTTTCCATATAAATGACCTATTTTTCCTCATGCTTCAGACATTCCTAAAATCTCCCATACAAGCAGTATCTGGCCTCAGTTAGCCCTTTACTTCTTGCTTAGTGGCCCCAGGCCAGGCACTAGCAGCATCCAGCTTTGGTTTATAGTTTGGCCTCTCCTGTGCACCTCCAAGCCCAGCACAAGTAGCAGCTATCTGCAGATTGCTTTGTAGCTCATACCAAATGGTCCCAGACAGAACATAGGTGGTAGCTAACCTTGGTCTGTAACTCCTGGGAGGTCCCAGAGCCAGTACACCCAATGTACAGCTTCAGATCACATTGAAACCACCACCTAACCACCTCCACAAATGACACAGTCAAGGGGTCAGTGGCCACCAGAGACCTGCCTAAATAAGTCCTGCTCTGTGGGGTAAGCCACTTCACAACTGATCCTCCATGATGGTTGGAATTCAGTGGTTGGTAGCCACAGCCAGTCCTTGCAGCTGATCAGCCTGGTGGTAAATTCCTTCCACTGATGTGCCAACAGCAATCAAGGCTCAACTAAAATAGCAGGGTGTACACAACCCGCACGATGGATGGAGGGGGTACACTTGGAGTGCCCAGCTTGGGTGATCAGGGAGGCTATGACACTGGATCCCACAGGACACCTACTACATTAGGCCACTCTACCAAGCCCAGGAGACATAGCAGATCTACCTAATACATAGAAACAAACACAGGAAGGCTGCCAAAATGAGGAGACAAAAAAAAAAACAAAAACAAAACACCACACGTCCCAAGTACAAGAACAGAATCGAACTCCAGAAAAGAACTAAACAAAATGGAGATGAGCAATCTACTAGAGGCAGAGTTCAAAACACTGATTAAAAGGATGCTTGAGGAACTTAGTAAAAACCTCAACAGCATAAAAAAAGGACCAGTCTGAAATGAAGGATACATTAACTGAAATGAATAATTTACAGGCAATCAACAGTGCAAGTGAAGTAAATGAACCTGAGACTCAAGTCAATGATTTGAAATATAAGGAAGCAAAAACACCCAATGAGAACAACAAAAAGAAAAAAGAATCCAAAAAAATGAGGATAATGTAAGGAGTCTCTGGGACAACTTCAAGCATATTAACATCCACATCATGGGGAACCAGAAAGAGAAGAGAGAGAGCAAGAAATTGAAAGCTTAGTTGAAAAAATAATGACAAAAAACTTCCACTTGGTGAAGGAAATGGACACACCAAGTCCAGGAAGTACAGAGAGTCCCAACCAAGATGGACCTAAAGAGGTCCACAGCAAGACAGAGCATAATTAAAATGCAAAAGGTTATAGACAAAGAGAGAATCTTAAAAGCAGCAAGAGAAAAGCAGTTTGTTACCTATGAGGGAGCTCCCAAGGGATTAAGAAATACAAAAGAAACTTTGAAGGACAGAAAGATTGGCAAGAAATACTCAAAGTGATGAAAGCAAGGACCTACAGTCAAGATTGCTCTACCCAGCAAAGTAGCATTTAGAATCAAAGGGCAGATTAAGAGCTTCCCAGACAAGAAAAACCTAAAGGTATACCAAAGTAGTACTATATGAAATATTAAGTAGTCTTCTTTAAAAAGAAGAAAAGATCAAACATGTGAACAATAAATGGCAGTAAATACATATCAATTAACAATTTATTTTTTTTGTGCCAGATGAGTACTTTATTTTTTTTAATTTTTTTTTTTTTATTTTAGATTATTCAGTACAGTTTCAATCTTTTACTCCCATTCCAG
>CM052545.1:60335952-60411520 GCA_028533065.1 Trachops cirrhosus | reverse complement strand
AGATCCCACAGAACGCTCGCGCTTCTTCGTGTTCTCGGCTGCAGGCACCAAACCATTCACCCAAGCAATGACTCTTTCTGGATTGGGGCGCTCACACAAAGACCTGCCGTCTTTGTGACCACTGGCTGGGCTGCGATCTTCCCCCAAGCCCCACTCCGAGGTCCCCCGGATCAGCACTGCTCAGTCTCTGTTTGGCCAGGGAGGGAGCGGATGACCCCGCTCCCCTACCCCGAGAGCCCTGCGGCAGCTCCCGGAGCTCTGGGGGTGGGGCTGCGACCTCCCTGCTCCTCACGCAGATCACTGGGCTGTTATTTTCCTGCAGTAGTCTCCTTACCTTCTGGTCTTTCCGTGTCCGCTACATTTTTGATTTCTCATTTTCATGTAAGCTGCAATGTCCTTTTTAGTATGGTTAGGTTTTTCTGTCTTTTGAAACGGGAGGCGGCGTCTGCTCCCTCCTACCACGTCGCCATCTTCTCTCCCTCAATTAACAATTTAATCTAAAAAAAAAAGCAAACAAAGATTGAAACAGATTCATAGATACAGAAACAGATTCATAGATACAGAGAAGATTTTGATGGTTGCCAGATGGGAGGGTGTTTGGTGGGATGGGTGAAAAAGATGAAGGGATTAAGAAATATAAATTGATTGTTACAGAATAGTCACAGGGATGTAAAGTACAGCATAGGGAATATAGTCGATAATATTGTAATAACTATGTTTGGTGTCAGGTGGAGATGATCCCTTAGTAAGTTATATAATGTCTAATCACTAGAGTGCACACCTGAAACTAATATAATATTGTATGTCAACTGTAATTGAAAAATAAAAGTAATCCAAAAATGAAAAAAAATAATAAAAATTTTAAATAAAGAGTATATAACCAGCTAAACTATCATTTAGTAGGTAAGGCAAAATAAATACATGTTTGTGCAAATAAAGACTAAGAAATCTATTTCTGTTAACATAAATAAATTTCAAAACCCAACACTGATTGAGAAAGGCAAACTCCAACAGGACATGTACAACAAACATTATTGGCGTAAAACTAAAAGCCCAACACTGAAGTCATGTATTTAAAGTACAGAGTAATATTAAGAAAAACACAACCGCATTTCTGATAGCAGTTACTGCTGGGCAGGATAGAAGAGAAGCAGAAAGAAGGAGAAAGGCAGTAAGACTTCGGCTGTAGCTGCAGTGTTTTACTTTAATACGTCTTTCTTTAATACATTAAAAATCTGGAGGAAAATGGTGAAAGATTGTATTAACATCTGTTAAATCTAGATGGAGGTACATGGTGTCTGTTGTTTTACTTTTGTACTTTCTATGTGCTTGAAATACTTCAAAATAATTTTTTAAAGTAATAAATCTACATCATATGGGAGAGAAAACGAAAGAAAGGAGAAACAGAGAGGGAGGAGGAAGAAAGGGGTGTCTCACCGTGGTAAGTTCTTGATGGTGATTCAACACAAATGAGAAAGGACACTCACCACTCACCCTTTTAGAATGTGAGGGTCCATTCCAATATAAGTGGAAAGAGGTGACAAAGAAAACTGGGTGTCAAATCTAGGTCCTTCTACTACTTCTACCATGAAGCAACTAGGTCAACACCTTATAGACTTCTCCTCCCTGCCTGACTCTTTCCTTATCTTTTAATTAATTAGGTTGTAACTAGTTAATCAACAACATCCTCTTTATTTCCAGCATTATTTTGATTTGCTTCACTATTTCAAATGACCACATTTTCAGGCACAAAAATTGCTTTCAGTAATGCAATCATATTAGTAAGGACTCCTTTAGCCTAACGTGATATAATTCAGCCCAAACTGGCTTAAAGAAAGTGAAAAAATTATTGGTTTATGTAAGATGAAAAACTCAGGGCTATGTCTAGCTTGAAGCACTGCTAGATTTGGCCTTCAAAAATACTATCACATGCCCCAGGTAATTTTTTAAATCTATAGTTTGTCTTTAGTTCATTGTGTTCTTCCTCGGACATCATGAGATAGGCCAGGTGGTAGTTGTAGCCAGATGGTGATGGCAGCTCCAGCTAGCCCCTAAATCCTCTGTTTTCTCTGCTTCAAGAAAAACAAAATCTCCTTCCCTCTTGTCCCAGTGAACTATTCGCTGTGTCTCACTAGCTTTGACAGAGTTCTAAACGATGCAAAGAACCACTCATTGTAGACGGGGTAGCTGTCACTATCAGCTCGAGCTCTGAACATGCTACCACCATGGACACAGCTTCACCACAGCCTTAAAGGCTTCACAGTCAGGGAGAGTGTCATTTCCCAATGAGAAACCAGCGTGTGGCTACCAGAAAGAGGAAGGGTGTTTATAAGAGTGGTAAAAACAAATGCCCACTACAGGTAACCACTAAAATTACAGGAGTAATTTCCCAAAAACGACAGTCCTAGAATTTTAGTCTCTCTTTAGACAGAATGACAAAAGATGAACAGGAAATGTTAAAAGTGAGGCACATTCTAAGCATGAAAAGAGACCATGTGATGACAAATACATAGCGGCATCCAAATTCCAGTGTTCGTGACCTTGGCAGAGGCTTATTTTGCTGGGAAATGTAGTTTCAGTCAAGTGAGCACTAATTAGAATGACAGGTAATAATCATGGAAAACATGGGCCCTGAGATGTTCCCTGACAGCAAACGTGAAAAATGAGTGGTTTGAGAAGGAGACATGGAGATTTGTGGAGGACAGATTGTGACGCCTCACCAAGAGGTAACTCAGGCATGGTACACACCTCCCCAGATTGGTGCTGGGTGAGGCAACTCACAACTTCGCCCACATGCCTCTGTCAGACACAGAATGTGAGGTTATGAAAATCATTTATCCTCACAGCACTGCAAGGAAGAAAATTATCTTTGGACCACTCTCAAAACTTAGTAAATCCAAATAGGTATATCTTAAAATAAAGATAGGTATGCTTATATATAGTACACAGCAATATTTGTTGGATATTAGTCCCATAGAGTTTAAAAATTCTCAAAATGATGGGGGAGGGAGGGTAAATATGGGGAAGCATTTCTCCATTCTTCCATCTTTAGCTGTTGACCCAGATGTTACAGATCTTCCACCTTCGTCTTCTCACCTGCTTCATCCTTTCCCACACGCCTGTCCAGTGAACAACAGAAACCACACTGCGATTCTGTGTCAACCCCTCCAATGGCTGCAAAGATGTTACCAGAGGCAACCTAGTGCTATGTGTTGTGCATTAGGAGTGTGCTCAAGAAGCCTGAGGATAGTGCAAAAGTTAGTTCTAAGGCTGGTCTGATCCCCATTAGTCACAACACCCAGAAGAACCCCTCTTTCATCTCCTTTCCTCTCCTCTTTTCTACTCTCCCCACCCTCCAGTCCCACACTTTGTTCTGCTGTTTCCCATCCCAACTCTTTCCTACTGATACCTCCCAAGGCTGCCTGCACTGGGGAGGGGAGTCAAGTCCTGCTCCACCCTCGGCCCTCACTGTTCAGAGTGAAACATTTTCAAATTAGTTAACTAATTTGTTAATTAAGGAGTCAATTATTTTAAAAATGGTCTCTGAACAATTTGCCTTTCACAGTTGTGTTTATGCCTTTCACAGTTAGTCTAAGGGAATCCCTTCCTATTGGAGGTAAGCAGTGTATGGGCCAAGAGGTGGTGGAGAGAACAGAGAACCTCAGTCCACCACATGAATGAGGCAAAATAAAACCCCAATATGAAGTATGCTGGCATCCACCCATAACACTCTGTTCTTGGGGGGAGGGGAGCAGCACATAAATGTAATTGAGCTGAATTGTGGCCATTCATGGCCTGGCTGCCAGAGTACTGACATAAATTGAGTGTGATTGCTAAAACTAGCACAGCACTGAAAGAGTATAGCTGCTCACCAGATACAAACACACTACCTATAAAGTGAGGCATTAAGTCTGCATTTCAAGAGAGGTAACATCTGTGGAGTGCTTATCCACTTCCCAGCCTTTATATGTAATATTTCACTGTACCCTCAAACAACCCCAAGTGCTGTTTTATTCCCCATTTACACTTGAGAAAGCTGAAGTGCAGAAAGGTGACAGAATGTTCCCAAAGGCCCATAGTTAATAAATAGTGGGACAGAGCTCGACACTCAGGTAATCTGATTTTAACCATTGCACCCAACTGTCTCCTGATAAAAGAACTGGAGTCAGGTGTGCTCAGTCTTTTTTAACAGCAAAAGTAGAGATCAAGCATGGTGGTGATCTTGGGTGTCAAGGGAGGCTTGTGTGTGGTCTACAACAGCACACTCTGAGCATGGCCAGGCTGGACTTAATGCAAATTCTGTTTCTGCTTAAAGGACTGAGGCCAAGTATGGGGACTGGGTGGTGGCAGCAAGACTGTCTCTTTGGGGAAGGCATATGTGTTACCCATTTGCAGCTGCTACACCTAGCAGAATGCCTAGCATATAGCTAGAGTTTGTATTAGTTATCTATTGCTGCATAATAACTTATCCCAAAACTTAGTAGTGTAAAACAATATCCATTTATTACCTCACAGTTTCTGTAGATCAGGACCCCAGGCATGGCTTATCCATGTGCCCCTGGCCAAAGGTCTCCCACAAGGCTGAAATCACAGTGTCAGCCAAGTCTACAGTCCTCTCAGGCTCAAATGCAGAAGAACCCACTGTGAAGTTCACTAGGTGTTTGTTGGCAGCATTTAGTTCCTTGTGGGCAGTTGAACTGGGTCTCAGCTCCTTGCTGGCTGTTATCTGGATACTGCCAGTCCCTTGCAACTTGGACCTCTCCAACAGGGAAGTTTGCGTCATTGGAGCAGTGAAGAGAGGGGGTGAGGAACAGAGAATACCAGCAAAACAGAAGCCACAGGCTTTTAAACTAATATCAGAAGTGACACCTACCACTTTTGCAATTCAAGAGGTCCAGCCCACACTCAAGGGGAGAGGATTCCACCAGGGTATTCACATGAGGGGGTAAGAATCATGGGAGCCCTTTCAGAGGGTTTTACCCCACAGCATGCAAAGCCAGTCTGTCCAAGTGAACTTTGCTATCAAAATGCAAATAGCCCTCATAGGAGTAGAAAAACAAACCAGTAAACTTAAGTTGTTATCTGCACTTACCCTTCAGGTTGAAAGTGATTAGTAAGTAATGTCCATCAGGATAGTAATCTGTGGCCCTGGCCAGTGTGGTTCGGTTGGTTGGAGCATTGTCCTGTACACTGAAAGGTTATAGGTTTGATATCCAGTCAGGACCCACACCTAGGTTGTGGGTTTGATCCTTGGTTGGGGCAAATACGAGAGGCAACCAGTCAACCAGTTTTTCTCTCACATCAATATCAGTGTATCTCTCTCTCTCTCCTTCCCTCCCACCCTTTCTCCTTGCCTCCCTCCCCACTCCCTTCCTCTCTCTGTAAAAAACAATGAAAAAAAATCCTCAATGAGGATTTAAAAAAACAATAATAAAAGATAGTTACCTGTGATTAGGTAATTGAATAGGAAAGGAAGAGAGCTAAGGTTTATTGCTGCCTTATATTATGTGCTAAACACTAGTGGATATCCCAAGAAAGGTATTATTTTCTCAGCTTCCAGATGAGGAAACTGAGTCTCAGTTACTTAAAGAGTTTACTAAAGGTTGCACAGCCAGAAAGAGGTGGGGCCTCCCTGAACCCAAAGCACACTCTTTCCACTTATCTTAGTCATTAGTGCTGCTTGTCAAGTAGTTCCACATCTGCTCCTCTGAGCCCGTAGGAGGACCGCACTTTCTGGCTTTCCTGTGCTCTAAAGGCTGATTCTGGCACATGTGCTGTGCCTCAGAGCAAAGAGTCTTCCTTCCAGGCCCAAGTGTTTCACTGAAGACCCTCAGAGGCCTCTGGGCCCTCAGCCAATGGCCCCAATAGAGTTTGCCTCCCTGAATGACCCCCAGGAGTGACCCTCATATCCCATCCCCCAAACAACTGAAGCAAATTTACATTTGAAGAATTGCTTCTGTTGATAAATAAATGTCACTGACCTACCTACCCCCTGCCCCCACCCCTCAACTTCCAGGTGGGACAGACTGACACTAAAACCTTACCTGTCACAGAGTGCCCTGTGGGTACTCAAAAATCCTAAAAGCACATTTGCTTGTGAGAAAAAGTAACAAGATGCAAGTTCACACTGAAGGTCTAAGTTTTTCCATGAGAACATGAAGTTGAAAGGTCAAGGGAGATGATAAGGCCTTGAGGAGAAATGTCTCATTGAGAAAAACTAAAAAAGTGAAAAACAAAGCTAGATTTCCAGACCTCACACTTCTGCACAGTGGGGCTCTGCTCTTGGCCTTGGGCTTTTCTCCAGGGACACTAGGTGGGGTGGACGCCTACTCAGAGCAAGTGACACTCAAGACAGTTAGCTAGTTTGCTACCCCAGTTTTACACTTAGCCTGCCTCACTGAGATTCCCATAAAGAAAGGCTGATTGTGACTGAGGCACCAGACTGGGTGCCACCTGACCCCCTGGGCCCACTGCTTTTGAAATACATATTGTATATGGGCAGCAATACAGGAAATTGTATCTGTTACAGTTTAGCTTCAGGCAATGAAAGCTGACCCTGCCTAACTTAAGGAGAAAAGGAATTTATTGGAAAGGCTAACTCATATGAACAATAAGGATAAACAGCCCAAATGTTCATCAACTGATGCGTGGATAAACAAAATGGACTATATTCATACAAAGGGGTGTTACTCAGCCATAAAAGGGGTGAAGTAATGACATGCTACAACATGGACAACACTTGGAAAAATTATGCAAAGTTTAAGAAGCTAGTTCTAAACGACTACTTATTGCAGATTCTACTCATATGAAATGTCCAGAAGAGGCAAATATGTACAGGCAGCAAGTAAATACGTGGTTTTCTCAGGCTGGAGAGCAGGGTTGGGTTGGCGGAATGGACAGTGACTGCTAATGAATGCCGAGTTTCTTTTGGGGTGACAGAAACATTCTAAAACTGGTCGTGTTGATGGCGACACAACTCTGTGAACACACTAAAAAACACCAAACTGTACACGTCAAATGGGTGAATTGTGTAGTATGTGAATTACATCTCCATAAAGCTGTGAAACTTTTTTAACAAAGGATTACAATCAGAAAATCTTAAAAAAAATAATAGGGGAGGCTTCAGATCCTGGTTGAGAAATAATCAGGACCCAAGACACTCCAGAGGCTATCTCCATGGACTGAATGACCTCCCCCCACTTTTGCCCTGATGTCTACTCACACATCTCAAGATGCAAAGCTCCAGGAGACCACCTTAGTGATTTGCTCAGGGATTTGCAGTCTAAATAAGACTATATCAAGTGGAAAACAGGTAACTGCCAAAAGTTTATATATAATGAGAGACTCCTTCTTTTGGATTTTGTCCAATCACATGTCCAGACTTATGCAACCGAAATATTTTCCTCCTCAGTTTTCTCACTGGAATTATCTTCTGGAGGTTGGGCCCTTTGTAGTACAGGCTTCCTTGGCTAGGTGAGTGTTCTAGGACCCCCATCTGCATCAGTGTACTGGCTGGCATTGTTGTGAGAGGCTGTGTTTGGCTTCAGTGGAATTTCTTTTTAAGATTCTTTCAACACGTTTGCCCATTTCATGATGGGTAATTTACAAGCCCACACCATGCTCTGTTCAGCAGTTTTGGACCATAAACAGCCTGACCCCCTGCCTCACCCTCCTTATTCACCCAATTTTGCCCCAAGTTGACTCTTTTGTTTGTTTGTTTCCCTGGATGAAAATAAGCCCTCAACGGGAAATGTTTTGCTGATTGGAAGAGGTGAAACAAAAAAAGTGGCAAAAGCACTAAAAGGCATCAAAATCATTGAGAATAAGTTTTTCCTCTTTTCCATAAGCATGCTGGCAGGGAGGGGTGGACCAGTGAGTGGGGCTGTTTGGCAGCCAGCTAGGAGGATGCCCCCCATTAATAGCAAAACACAAAGGTTTGGATCTCCTGGTCCTCAAGGCAGGGTACCCAAGGTATATTCTGTTCTGTGAGCTTGCATGCTTCTCTGTAATGCCAGTGTCCTGGGTGCTTCTCCTTTTCATTTTCAGATTCTGCAAGTGAGCCAAAAAGGCTCACTTCTTGTGAGAAGATGTAGTAGTAGATTCGGTTTGAGGAGCAACCATCACATCTCAGGCCTAGGGAAAATTAACAGTGGCTCTGCAATACTGGAGCTTGCAGCTACTATTGCTACAGATGAAGGCAGCGCTGCTGCTGCAAGCATTGGCAGTAGTCCTGTCACTCATTCGGGTGATGTTTCAAACTCTGGTAGGTTGAAGTAGGGTGGGTGAGGATTTGTGTCCTACCATCTCTTGACCCTTTCTCCTAGGTTCCTTCATGCTACACTGCCCCCTGGGGGCCACCTCTGATCACCCACCCCCATGCTCAGTACAGGACAGATGCTTGGGACATGCTCTTTTTAAAATGATCAAATAGTCAATTACTGATTTGTTTGGACCTACACATTATTTTCACAAATTGTATTGTCCCTGTTTTCATCCTCACCTTTCTCCACACATTAAGCTGTCTTTAGAAACCTAGGGCATACTATTAGTAACTGTGTAATCTGCTTAGGCTGCTATGATGAAATAGCAGAGGCTGATGGTTTAAACAACAGACATTTATTTTCTCACAATTTTAGAGGCTGGACATCCAAGATCAAGGTGCCAGCAGGGCTGGTGTCTGATTAGAGCTCCCTTCCCAGTTTGCAGTCAACCATCTTCTCACTGTGGCCTCACGTGGCCTGTCCTCTGTGAGCATGTCCAGAAAGAAAGTCAGAGCTCTAGTGTTTCTTCCTGCCAGGAGTTTTACTGGACTAGGGCACCATCCCATGACCTCTTTTTTACTTTTATTACCTCCTTAAAGGCTTTATCTCTGGTTACAGTCACATTGTAGGTTAGCACTTCAACGTGATTTTTGCAGTGCGTACTTTAATTCAGACCAAGAAGCATGTGTAACAGCCTCATTCCTGTTGGAAAACAGTGGGTAGGGTATGACTCAGGACCCAAGTCATAGGTGATGGAGCAGGAGTTATGGGAAAATTGGGTTCCCCAGAAGCTGACCCTGACATGAGGAGTCATGTGCAAGTGATTGACTAAGCAAGTCTCAGGGGAGACTGGTAAAGGAATGAGGGAAGCAGGGCAAGGAGGGAGAAAGGGGAAAGCAAACATGCGAAATCAGGCAAAGACCTGAGGACAGGTACTCCAGGGAGCACTGGAGTGCTACTTACACCTAGAGGTGTGCTGATCTGGGGCTGGGCTTTCCTACTCCCAAACATGCCTGTCATCTACTAAGGGCTTGCCCGGGAGACATGCATGCATTTCCAGACAATTCCGATTCTCTGACCCAAGAAAATCCTTCCAAGAAAAGAGGCAAGTATGTCTATTGAAGACAGAAGCACAGTTAACTTAGGGGAGGGTGCACAGAAGTGGAGAAGGGAGTCTAAGGAACAGAGGTGGACCATCAATACGGTGTATAGTGTGTGTGAGCATGGCGGGAGGAAGGAGGAGCCAGCATCCTGGGCAGCACTCAGCCATCTCTGCTAGCCACTTCTCCTCAAAGAAAACACAGGAAGTCCAAATATGTAGCAGTAGAGAGCCACACACTTCATGGGTGAAAACTTCAAAAACCTGTGGCCTCTTAGACTCCTGAAAGAAACATCCCCAAACTGCATGGACTGGAGTCAAGCATAATCACATTGAATCCTGGATCTATAACTTATTAAGGGAGTGCCCTTAAACAACTGGCCACGTGACCAAGTCTAGCTAATCCAGAACATCACCTATAGGATGGAGACATCATATAAATAAACTGCTAGGAAAGCATCTGCACTTAGTAACACTCAAAAAACATTAGTTTCTTCTTCCGTAATCATCCTCCTTCCTTCTGAGTCATGGCATGCTTAGTTCTGGAGACATCTGAAGGCAACTCTACTTTCCCCTCTTTCTCTTTTGGTCTAAAGTTTTTAGCACTTGAGGAGAGAGGGGTTTATGGTCTAATGAGAGCTTTTCCTTCCATGCTTTCTGGCCCTTTACTGAGAAAAGAGGAGATTCATTGCCTTTTATGGTTAGAAACATACTGGGTGAATGGACAGACCCTAATCATACTTCAGTTGGGGGGGTGAGTAGAGCAGGGTGCCCGCCAAGCATACAGAAGGCAGCTTGAAGGCCCTCAGTGTGCTGGCATGGTGAATCCAGTCACTCACTCTTTCATTCCATAATTATCTAGTACCTGCTTAATGTGGAATGTGACACAAAAAAGACCAAGGCTGGGAACCTGCCCTGCAGGATATGTCTGTCCTTTAGGAAACATGGACAAGGGGGAAGAGAAGAGATGTAGAAATGAAGATTGATGGGAACCAAAAGCAAATATTTGCTAGTTTATAATTTGCACTGAACTCTAGCCAACAACTACTGCCATCCAGTGACTTCTGTGGGTTTCTTTGAGAGGAAAGGAAGCACAGAAGACTGATAGGGGAAATGCAGTTTATAACAAGAGAACGTACCAGTCCTCAATTTCTGCTTTCCCTTCCCCCTTCCTCATGCTGTGTTCCTGTGGGATCAGAACTTACTCCAAGAGTGAAAGAAGAAGCAATTGCAGTGTGGCCCAGAGAACACCAGCTTTTGATGTGCATCTAAATATAGCCTTGGGACTACTTATTTAAATCTTACTACTACATTACTTACCTCAATGTGGATTTGGACAAGCCATAGTTTCTCTAAGCATCAGTTTGCTCATCAACATTGAGTATAAGAACTGGGGATGATACAGAGCAAGTGCCTGAAATATAGTACAACGGTACCCACATCATGGAGGTGCCTTTGTTATTCTTCCTACCAAAACTCAAATGCAGCTTGTACCTAACAGCTGGAGGATATGCTTGGTCCTTCCTCATCTCAGGCATGTGAGAGATAGGAGAGAGGAGGAGGCGAGGTAAAGATAGCATAGGTACAGAGACAAACATCTGATCAGGAGAAAAAGAGAAAAGTGAAGGACTTGAGAAAGTGGAAAGGACAAAGAAGAAAATGTAGAAAGAGGGGAAGGAGCGAAGGAGGAAATGAACTAGGGTTGCTCCCTCCACCTTCCCCAAAAGCTTCAGCCTCTTCCAAGGAGTGAAGGAGCTTCCTTCTCACATAAACCCAACTCCACACCCATCTCAGATCCTTCCCAGTTCCTGGGCTGACAGGAAGCCAGACCAGAGACCCTGACAGGACCTCCCAAGAGGCTGCTACCCTTGAAATAGCCAAGTTAAGATAAATTCAGGAGAGGAAATTGAAAACTTTTCAAACCACCCCCATGGTGAAGGATTGGAAAGAGACTATGGGGGTAACCACATGAGGGTGTTTCAGTTGGATAAGAGACTAGATATTCTAAAAATCGACTCCTGTAGAACTGTCAGGGACAGAAGCCCATTTGGACTCTGTGGCCTAAGGAAGGTAGGAAGCCAGCCAAGCCATCAGGTGGAGTGGCCCATCTCTATCAGGCATGAAGTACTTGTAAGTAGACATGCTAGAACAGGAGCTTAGTGAGAAGCTGATGAGGGGTAGCATTAAAGGTTTTAAGAATCACTTCAGATTTGCACATCCATGACCAACAGTAAAAAATGATGACAAAGTTACCCTTCATAATGTTCTCTGTGGTGGGTATGTTTATGGTAGGGAGTGCGAAGGAAAGTGTCATCATAGATTTGAGATTCAAACCCAAAATCTATTCATACCCACTATGAGTTTCATAGTATTAGACATTTCCACCTACATTAAGTTGACATAGGTCCAGCATTCTGCCACTTTTTCACCCTAACTTCCCTTCTGTGGCATGTGAGCTGTGTCTGATCCCGAGATGAAAGCCACTGACCCAGTGCTGGGAACCATGTATTAGAAAGTTCTGTGAGCAGCAAGCAACTCATGGACTCCTCACCTTTGCTAAGTGAGAGAGTGCTGGAGGCCTTTGTTCCTAACAAGTGCAGTGCCCAGAACAATTCCTCTGAGGCAGGTGGGGCAAAACCAAGAAGCAGGTATTGAAAATGCTGCCTCATCCCTGTATTGTGGAGTCCTTCCTTTCTGCCCACCCCTTTATGGGTGTATAGTGCCTTCATCACCATCATCATCATCACCTTCACAACTCTGAGACCACACTTTAGGGATGCTCATTGATATTTTGGCACATGAAGCTTAGAATACTATTGTATCTCAGTATTGTTACCCTATTTTATAGCTAAAGAAACATCCTTGCCCTGGCCCATGTGGCTAGGTTGGTTGAGCATCATCCCACAAAGCAAAAGTTTGCCCGTTTGATTCTCCATCAAGGCACATGCCTGGGTTGTGGCCCCATTCCTGGTTGGGGTACATGCAAGAGGCAACCGATCAATGTTTCTCTCTAACTTTGATTTTTCTCTTCCTCTCCTTCTCCTACTTTCCCCTCTCTCTAAAAATAAATAAATAATATATATATTTTTAAAAAGAAACAGCCTCAGGCTCAAGATCACAGTGATGATACATGAATGCTGGACAACCAATAACCAGTTGTCTTGCCTGGGTCAGCCTGAGTCTGACCTCCTTGGATCTGCCCACCAGTGAACCTACTGTGTTTCTTGTCTTTTCCTCTTCCTCCCAAAACCTACCTGACCTTTTTGTGATTCCATCAGAGCCCTGCTCTTGAGAGATGAGTGGAGAGCACACCATGCCCTGAAGAGCAGAACATCTGGTCCAGGAAGATCTGCATCCCAGTCCTGGCCCAGCCCTCGCTATATGACCTTACACAAAGCACTTGAACCTCTCTAAACCTTGGTGTCCTCACCTGCCCATGGGACTAATAATAGCACCTCCCTCAGAAGGATGTCATATGGATTAAGTAACACACATAAAATAGTTCTCCCAGTGCCTGACACACACAGGTGGCTGGTACTGTCTATATGAGTGATGTTCAACCATTTTCATCTCATGGTATATGTAAACTAGTCACTAAAATTCTGAAGCACACCAAAAAAAATATTATACTTTTTGTTGCTCTGAGAAAAAAATAGGTATAATTTTGATTCATTCACACCAGACGACTATTATTTTGTTGGCTGTTGTCATTTCTAAATTTGACAATCTAAGGGAAAAGACATCAGTGCCCCTGACTAAATAGTCAGGTACTGCATGTTTTAAAAGTTCTTGTAGTACACCGGTTGAAAATCCCTGATCTATACTAATGGGAGTCCAGTGATGGAAGTTTGCCTTTGGACAGGATCCTTCTACAGACAGAGCTCTCAGCTCCTGTGGGCATGCTAGGGGGAACCGGGGGCACAGAGGCTGCAGGGCCCTGGGCACACGGCAGAGCACATGAAGTCCCAGGCAGCAGAACTGCTCAGGGTGAGCTGGTCTTGAGTGTCCACTCTAATTATGTCTCACCTGTCCTTTTAGCCAAGCCACTGCTCATTAGCACTCCTCCCTGAGCTCAGACAAGGAAGGTGGAGGAGATAGGGCTAACTCCTGTGCATCTTGTCACTTCTTAGCAGAAAGAGCAAACTGAGAATGAGATCAGAGTTGGGTTGAAGTTGAAGTACCCATGATTACACTGAGGTCTGCTGCTCTCTCTCCCCTGCAGTCTTGGGTATTTGAGTGGAGGTGGCATTTGACAGTTTTGACATGCATGCTTGACCCAGCCTGAGAAGCCCTGTCATCAGGAATCCTGAAGGATGCTCTGGGATTTGAATGGTTTCTTTTCTCTTGCAGCTGCGTGAGGCCTCAGACAAAGGCTGCACCACATCTTAGCATAAAGCATATAGCCAGGAATTTGCACACCAGGATTCTGGCTTCAGCTAGAGCCTTTCTTATGTCAGCCTCTCCATCTCCATCTCAGAAATGGGCAGCACGGTACCTCACAAGGAGAGAGGGATAGAAAATGTGTATAGATAGACTCATTACTCAGCATTTATTCTGCAAATACGTATTAAGCCTTAAGCTATGTTCTAGGCACTGGGATATACTAGGAATATTATAAATCATAATACTGCCACTACTACTACCAGTAAGAATAGCTAGTAAGAACTAGCATTTATTGGGTGGTTACTCTGCATACCAGGCCTTACTTAGCTTTTCTTTCATAATCTTCACAATGACCCTATAAGGTAGATGCTATTATTGTTTATTCTTCAGAAAAAGCGACTGTTACATATACAAAAAGTGTATGTAACATATCTAAACCCATGCTTCTACTAAGGGTGGGCCCATGGAACATGAAGATAATGGGGCACATCACTGGACTTCAAGCAGCTAATTCTAGGGAAATTCTTAACCATGTGATAAAAAATTACCCACATAGCCATGATTTGTGCTGTAACAGAAACAATGATAGGACAGGACTGTTCTGAGAATGAAGAGAAGGGAGGTGGCCATTCAGCCCAGTGAGGCAGGTCGGGGAAGCATACAGTTAGGAAAGATCCACAGAGTTGGAGACATTTGAGCTGAACATAGAGGTACTTTTCCTTCTATGGAGAATGTGAGACAGTATACCATATACGACAAGTATAAAGTCAAGTCAAGGAAACAAAAGAGGAATAGAAAAGTCAAGATCAAGAAAGGAAGAAGAAAATTAAGTTTTTTTTCTCTGTTTCTGTTCCCATATTTTATGAAAACAGCTGCAAGGCATTTGTTTTCACACAGCTGACAGAGTGTGCATGAAATCCCTCTTTCAGGGGCCATTTAAGAAACTTCAGTGAGATTGATGGTCCTCCCCTCAGATATCATTCATGACCTGTGAGTCAGGAGGGATGGGATCTGTGGATTCCAATGTTCTGGGCCAAAACAAAACTAAACAAAAGTAACAACAATGACCAAAAAGAAAACTTGTGCCCCACACCTGAAGTCATTAAAGGAGAAGCTTGCAGTTGCAGGCATAGATCTGGGTGGAGTGCTTCTCAGACAGGCAACCCCTGTGGCTTACCCCAAGGAAAGAAGGAATGGAGATTTGTGTAACAATGGCTTACAATTCTCTGAAGAAATACCAGGAAGTCAGAAATCAGTGAACAAAAGGATCAAGAGTCAGTAAGTGAGCATCAGGTGTGACTCCCAGCAATCGTGTCCAGAAGGAAAATATGACAGTTAGGTACATCTGGTCATTAGAAAGACAGAGCCTTGCCCATTCCGTAGAGGAGACCGGGATTTTCTCAGTGTCGAATTCTAAAATAACTAACTTTGGCATGGTCCAGATAAGCTATGTAGAAAGCAGTGAGTAACAGTTTTATAGAAAATGCAGGGGTAGAGGGGTAGTTTTAATACAAGTTTTTAAAAATGGCTCTGATGAAGCTGGAGATGTAACACTACAGCAAAGATGCACAGGAGTTGGCCAGACTAAGGAATAGGAAGTGAGGGAGGATGATGCTTGCAGAGGGGACAGAGTGAGTCAAAGTATTTAGAAGAGGATCTGCAAAGCACTTAATACTCATGAAAGAGGAGGTGTAATTGTATGCAAAGCATCATTATACACATCCCAATATATGCTTGTAAAATAATTCAGATTAACTTAATGTGTAATGTGTTTTAGCAATGCGAGTAAACTGATATTAGTCAAGAATTTTCAATCCTAGTTGCATGATAGTTTTGCTTGTGTATATTTTACCCTCAGCCATGGGACAGTTACTCTTTGAATGCTTCACTTACATGCAACAATGACTGAGCCCCTACTATGTGTCAAGCCCTATGCCAAGTACTGGAGATGCAGAGATATAAGAGACAATGTCTTTGACCTCAAAGAGCCCAAAAATCTAGTGAAGGCAATAGCAATGAAGAGGCAAGAAGGGCTGTAAAGAGGTAGCAGAGGAAGTGCTGGGGGCCCAGAGGCAGTAAAGAAGCTGTCTTACCCACAAGCAGACCAGAGATGAAGCAAGCTGATTAAAGGAAATGACTTGTGGGCTGAATCTTGAAAGATGCACAGGAGTTGGCCAGACTGAGGAATAGCAAGCGAGGGAGGATGATGCGTGCTGAGGGGACAGCGTGAGTCAAAGCAGTGTGCTTGGATGCAACTGTGTATCAGTCGACTATAGTGATGGTCACATGAACCTACCAGTGGTAGAAAGGCCGAGAATGAACCACGCACACAGACACAGATGAACTGCCTTTGTCTATGGTGGGACTGATCTCAAAGACAACGAGTCAAAGCCTTGGGAACTACAGACACTCAACAGTGCTTTGCCCTTGCGACACATGGCTGCCACAGTTCAAGCACATTTGTGCTGATTAACTATGGCTCTGACCTTTACAGTACAACATTCCTAATCCAGTTCCTCAACATTCATCCTGTGAAAGGCTGCTGTCAGGAAAACACTCACAGACTAATTAATACCTAGTGAAATGGAAGTACGGCAGACAGGTACAGATGAAATGCACCCATGGGCACCGGTGTTGGAATAGATGCAGTTTCCAACTGTGTCCAGTCTAGGAGACATGTCGTTCTGTCTGGATGTCTTTGAGCAGCCACATGATCCAGCTCTTCCTGACCCAGCTTCCACGGTGTGAAGCCCAGGAAAATTTTAATCTTAATCTTGTGTCTTCATTTGTGATTTTGTGCAAGTCACTTAAATTCTGAGCTGTAGGCCCCTTATCTGAAAACAATAGTAATAGATGCCTGCTCACGTCCCACAGATGTGACAGAAGCCAGTGAGATGTAGCTTCCCAAACCTTCTATATCTTTCACTCTGCCCATCTGAAGAAACAGGTACAGTTTCATTACCAGCGTTTGCCTAGCTAAAATTTTTGACCTTGTGAGCTTGCTCCTCTCCAGACTTCTGGAGTTCAGCCTGAGCCTGTCGTCTCTCAGCCCAGCCTCCACTTTGCTTCTTCCACAGGAAGCAGAGAGCCGTTGCTTTTGCCCCAATAACAATCAACTACCTTCAGATGTAAATAAAGCCATAGGCCTGTTAAACAAGTAACACACTTTTAAGCACAAGAAATGGTGTCAGGGTGACCTTCAGAACTAGAGACCTAGAGCATTCACAGTTTTCTGAGGACAGAAGGTAAGAAGGAAATAAGAAGAAATAAGAATCTTTGAATCAAGGATGATATCCTCAGAAATTTAGGATTAGACTAATTCACCCAATGTAGGGTTGTTGTCTCGTTCCCAGAATACTCTGGGGAAAGTGGTGCAATAGGTGGCAATAATGAGCAGTTGAATATTTTAGCTTAACTGCTGCTGACCTCAAAGAAGAACCCCCACAGCACTTTGGAAGTGGCTGAATCAAACCTGGGAATGGAGCCACCTCCCTTGAGTTAACACAAATTTCTTAATGCCAGATTCATTAACAGCTCACCCCACTCCAGCCTCCACACATCTTTGTTTTTTCCCAAGTAAACCTTTTCAAAGAGGAGGCAGGCAATTTATACTTCTCCATCTATATAGTACCCTTGCTGATTTGACAGATTCCTCCTCATTCCCCTGTGATGGACTCACAGGAGAGCTGCTTTGTTAAAGGCCTCAACACAAGCTTTACCATTGTATTCCCCAATGAATTTTTTCTTCTTCCTACTTTCTTCCACTCTAAATCCAAGTGTTTCCTGGCTTGCACATTCACTTACTGATAGAAGGACCCCCTGTTGTGTGGGAGGGGATTTGTTATAAAAACGAAGAGCTGACAGTCAGGAGAAGGCTTAGGACAGCTAAAGACAGCAGTGGGCAGTGGGCAGTGGGCAGTGGGCGTGGGCTGCTGTATGGGAAGGACACTTTCCCTTCTTCTCTGTCTCTTTGGACTCTGGTATCACAGTCTGCTGTGTATCATCAGGACTTGGTGTGTTAGGACACACCATGGAAATGTAAGAACTGCCTCATTGATCATCTCCCTGGACCAGAAGGGAAAATGAGCAGCAAAAGGGAATTCTACCATGGAGTGCCTCCTAAGCACTGAGAAAGTTGTCTACAATATTTTATTTAGTTCTCACAAGTGCTCTGTAATCATCCTATTAAAAAGAGAAAGAAAGGACTTTTCCTAAGAGTTAAGTCATCTCAAGTCAGTGTGCACATGCCTCCATTGAGATGTACTCAGCACACCTTGTGCCTTTAGCTTTCTTGTAATGGTCTTGAACTCTGTGGCTTGAGTGTTTATTTTGTGTTCTACCAGGCTTATTGTTTTGGGTGCCATCATGCAAATATAAAAAAAATTATTACCTGTACCACAGAGCTTACAGTCTCCTTAGGAAGAGAAAGAAATTACAGGAAGGGAAGGAAGAGCTAAAATTTATTGCCTGCTCCTTGATCATCAGACACTCTTTCTATATCATTTTGCTCAGGTTGTACAATGATCCTTTGCAGTAGACATTCTCATCCGAATTTTATTGATGAGGAAACTGAGACTCAGAAGGGTTAAGGAACTTCCCAAATTTCATAAAGCTATTAATTAGCTGAACTGGAGATGGGCTTCCCATTAAACTGTGGGGCCTCCCAATGATAGAATAAACTTCACCAAGGACTATAGCCCTTTTAGGCCAAGTTTTGTAAAGATCAATAAGATGGAAAATTAGTGGTGACACCTTGTGGAAAGGTGAAGTTTGAGACCTCCTTAGAGATGAGTTGTGGGGTGGATGGGAAAGAGAAACTGACTGGGCATTTCATGTGTCAAAAATGCATAAGTAGGAATTCTGGACAAGAAAGGCATAGATAAATGCCAGAGTCATCTCCTCCCACAACCACATTAGAAATACAAGAGCTGCAGAACAACCGTCATTCAGAATCACCTGAAATCTAGCAGAACAGAAGTCCTACAACTAAGGATATACAGAAAAAACCACATCAAGACTGGTAGGAGTAGGGGCAGAGACACGGAACCAGCTGGTCCCACACCCACGTGTGGCAGATAAAAATTGGGAGTGATATCTCAGCTGTGGAGGTCATCCCTGAGATCCAAGGGCCCCAGCTCCACAACAGGCCCCCCAGTCCAGGCTTTCAGTGCCAGGAAGAGAAGGACCCTATAACTTCTGCATGAGCAAACCAGTGGGGATTGAGGCTAAGGGCACTTGAGGGCTTCTGGAGTCCCAGGGGTTCCTCTTAAAGGACCCAAGCACAGACTTACTCACACTTCCTCTGAGCTCCAGTGCTGGGGCAACAGCTCAAAAGGCATCGGAGACATACAGGGAGAAACTGAAGTGTCTGGCATCAGGGCAAGGGCTAAGGGACAGCTTTCACCCAAACAGAAGTGCTGGCAGAGGCCATTGTTTCTTAAATGAACCCTCCTCCAGAAAGCCAGCAGGCAATGCCATATCTGAGGCTCCATCAACCTGGCTCACACTATTTGTCCCACCCTGGTGATTCCCTGAGGCCCCACCCCACCAAATTGCATGCCCACCCAAGCTGATTCTAGTGGCTTTTCATTCAAATGACCTGTCTTGGCTCATACTTCAGACATTCCTAAACTCTCTCAAAATAACAACATCTGGCCTCAGTGAGCCCCATACTTCTCACTAAGTGGCCCCAAGCCCAACACTAGCGGCATCCATCCTTGGTTCTCAGCTTGGTTTCTCCTGGGCACCTCCAAGCCCAGCCAAGTAGCAGCCATCTGCAGATCACTTTGTAGCTGTGTGGCCCTGGGCAGAACACAGGTGGTGGCTGACCTTGGCCTGTACTTTTTGGGAGGCCACAGAGCCAGCACATCCAGTGGACAGCTTCAGACCACATTGAAGCACCACCTAACCACCAACACCAGCAACACACTCAAGGGGCAGACTCAGTGGGCCTTATCCTTATCCCCAGAGGCTCTTATTTTATAAAGGTACCAATCATATTGGATTAAGGACCCATACTGTTCCGTTATGACCTCATCTTAATCTTAATTAATTAAATCAGAAACAACCCTGTTTTTTTCAAACAGTCACTTTCTAAAGTACTGGGGTCAGGACTTCAGCATGTCTTTTGGGGCACAGTTCAACTTGGACTAATTCAAACAGAACTAGACCTACACAGGGACAGCAGAGGTGATCAGATGTGTATGCTAATAAGTCACTTACCAGGCTCACTCCATGGAAATTGCTGACCACACAGCAGATGTTGGGAGAGGGAACGCCAGGGTTCCTGGGAGCCAAGCTTCAGGGAGGCTAGAATTTCTGCCCACTCCTCACCCCACCCTATTCATCCCCCCTCAAGCAGTTCACCCTCCACCCTTTCCACAGACACTCAGAGGAACAGTGCTTTCTTATTGTCTGACCAGACCTACCATTAAGCTCAATTCAAGCCTACAGGATTTAGATTTGTCTCCTTTATCTCCCTCCCCACCCTACACTTCCATTTCTTCCTCCATCTTCCCAAATTCCAAAGGTTGTACAACCATCCACAAAATTTCTTGCTTTTTTTCTTTACTTCAAAAGCAAATGCCCGTTCCTTTTTTCTTTTCTACTTCAAAACATTTGTTAAATTATTGTTAAATTTACATACATTAAAATTGGCTTTTGGTAGACTTGTCACTGGAAGCTGCTCGACAGTAAAAAAGAGTGGCCTCCTGTAGCATGTGGCAGCCTGGGAGTACCTCAGAGGCACTGAGTTGAGGAAGAGGTGACATGCTGATGATTCCATTCCCATGACACTCAAGAAAAGTCAAACCGTAGGGACAGCAAACAGATCCTGAAGGACATTTAGATTATGCAGTGTTGTTTGGGCATACGTTTTCATGTTTCTTGGGTAAATACCCAGGAGTGGGATTGCTATGTCATCAAGTATATTTATGTTTAACTTTTTAAGTTAAACCAATAATATATATATAAGCCAATAAGCCAAATGAAAGTTAAAACCTAGAAGTCATTTTTATAACTCTCTTTATATAACTCCCCAAATTTAATCTATCTGCAAGTTTTTACAGTTCCACTGCCAAACTATAGCTTCAAAGCGTCCATTTCCATCCATCTTTACTGCCACCATCTCAACATAAGCACCCTTATCTCTTGCCTGGGCCACTGCAAAAGCTGCCTACTCATCTCCCACAACCTGTCCATCCTCTCCCCCACAGCCCATTCTCCACAGAGAAGACAAAGTAATCCTTTTATGACATTAATCTGCTTAGGTAACTCCTTACTTCAAGCCCCTCATTGAAGTCCCATTGCACTTGGCCTTCAGAACTCTGTGTGATCTGGACCCTGTCTACTCTCAACCATCTTCCCACTCCCTTCTGCACTTTCTCTGCTGCAGTAAACTGGCTTGTGAGTTTCAGATGAGCCAGGTACTCCCCTCTCTCAGGCTCTGTGGACACATTGCCCTGTTGATGAGATGCTTTTCTCTGGGATTGGTGCATGTCAGCTCCTTTACACCCTAGTGTAAATGCCATTTTCAGAGGGGGCTTTCATATCCATCACAGCACTTACCCAAATTGGTTATGTTTACATATTCACTCATTCACCCTTCTTATCTCTTCCCAAATAAAACAGAAGCACCTTTAGAGGAAGGAACTGATCTGGCTACCACTAGTGCTGGGCAGCTCCTGGCACATAGTGGGTGTTTTATGAATACTTAATGAATAAATGCAAGGATGACAGCCTATACTACTTAATAGAAAATAAAGGAGAAGGTGCTTGTGGAGATTTGATATGGGATAATGGTACCTGCCTCATAAGATTAGGATCAAATGATTCAATACATCTAAAGCCCCTACGACAATGCCTGGCACAGAGTAAACATGACGTAAATGAGAACTTAAAAATGGTAATAGTCCAAGCAAGTTCATGAGAAAGGGAGGAGTTTTAACCTTCTTAGGAGAACAAATCTCTTCAATTCTTCAACAAATATTTACTGAGCTTGCATGAGCAGAAGTGTGTGCACAAACATAAGCATCGCATCAAAAGGTGTTCCTCATGAGAACAGAACACAGACCCTTCATGGTCTGCTCCAGGGACTGTCCAAAAGCTATGGTCCTCGCCCCCCCACCCCCACCCCATAGTTCTCTCTCCCTGACATCCCAACCTCCCCCAAAACCATGGGAGTGTTTACATCCTGCTTTCTGAAGTGTCTATCTCCACAGCAGGCACTGCACCCTGCTGTTTGTGTCTGCAATGGTGTACCACTCACAGGCCCTGCTTGACATCACAAAGCTCTTAGAGGTTTCTGCACTCAAAACAATAAACACTATTTTAAGAGATTCTCCAAATCACCTTTGTGTTAGAGCTAACCCATTTTATCCTATTGATCGTGAAGGATTGCAGTTTGGCAGTAGAGATCCAAACAGAGAAGAGTTCATTAAAAGCAATTCACCCTCAGCTTCTGCCTGTCTCTTACCCTGATTCTAGCAGTTTCAAACTGTCATGGTTAGAAAAGCTCTTTGTAAATGTATACCCATTACTTTCTCTGACCAGTGGTATTCTTTACCAGATGACTCAGGAAGGTGTCATTATGCATGCAAGAAGCATCTACTAATGCACATTTTTCAAAAAGTGAATGAGTGGAAGGTAGAACAGTGGAGGGAGGAAGGAGGATACATAAATGGTGCTGTGGATCCTGCCAGACCTACTGCTGAGTCCTCTCCAGTCACTCTGGATCATACAGGTTGTGTTCTGCACAGAGGCACTGGCCAGAAGGAACCTTTCTGTTCACTGGGGCTGTGACTGCCCAGAGATCTCCCTCTTTTCCTCATTCATCCAAAGGCATCAAATGAGCTGGCAGCAGCTCCAAGAACACCTTGCTTTGAAGCCAAAAATTCACAGAAAACAGACTGGGAATGAGCAGAACTGAGTCCCAGGCTGGATTCTGCAACTACATTAGAATGACTCTTCTCATCTTTGGCTCCTTATAATGATAAGTGTGGGTGAGAGAGCTGTTTTTCATAACCTTTATTATTATTATTAGCTGCCAAGCCATGTCCTCTTGAAGAAACTGTCCTCAGGAGCCATTAGGTAAAGTGAGTAACTCTGAGAACCTCCTGTTGGACACACAAAGGGCCCTGCACTGTTGGTCACCAGCGTGGCCATGCCATGCCTCTCCACACGTGGTTAAAAACCACAAGAATTGGTGTCTGTCTTTAATATTCTCTTTAGCACTATATTTATGTGGTTTTATAAAAACCTGCCAAGCAGGAATATATCCCCTAGAGATTGTAGACAGGTGCACACAAATGGAAATAAGACCCAGAGTTCCACTGTGTGGCCGGGCTATTCAGCTGAAGGATGCTTTTCAAGTCTTCTGAGCCGACCTCAGCTCCTGCCAGCTGTCACTCACCAACTTGTCTTCACTGAAGCTTCTAGCTCTTTGTCTCCACCTATGACCCTGTGCAGTTCTCTGCTGTGGTGCATGTTTCCTTGATATTGGGAGATTCTTAAAAGAAGTCAGTCTCCCTGTCAGTTCCAGCTCCCTCAAGGGCCTATCTGAAAATCTCTGTTTGGTTGAATATTCATGGTGACCAACTGAATATTTATTATGCCAAAAACAAATGCTAACTAGGGCTCTGTCTTCTCCCCTGTCTACATACAGTCCTTCTAACGCACGCAGCCTTCCCTGGGCTCTGGCTGACACCCCTAACCATTGCCCCCAGCTCTCTTCTCACAACTCCTCTCTGTCATGCACACCTCTTCCATTGCTGTTCATCCCATCCCATCCATCCTCTATGCCTTAGCTGGCCTCAGTCTTCTAGAGAAGCCTTTTCTGAATTACACCCCCACCCATACCTACCACCATTACAACACATGTTAAAACACCACTGGCAGAATAGAAGCTTTCTCTGAACTTCAAGGGGCTAATTTCTGCACAGGAGAATCCCAGTTTCCCATTGCCTTCCATAAAGGCAGGCATGATACTAATGCTCAACAAAAGCAACAGCATTGACAAAACAACCAAATTTATAGAACATTTACCATGTGTGAAGAATTGCCATAAATTCTTTACAAGTCTCATCTTTCTTAAGTCAAGCCAGTGAGTATGTACTGGGTAGGAATATAAGTTTCTCACACTTTGGTTTTCACATCTGTAAGTCAGAGAAAATGTCCGCCTATTATGTTGTTACATGGATGAAATGATGAAAGGAAATAGCTCTGCAAAGGTAGTCAGGGGGCATGAGAGTAGTTCTTCCTCCTCTCCCCCTCATTTGTTCTTTGCTCTCTCTCCTCTGGGTCTGTTGTCAGGGAATAAGAAGCTAAACAACTCAGGAAGTGAGCTTGGAGCCCTGTAGAAACAGACACTGAAGGAGGAGCAGCTATTTCTGTGGCTGTCCTATTGAGCGAGGCAGACCATGTGTTAATGAGGGCAGATGAGTCTGCATGCCAAACAGGATTTATACTCCCACAGGAGGCCAGACACAGACAGTCATGGTGGCCAGGATGGGGAGCCCTTCTGTAAACTGCCACACTGGACCAGGCCCCCTTGGTTAGTGCTGAAGCCACCTTGGTGTCCTCAGACTAATTGGGCATCCCCTGGAGGACCAGCCCCTGATGCAGTGCCTTGCCCTGGCCCACCCTCCTTTCCCAAGAAGCAAGATGGCATAAAATTGCTCCTAGATTTAGACAGGCCCATAAAGACCTGCCACCTACCTTCTGGGTGGCCTTCAATCAGTCACCCAACCTCTCTGAACCATGATATTGTACTCGACAAATGTGTATACTCTCTGCCCATTTCATCATCAGGTTGTGAGAATGAAATGGAGTTGTGGTGTGAAAGACATTGTGAATCGAAGACTAATTCCAAGTGTGCCATCCTTCATGAAGCCTTCCCTTACCCTCCTACATGGAGTTAATGTTGTGTTCCTCTGGATTGCCTCCTGAACATTAATAATGTGCCCCTGTGATGACATTTCTCACAGCCTGCCCTGGGTAATTAGGGCAGGATCCATGGCCTGCTGGACCATAATCTCTATGCAGGCAGGGTATGGGTCTTACTCATCTTTTCATTCAGCAGCATATGCAGTGCAGTGCCTGTCACGTGGTAGATGCTCAATAAATGTTTAATGAAGGAAAAACTGGAGGCTCTTCTCTGCCTGGACTCAGCCTATGTATTATTTTTTATGTGCTATTCAATGTTGGGAAGTAGGATATTTCTCTTAAGGTCCACACTCCCTAGCCTGGGGCACAGGCCCCAGTTAAGCAGGCTGGTGCTATAAGTGAGAAACAATGGGAAGAGTAGAGGGTCTGGATATGAAACACAGTCCAGCTCCTTCCCTCCATCAATTTCCTGTGTTTAGCAATAGAATGCTTCGAGGGAACTAGATGGAGTCTTCAAAGCAATTGCTTCTTGTCTCTGAAATTGTTTCCTTGTCTTCTGAGTAAATTTCTGAAATGGCTTCAGAGAGCCCCAGCTGTTTAATATCCAGCCCACTGATAAGAGTGATTGCTCATCAAACCCCAGAACCCAAACAAGTTCAAGAGGGACCATGGGCAATCTCGACTATAGAGGTCTCAGACAAATGACTACCCAGTGGATCAGCCAACATTAGGCAACAAAGATGATTAAAGGCTGGAAAATAGGACCTGTGAGGAAAGGATGAGGCCATCTGTGTGATTTATTGTGGAGGAGAACAAACAACAATGTGCAAGTGTGTGGAAATCTTCTACAAGAAGGATGGCTGTGCCCAGTTCAGTGAGGTCAAAACAAGAAGAAAAGGGCCAGGATCACCACATGGGTACTTTGTTCAGACAGAGTAAGGAAGACCTGTTCCACTGCCTGGCAGTTGGCACAGCTAGGAGTCTGATGGTCCCACAGAAGTAGTTTGGGACCTGGGGAAAACAATGGGCCTAAGTCTAGCCAAGAAACCTAACAATTTTGGTATCCAGGGCCGCAAAGAGAGTGATGAGCTTTTAGAGTCCTCCCATGTGAATCAACCCAGGACTCTGGGGTAGCTCCGCAGGTAGAGTGTGTGGGGGAGGGAGTCCAGAGGGACCTCCAACATCTAGTGTATGGCTAAGCAAAGCCTACATTTTTTGGCATGGTTCCTGCCATTGGCCTGGAACACAGGTGAGCCTGCAGAGAGGTGACAAGTCCCTGACTGTCTCATAATCAGCTAATAGCTGACAGGAAGCCATTATTAATGGATTGCAACTAGGATAACAAGTGTGTTGTGACATGGAGAGATCTTTTTTTTGGCATAGAGTTTTATCAATTAATTCACGAATGCATGGTCTTTATCAGGAACTGTTAGTATATCTAAATAGCATGTGTCAGATGTTAAAAATAAAAAATGCTTATAATAAGTATAAAAATTATCTGTTGATATACACACAGTTCAATAGAAAATACTCTTGCTTGAAATATACTTAGGATTTGTTTTACAGGAAGGTATTGTAAGACTCGTAGACATGAAAATGATTGTCATGAAAGCAGAAGTTTTTATACCCACAGATGGCTAGAATCAGAAGGCACAGTGTGCCACACAGGGCCACAGGGAAGTACCACACCAGTTAGGAGGCAGAAGGGATGGGGCAAGGCAGGGCAACGCAGGTTGATTTGTGGGTGAAGGGGTTGTGGGCTCTGGACTGGGTGGTGTGCTTATGAACAGCTACTCACAGGCAAGTCTTTCACTATCTCTAGGTATTAGCCACCCCTAGGAGCCGCAGGCCCTGCAGAGTCAACAAGGCCCCAGGTGCCAGAACATCAAGGGTACAGAAAATAAGAAAGCAGATCTAATACAACTCTACATCCCAAGTTTTAAATTGGGGAACCATTTGCAGTCATGTTGTTGGTGGCGAGCAATTGGAAATCAGTGAAACTTAGATGCAAAAAAATTTCAGGCAAACCCATACAAAGAAGTGGGGGAAAGACAAGCTCGATAGGAATGAGAGAAAGCAAGTTTAGAGAAATAGGGTTAAGGGACAGAGAACAGAGATTAAAGCTTGCCATTCCTGCCCTCGCCCCCATCCTTCTGCTCTTCCGTGGGAGGGAGGACAAAGTCATTGTGAATCTGTGGTTTGTACAGCAGGCCAAGCAGGCTGAATGGCTTTTCTGGTTAGGAGGTATGCGGAGGGTGCTGCCAGTCAGGGTTTCTCCCCACAGTGGACCCAGAGGGCTGTCTGTGTTCCAAGATCACAGATCCTCATCTTAACCCAACTGCCCACCATGCATGTGTAGCCAAGGGGAATGGATCAGGCAACCACTGAAACTTTCCCACACTGAACCCAGGACAGTGCTGTGCTGCTACCAGTGTTAATACTGTTAGCAGGATCTGCTCCACAGCCATCACTAACAGCAGTGCCCTCAGTCAGAGCTTCCCTTTACATCCCACCTTCTAGCAGTAATAAATATGGCTGACAATATTTTGTCAACTACAATGCCCTATGTAATTTTAAAAGCCCGCTCATTAATTTGACAGTGGATTTCACAGTTGAACACCTCCTAGATCTAGGCATGGTGCTAGGTGCTGGGATATAGCAATGAACATGAAAAACACAGGTCATTCCCTTGTTTAGAAGAGAGAGATAAATGATAAATAAACAAAATAATTAGTTTAGTAGTTTGGTTAATTGCACCCATTGTGACAATGCAGTGATAGAAACAAATGGGGATGTGTGGAAGAGAAAAATCAGATGGGCCTATCCACAGAGACCAGGTTTGTCTTCTCTGAAGGGGAATCATTTAAACTGAGACTGAGAAGCTGAGACACAGCCAGCTTGATGGTGAGCAGAGAAAGCCCCCTGCACAGGCAGATGGACTGAGAAGCATTAAGGAGGGAAGAATGTGACTTGTTCTAAGAACTGAACTCTTGGTTAGAGCATAGTCCAGATATGCTAAGGTTGCTTGCAGGTTCAATCCCCCTATCGGGGCACATTGAAGAATCAACCTATGAATGCATAAACAAGTGGAAAAACAAATCGATGTCTCTCTCTCTCTCTCTCTCTTTCATCAATAACAAAAAAAAATATTTTATCCTGGCTGGGTAGCTCAGTTGGAACTGAACTCTGAGGAGCCTCAAAGAATTAGGATTCTCTTCCCAAGGCAGTGGGAGGCTTTGCTGCAGGGGCATGGCATGATTGAATGAATGCCTTTTAAAAGATCAGTTTAGCATCTCTATGGAGACTGAATTTCAGGGAGGTGAGATGAGGAAAAATCCAACCATCTAAGAGATTGTTGAACAGTGAAGTACAGAGACAGAGAGGTGCCTTGGGCATCTGTGTGTGGGATGCAGGGTGCACTTTGGGATGTCACAACCAGCAGTTAACTAGGATCATGGAGGAAGGGAGGGAGGAGAAGAGGAACTAAGGCTAACTTTCAGGCTTGGACACTGGTTGGTGGTGCCGCTTTGGGGATGGAGAATACTGGGGAAAGAAGAAGCTGGGGTAAATTGGGTTTTATATTATCATTACAATCATCATAATCATTGTTAATGATGCTCAGCTCCAACTGAGGTCTCAGGAAGGGTACTGAGTGTCAGCATTCAGTTTGGCCTTGGTGCATCACATTCTCTCTCCCCAGGTACCTGTGTTCTCACTCTTGACTCAAGAGTAGACTTGCTCAACCCTTGTACTATTGACATTTGGGGGAGGGATAATTCTTTCTGTCCCATGCACTATAGTATGGTTAGCAGCATTCCTGGTCTCTACCCACTGGAATCCAGTAGCGGCCTCTGCCCTAGTTACAACAATCATGTGTCCAGATATTGCAGATGTCTCCCAGGGGACAAATGGCTCTGACTTGAGTGCTGCTGCTCTAGAAAGGTAGATCTGGAGCACATGAACAGCGAAGAGGACACATAAAAGTTCACTTGGGAAGATCAGACTACCCATCAGTAGCATGGGGAGTTCTCTGATCTTTCTGTCTCCCGAAGCAGGGCACATCCTGCAGCTCCTGGGCGAATGGCAGTCTGGGCTGGGAGAAGGCCTCAGTCAGCAGCAAAAAAGAAAAAGAAAGAAAAGAAAAGAAAAAAGAAAGAATATCCCAAAATAAATGTAAAGCACCCACGCCAAGCTCTGCCCCATGGTTTTCTCACTTAATTCCCATGGACACTTAGTATGTGAATAGGAAGGCAGAGGCTTATAGAGGTGGAGTTGCATGCCTGTAACCATGAGGTCATTAGGTGGTAGAGGCAGGTTTTGAATTCGTGTTTGATGCCAGACCCTGTGCTTGTCCCTTGTCATCACAGTTGCCTTTATTGGGGATTGTGGCACAACTTAAAATAGACTCTGTGTCACTCTGTGTCTGAGGAGGCAGAAGGTGTGACCCCTACTAATGTCACCAGTTATATTGCTGTTCTTCCAACTCGACCCCCAGGCTCAAGCTTGTGGGAGCTCGTGAATGAGTGTCCTGTGCCATCCCTGGAGGTCCTGTGCCATCCCTGGGAGAGATCCTCTGGCTGCCACACCTCAGCACTCAGCCACCACCTACCTCCACACTAGTGCCAAGATCCTTACCTGCAACCGAACCAGTCCTCTCAGCTTAGGTCTTCCACTAAAGCACAGGCACACTATCATTGAAAGACAGCAGGCTTATAGCTGAACAAAGCAGGCTTTCTTCTGGTCTTTATTAAAGCCTGGGTCTCTCCCTAATAAGAGCCAAAGAGGCATAATGTCCATTCCCAAGGTGCCCTCACATTGGTGCACAATTTCCAAGCACACCTCCTTCCCCAGATACACAAGCTACTGCCTCGTGGGGCATTTCCAGGCCACGTCCCCAAAGCCCCATATGGAAGGAAGCACCTGTGCCCAGTCCCTCAAGGGATGTGAGGGGCATTGGCTTCCACCCCTTCATAACAGCGACTCTAGCCAGTCCAGCTTGGAAGCCATGTCACAGTGACAAAGGCTAGTCTTCAAGTTCCTTGAGAATTATCTAATACTGTTTAGTATTTCTAATAGTTCCTAACAATTCCCTTGTAGGCCATTCTCTAGTGTTTGCTAGATTGATGGATAGATGGAAAAATGGAAAGACAGATGAGTACATGGGTAGGTGAATGGTTGGATGGCAAGTTGAATGGTTGAATAGAAAGAAAGCAGGAAGGGAGGGAGGAAGGGAAAGAGGCAGGGATGGAAGGAGAATTCAGAGGTCTTCAACTTCAGGACATTTTTCTACTTAAGCTCATTCTTCCCATTCATGAAATCTCATTATACTTTATACAACCAAGGTTATGGCTTTTGAGGAAATACCAGTGGGATGGTATATAGGGTTTAAAAAAATATTTTATTAAACAATATGTCATCCACTTGAGGTAGGGTAAAGAAAGGGTAAAAGGGAGTACAATTTTAGATGTGGTTTTTATAAAGCTGGTCATCACACCATTCACTGTATCGTATGCCTGTGATTTAAAAATACAATTTAGTAAAAAACAAAATTAGAACAGAGAGTTATATAGTTATTCTCCTTTTCAAGTGATTTTTCAAGAATAGGATACCATTTGAAAGTAGCCTACACAGTGTACAGATGCACATGGAATACTGGCTCTTCCACATGTTGACCTAGGGTCTCCAGCAAGTCTTCCGACCTTTCTAAGAGTGTCGTGTCGTCTCATCCACAAAGCGGAGATAATAATGCAATCTACTTCAAAAAAGGACTGAATCAACAAGATGAGGTGTGTGAAGCTCTTGACACAGACCATGGCCCATAGCTAGCACTCAGCCAATAATAGCTGTTATTATTCTTCACTGTACTAAATGACTCCTTTAAATAGTGAAACCCCTTTATGAATCTCTTAAAAGGTTTTATTTTTTAAAAATATATGGAAGAATAAAAAGAAAAGTTCCCTCAAATCCCATCACTTATAATGATTAAAGAAAGGAGTGGAAATCACAGCCTCCTCTCCACTCCCACTCTCCATTACTTAAATGTGTTTAACATTTTGCTATGTTATATTGCATCTCTATGGATGTACATACACACATCTTTTTACATAAAATCTAAATCATGCAATCCATGTTGGTCTAGAACTCATTTCACTTGATGATATGTCATGGAGAATGTTCCTGGTCAGCTCGTTCAGATCTATCATGTTCTTTCAATCACTACATACAGTGTCCAGAAGAAGTAATGCCTGCTTGAGTGTGGTTGGCAGGGTAATGATATGGGTGTAATAATTTATAGTTTTAATTTGAACATTTCACCTAAAATGTCACATGGTATGCTTGAGTATGATATTGTTATGTTACAGAATTACATGCTCTTGATTTTGTAATAAAAAGGGGGCATTATTTGTGCCAGACCCTGTAGTATTTCATGATATAAATGTGCCCTCACTTACATAGCCAGCCCCCTATTGATGGATATTCAAGTTGTAAGCCTCATAGGTCTCAAGTGTGATAGGATGTGAAAAATCTTCTGCTTATACATTTTGTGCATACATACCAAACACCTTCTTAAGAATTTAAGATTGGTTTTGTTTGAATTTACAATATACCCTAAGCTATATGATCAATAGATTTTATGGTTTTTTCCCCCTCCTATTTGGATGAACTGTAATTGTTAACATCATCATTAGCTCAGTCCCCATGCCCAACTGGGCCCTAGCCCCATCACTCAAAGGAGAACATGTTTCTTATGGATTTGGGGGGCTAAGGGGCAGAAGACTTTATTTTCCATCCTGATTTTCTAGTCTTTTCACCTTAGGAATGGTAGGAAACAAGGCAAAACTGGCCACCTACCCTGGTAACAGCTTTCCTTTGCACGTGGGCCCCATCACATGCTCACTTCCCCAAAATAAATGTATTGAGGTCCCTAAAGAAGCTCAGAGTCCCCTCTTAGTGGGGAAGGCCTGTCCTACCCTAGGCAAAGAAAACATCAAGCCAAAGGGACATCCTTTTTTTTTTTTAAAGTGCTGGGTACAGTCTGTTTGCTGAAGGAATCAAAAAGCCAGTACTTTGATAATGTGTTCACTCTTCTCACATATTTCAGTTGCTCCCCATTACTCATCAAAGCTTCATCTCCACAAACAAGCACCCAGGCTTCAACCACTTGGCTTCCTCTCCCAAAGGACTGATCCAATTCCCTACTCCCCATCTTCCCAACACACTGTGTACCCTTCCTGCCTCCCCCAATGCTCTCTCTGCTCCATCTGCCTTCCTGAAGGCATTCAGGACCTAGTGCAGAGACCACCACACCAAGAAGCCTTGGCGATAACAATTGTGCCTGTCTCTTATATTATTTTAATATTCATGATGCCTCTCATTCAGCCTTGCATTGCTGCTGTTTGCATATATATGGCTTATGTCCCATTAGATTATCAGGTCCTGGAGGACAGGGATCAGGCCACATGAAGCATTTTTTATTATATACTCTTTCTTGTATAGAATAGGCACTTAATGCATATTTTAAAATATTGCACTAAGTTAAGAACATGACTTCCAGCTACATTGTTCATTTTCTGAGGCATGTTTTCTTGCTTTTCCAAATCAGTATCTAGTTGATCGGCTTTCTGCTCTGTGTAGAAGAGATCAGAGCAGGTAGGCTTCCCAAAAGATACCACAGCATTCTGGGCTTCCAGGAAAGCTGGGGCTGCTATGGGTGTGGAGCAAGAGTAGGTGTGGACCTCAGCCAAGTGAGGGCAGGGGCAGCTGGGAGAGCCAGGTGGCTGACATATGGGAGGGAGCTCAGAAACGTGTCAGTGAGACTGTGCAGGCAATTTCCTCAGTTTCCTGTGTTGAGTTGTTCTGGCTGCCTGCCTGCAGAAGTGAAAGCTTTTCTACAATGCTGATGGAGTCATGCCACACCCTCCACCCTCATCCTAGCCCACCTTTTTCTGCTCCTACCCTTCCTACCCACTCCCACCCTGGATTCTCCTCCTTTACCCCCACTTCCTTCTCACTCCAAGAACCAGCATACTGTCTCTTTTCTAACCAAGCTCTGAGCTTTTGGGAGCAACCTTGGGAGAAGTACTGCTCTGAGGCTGAGCTTCACACTGGGATACCTTGCCATGCCCTTCAGCAGGGTGGCAGCCCGACACCACTGCACTTCACAGGGAGTGGGAGCTCTTGCAAACATGCTTTCCATGCCTTTCTGCTCCCTCCTGCTTTGGAAGAAATGCCCTTTGAGGGGGAGCTGATAAAGGGTCTTGTTGACCTTGTTGCTGTCAACTCAACTCTGCTAATTGTAGAAACATCCCTCCACTACTATCCCAAACCCAGTGTTTACAAACTCAACCAAAAAAAATTCTCATGGGCAAACACATCTGTCATCGATTTGTATGCTGATGTAGAGACTGAAAAGGCTTAGATTCCATCAAACAGAAGGGTCTGATCCAAGGGTGATAGCCGGGGAAGGAATCTTGGGATGGTAAACAGGCCCTGCAGTATAAGGGAGTTGAGGAAGGGGGAAACATTCCTGAAATAGAGAAAAAGCCCCCAGACCAAGGAGCCCTCTGAGTTGGTAGTACCTCTGGCTGCAAAGGTCATTTATTGGTGAGGGGGGCAGCTACTATTGCCTTCAGGTGAGAGGTCAGACAACCCAGTGCTGGGGCTCCATCCTTGGCCAGGACCTTTTTAGAGCAAAGGGCACACCTTTTGAAATGAGCACTCTGAGGCTCTGGAGTGCACTCTGCCTGGTACTAGCTTTTAGTGCATGGATGAGTCTTTATTTGTAGCTCTGCTCCTTATCTACAAGATGGCAAGACCAGATGCAGATCCCACCCAGCTCTTCAATGTCAGGACCTACCTTTCTGCTCAACAGTGTAAGCATTAGAGCAACTGATCAATTCTCTTTCATAAATAGGGTCTTGGTGGAGGACAGGGGCTAGAGAGGATAGAAGATGTACTTTTCGAAGGAGAGTTTCCATGCCCCCAGCACCAATGCCCTAGCTTTTTCATGGGTCTCCAATATGTAGAATGAAGATGGGGGAAAGGACACCACACTCTCTACCTATCACAGAACTAGAATGTTCACAGGATCAGAGCTCACCACACCCACACATATATTCCTTGGAACCCTACTGTCTGACTCACTTCTTTCGAGAGTTAGTGTTTTCCTGGCTGTCTTGAGAAAGTGTGGGATTAGTTTCCTAGTGCCGTTGCAACAAATTACCACAAACTTAGTGGCTTAATACAACACAAATTTATTATCTTACATTTCTGGTGGTTCTAATTCTGAAATAGGTTCCACTGGGATAAAATCAAGGTGTCAACAGGGCTATGTTACTCTTGAAGCCTCAGGATGGGGGGCATCCATTTCCTTGCCTTTCCCATCTCCCAGAGACTGTCTGCATTCCATGGCTCCTGACCACATGACTGCAAGCTCTGCTTTGGTCATCCCATCTGCTCTGAGTAATCTTCCCACCCCAACTAACCTTTCATCTCCGCTCTTATAATCAACCTGTGATAACAGTGGGCTCTCCCAGATATTCCAGCGTAATCTCCCCATCTCAAGAACCTTAACTTAATGACATTTGCAAAGTCCCTTTTGTTTTTCCATGCAAAATAACATAGTCACAGGTTTCAGGGACATCCTCAGGGGCCATTATTCAGCCTGCCCTCTGTGTGTTTGTCCCTGTCCATTCCTGAGTCACACTGTAGTGAACACCTCCACACACCTGTCCATGGCCAATCCTTGCTCCTCAGTCAGAGCTCTTCCTCCTCTAGAACACCCACCCTGATGCCTTCCATCCCTCTTTTCTGTTTATCCTCCAAAGCCCCCATCACATCAGGCTTTGCAAGCATTTTCTCTGAAAATTCAGGAATAGGAGGGCAAAATAAAAGCAGAGAGCAAGAAAGTTTCTAAATGCATGCTAGACATTGTCAATCCTATGAATTTATTGACTACTGTTCCCCACAGTAACTTTCCTCCCAGTCTGTGTTTTTCCTCTGAGCCAGCCTCCAGGAACTTGGCTTGCCCTTCTTCCTCTCTGCTTAGTTATGACTCTTTTATACAGGTTAGGCTATTCACCCTGTCTCTGCATCCTAGGTTTACTTTTTTAAAAAGATTTTATTTATTTATTTTTAGAGAGAGGGGAAGGAAGGGAGAAAAAGAGGGAGAGAAACATCAGTGTGTGGTTGCCTCTCATGCGCCCACTACTGGGGACCTGGCCCACAACCCAGGCATGTTCTCTGACTGGGAATCAAACCAGCAGCCCTTTGGTTCACAGACTGGCCCTCAATCCACTGAGCCACCCCAGGGCTAGGTTTCCTTTTTGCAATCTCAAATGTCATTAAATGCCTGCTAAACAGAAGACCATGTCTCTGGGCATTCCGTCTCAGCAGCCACAAAGAAATACCAGAAGCTTTGAAATTATATTTTTTTCTTTAACATGGGATATCCCTCTTGCTAGTTTCAGTGATCTTATGGGGAACATTACCAAGATGTATTTGCAAGGCATTCATAGTTAGTTTTGATGGGGTATGAAGATTTATCACCTTCCTAATTATGTATTCCTTTATTCAGTGTGTATTAAGCATCAACTGTGTCCAGGTGCCACTTTTGTCCTAAGGGTTACAATGATGAACAAGTTAAAGGCAGTCTCTGAAGAGTTCATGTTTAACTTCAAGTATAAGGCACTTCTTCCCTAATTTTTTCCACCTTGACCATATTATGACAATGGTCCTCAAAGACTTCTCAGTCTCCTCTATTATTTCTTAGATGGCAAACACGCATGCCAGATGACTTTGTCCCTGCATACAAGAAGGAAAGCTAGAGGAAGAAGGGGCAGGAAAGGACCCATTGCTAAGGTTGCTAGGCCTCCCAGTGTTGAGTGGGACCAGCCCTCATCAGGGCTTTTCACAGGGGAAGCCTTTGTCTTCTGTCTTAACTGGTTCTCACTTCTTTGGAAAGTGGGAATATGTGATAGATTAAAGGGCCTCTTCTTATGGCTTCTGTTGGTATAAGAAGAAAAGAGTATACAGGTTCTGAGAGCTTAATTTGGCAGAGTAGATACAGTGAAGGGCCTGAAAGTAAGGTTTGCTTTGGCTAAACCTCCTCTTAGATACTGGAGAGCCAACTATTCACTTTTCCCTGTAGACCTTCCAGTATGTGCAGCAAACATCCTTGTTCCTGCTAGATATGGCTCCTAAACCCTTTAAAGCTTTCAAAATCTCCTTGATATTAGTGGTTGGTTTATTCTTTTCCCCAAAAGCTTATAGAGGCATAAAATTTTTAAGCTGGAAGGGACCTTGGAGAACAGATGCATTATTTAATTTATACTTTTAATTTTCCCAATTCAACAACTTGGGAGAGATGAGTTCATCCTCTGTTTCCCTTGCTCCCCAGTCTGTTCTACTCACTGCCCTTTACTCCTGCCAAACCCTGCTTCCCAGGCCAGCTCTCTCCTTGAAAACCATTCTTGGGTGGTTTTGCTTTCCTGAAACACTGCCCACATGGTGCCAAGGGTTTTCTCTTCTGTCTATGGTTCAAGTGCAGCAGAGCTTCATCTGCTCAGGTATCTTCAGTGGATGACAGAGGGACAGCTGTACACAGGGAGGGCCCAGCCTTTGTAAGTCAGGGGAGGAATCAGCCAGGAGCATCGCGCAGGGTGCAGCCTACTTTCAAAAGCTCAGGAGAAAACAGCTTAAGGTACCTGATTGACTTAGGACAGTGAGAACTGAGCAGGGCTGGAGGCTGCTTCCATCTGAACATTCACCTTAGCAGAGGGGGAGCCCTGTCACCACAGGGTTATTCCCAGAGGAATCACAGGACTGTGCCCACATTTGTCAGCACACAGCCTAATCCAAGATGATTCTCCAAAGGGAAGCTGGACATCCATTTTCCTTTTAAAAGGAGAAGGGGCAGCCTGAAGCCAGAAGCTGCAAACTCGAACTGCCACCTTCTCATGCCCATGAGGCTCCTATCCCCAATGCAGGGTAGTGGCATGGGAAGGGGTTGAGGATACTTGCCCACTCTGAAGGACCTCCCTTTTCTGCACAGGGTCAGAACCCGCATGGCCAGGCTGCCTTAGGATCCCATTCTGAGCCTGCCTGAGTTTTAGGGCTGAGAGCACGTTTGACTGTGGTAAGGCAGCCCTCTCAGAGAGCTGGGGCTAAGGCTGGGGAGAAGAGCTGCTGCAGCCTCTGTCTGTGCCCCCATGGGGTTGTGTTTCATGTTCATCAAGCCAGGATTTCCTTCCAAACCCACCTGAGCAGGAAAAACTGTTCCTAAAGAAGCCTCAACCGGCACACTGTCCTGATTTAGATGTCGTGGCTTATAGCATTTCCCGGGAAGACAACTTTAGGACTCAAGCAGCATGAGCCCCCTGTGGTCCCAAAGATGTTCACATCCTAGTCCCCTATACCTGTGCACATAGTACTTACAGGGAAGATTATCCTGGATTATGCAGTTGTCTGATTGTGATCACAAGGGCCTTACAATAGGGACAGGGAAGCAGGAGGACACTGTCAGGAGAGAGAGACTGGAAGGCCCTAAATGCTGGCTTTGAAGATGGAGGTGGGGCTGGCTGCCAAGAAGGCAGGGAGCTTTAAGGGGATGGAAACAGACTCTTCCCTAGAGCCTCTGCCATTGATACGGGCCTTTAACACCTTCACTTTAGGCCAGTGAGACCTCCGAACTGTAAGAGAATAAACGTGGGCTGTTTTAAGCCACCAGGTACGTGGTGGTTTGTATTAGCAGTTGTATGAAAGTAAAGCATGTCCTAAGGAGGAGGAAAACAGAGCCAGCATTGGGGTGTCCTGCCACTTCATGTGTAAGGGTCGCTTGATGAACCAAGACTCACTGGAGGTGTCCTCAGACCCCCGACCCACTGGATTCTCTCTTCAGGGCTCCACTTCCCTCTGCCCCTGCTTGGACTGCCCAGCAGAGCAGCCATGCCAACTGCATAGCTGGGGGAGCAGGCCGCTCCCTCGGGCTCTGCTGGGCCTCAGCCACAGACCTTGAGCTTGGACACTGCTCCTGCTGGGACCGCCCAATTCCGGCTCTGGGCCAAGCCTCTGCTGCCCTTGGCTCTGGCAATGTAGTGGTTCCACCTCAGGGCACCTCTGTTCTTTCCTCCTTGGCATTTCTCCATTTCAAATGGCAGATGATGATCACCCAGTGAGAAGAAGGTTGGAGGTCTCTAAGGAGGGTCTCTTACAGGTCTCAGTCCCCAGAGGCACATGCAGAAAATAGCTGATACTCTTTGCCATGCTCTCACTTAGGAAGAATATCCCCTTCACAGGGACCCAAAGTTCACCCCAAGCCCCATCAATTTGGATTCCCTTCCACAAGGATAATGACACATTCCTTAGGAAGGGCCAGGATCCAGCCTTGCAGATGAACAGGCATTCCCTTCCGAGGCTCCACCAGCAGCTGGTGAAAGAAGATAAACATGAATAGCAAGACCAAGGGAAGCACTGACTCATTCCAGTGAGCGCTGAAGTCATGACTGGGCATCTGAGGACTGTGTGGTGGGAGGGCACAGCATAGTCATCTGTTTTGCCCTGACAGATGTGCAATGTTATCTTATGCCACTCTCTTCTGGCTGGAAACAAACAGGGCATCTGCACTGGGTTCCTGAGGAAAGGGTGAGCGTAGTCAGGAAAGCTAGCAGAGGACAGTGCAGTCCCTACAGGTTGACAACACTGGGGAGTTGTTGCAAACCTGACCAAAAGGGTTAAGGGGAGGGTGGGTCCCAGACTCAGATGGAAAAGCCACATAGAGGAGCTGGAGCCGACCCCCCAGTGACTCATGGGCATTAGCTGGGGAAATAGGGACCCCAACTAACTTCCCTGTCTACCACCCACACTGCAGTCTCCTGCTGGTGATCCCCATTGACCAGGCCCAACTGGAAACCAGAGGAGCAGGGAATTGGGGTTACACAGAGGGAAGAAGGTGAGGGTGAATTTAGACAGTTACGAAAGACATCAGCACACGTGCTCTGCTCCAGTGCACTGGCCTCCTTTCTGTTCTTTAATGCACCCAGCTCCCTCTTACCTCTCACCTCTCAACTCTGATGTCACCTCCTCAGGGGAGGTTTCACTGACCCCTGGATCAGCAGTCATGGCACTTGACCTTATGCATCTTCCACAGCATTCCCCACAGGCTGCGATGGACTTGTGGCTGGCTGCTTACTCCCACACTGGGGCTCTGTTTGACCCACTGGAATGAAAGCCTGGGTAGAGAACATTGTTTTTCTCTTTCTCAGTTATATTCCTAGCAACTAGCACTATGTCTAGCACTTATTCTCAAACACTTGGTTGAACAGATCAAACAACTAATGTTCATTGAATGAGTGAATGAACAAAGGAAAGAAGGGAAGGAAGTCTAATGGATGAGTAGGAGTTATCCAGGTAACATCATACCAGAAAGTGGCCAGGAGCAGCAGAACACAGTCAGGTTCCCCTCAAAGTCACAGGGCTCTCTGTCTACTGGGCTTCCTTGACTCTGTGCAGCGCTGTCCCTATGGTAGTGTGTTTTCTCTCAGTGTTCCCCCACCCATAGGCTCTGACAATGGACCTGGCTGCCCCCCACCCCACACACACACACTGTTTCTTATAAGACAGAGAAAGCCAAGTCTTAGTTATAAAGAAATGGCACAGCCAACACAGTTGCATGCTGGAACTGTGCACAGTTGTGTGTAACCTTATAGGAGTTTAGTGTCTGTGCAAATGCAGCATCCAGGACAGGACAGAAGGCATTCCCAGGAGATCCTCATGGTAGGACTTCTGGCGCTATTCCAACCTGAGATGGTTGTCTCATTCCAATACAAGTCAGCTGTGGGGAGTGAAGGACAGGGTGGGGCAAAAGTAGGTTTACAGTTCTTCATATGGAAAATCATAGAATAATACATAATAATACAAGAATAAACTCTGTGTTGCACATACTCACAACTACAAACCTACTTTTGCTCCACCCTGTCAATTCAAAATATGGAGCATATAAAAAGATAAATATAGTATTCAAGAATTAGAGATAAAAATGATTTCAAAATATTTATAACATACATAAATGTGAAATGGCATTGATATTAATTGAACTAGAATAGACCATACACTTAATAACACATGAGATAAAGCAGGAGGTAATAAAATGACAGACTGAAGATTTTTTAAGGGCATGCTAGCTTAAGGAAAGAATCAAAGGAAGCAGACAACACTGGAATTGGCACTGGAAATGGCAAGGAGCAAAACAGATTCCATTAAAAAAAATGTCACAGGGATATGAAGGACAAACAAGAGGTACACCCTAGATGGTGAAGCAAAAAGGAGCAAGAAATGGAAGTGGCCGGAGCAAAGACCTTGGGTCTTCAGTTCAGAGAGTAAAAACCCACATGCAGTTCAAGGGGGCTCTTGATGAAGAGAAAAGGGAACTCACTTCTTTAAATGGAATTGAAGCAATGTAAAGAGTAAAATAGAACAGAGTAGAGGAAAACTTTCCTGAATTTAGAAAGACTTAAATGAGTAGATGGAATGGGCTCCCCAGGTTCAATTAGTTATTGAATTTTTTTTTAATTTCAAGGTTGAAGAAAGAATTCAACACATGTCCAGGCAAGGAGCACAAGTTAGGTTTGCCATGGAGATCTCTGTAATGTAAGATGATGTAAATTCCAGAAGAGAGAAGTATTTAAAAATAATAATAATTTAAGAGAGAGAGGGATGCTACACCAGTTAGGGAAAGGTTTTCTACCAAGAACAAACCAGCCACCCAAGCCATTGTCTTCTTTTCAAGGCAACACAAAGGCTTTCTCAGATATGTAAAAATTTCCAAACTGTGTACCTGACAACCAAGAAGAGATGAGTCAGAGAGCTCATGAGAGAAGACTGTGGCACTCCTTAAACACACAGTTGTAAAAAATTATTATCAACATAAACACCAAACAATCCAAATTTCATGATCCTTGAGTGCAAAAAAAAATCCTTATAAATATAATCATTTATCAATATTAAACAGGGCCAAAATTTGATAGTCTAGCATGGCAATTATCAACCATTGTGCCACAAGAATTTTTAAAACATGCAATACCTGACTACTTAGTCAGGGGCACTGACCTCTTTTCCCTTAGATTGTCAAAGTAAAAAATGACAACAATCAACACAACCATAGCCATCCGGTGTGAGTGAATGAAAATCACACCTATTTTTTTGTTAGGTTGACAAAAAATACATTTTTTGGCATCCTACAGAATTTTAGTAATTAGTTTATGTGAGATGAGAGGTTGGAAATTGATGGGCTAACAGGTAAATCTGGGAGGAAAAGAGAAGATGTTAAAGTGGCAACATTTTCCTTCTGTAAATATATAAGATATTAGGTACTTTTTCATTATGGATTTTGGTAATATAAAAAATATAGGTTTGACAATATTTATAAAATTGAAGGTAACTACTAGTAGACTAAAAATAAAATTATAGGGGGAAAAAACAAACCATGGTCTGATAAAACTAAATGTGAAATAAGGATCAAGAAAACATAAAAAACAGAAAGCAAAATAATAACAACATTGATAAGGCAAAAATAAGAACAAGCCAGGTATAAGATAAAGATAAATGGATTCAAGTTGTATGGAAAAAAAAAAAGAAAGAAAAACAGACTTTCAGAAGACTTTCAGAAATAAAGCTTCACTTTATGTTACCTACAAGAAATACACCTACAACATAATTACTCCAAAAATTGAAAGGCTAAGAGCTGCACAGAAAAATACCAGGTGATGCATAAAAAACAACAACAACAACCAGTGGTGCACAGAATTCAAGTGATAAATCATGTGTAGGACACAATCATTTTTTTATTGATGAAGCAAATAATCTGTAATGAAGATCTAATAGACCTATTTCTTCATGCAGATAATATCACATCAAAATATATGAGCCAAAAGAGTTGGAAGAAAAAACAGAAATAATAAGTCCATAATAATATCTCTAGAGCAATCAGGAATTCAAAAAGTAAATAAGGTCACAATTATCTGTATAAATATTTAATAATTAAAAATGTGTATCACTAACCTACAAAGAGGTCAAAATACTCTTTCTTTTGACCATGGGATATTTGCAAAATTTGACTATATATATACTGAACTTTAAAGAATACATGAGTGAATTGACTGAACAAAAATGAATGAAAACAAATGAATTACCCATTCATCTCAGAATTCAGAAAGATATAATTAAACAAATCCTTGGAAATTAGCAGGTCATACTTTATAAAGATAAAATGAGAAATTAATAAACTACAAAGCAGAATGAATCAATTGATCTAAAAATTGTGGCTTAAACAAAATACAAATAAATATCCAAAGGGACTATCCACATTATTGAGAAAGAGCTAGGGAGAAAGATATGCATATACAAAATAAGGACCAAAATAGGTAAGAAGTCACAGATGTAGAAAACAAATTTTTTTATATATATCCACAAAAAGAACAATTTTCTAAGCAACTGCAAATTATCAAAATTGACCTTTTAAAAAGTTTAAATGACTGAATAGGTAAAAAATCATGGAAGAAATAGAAAAAAATATAAATTGACTGCCCTCTAAAAAGAAGTGGAGCAGAGATAAATCTGCAGGCAATGTTGGAACCTTATGCTATATAACATTATTAAAGTGCTCCCATTAATGATATTCACTTTCCAATTGAAAGAGTTTGTTATTTTACCCTCCTCTCCCTGATATCCCTCCATAAGTATGATCAATGGGACAAAATTATCTTCTACTCCCCACGTGTTAAAAACAGACATAACCAATTTTATTACCAGGGCAGGTTCAAAAGGAGAAGGTGCCCTGGGAGGAGAGATGAGATTGCACACAGAGGAAGGCACAAGGCCTGGTGAAGCCCTGGCGGAAGAGGGGAAGGGACCCAGAGACTGTAGGGGAGAACATGTGGGGTGCTTGTTTAATGCACCCCAGGCAATGGGGAGAGCTGTCTCTGCCAAGAAGCCAAGAGCAACCTATTGGTGGTCACCCTGGGGAAAGCCCTGGGGCTGCACTTGTCCTGGGACCCTCAGCATACAGGCCGTTGGTGGTGATGCCCTCTCTCATGAATTACTTGCAGTTGTCTTTGCCAGATACAAGGCACAGAGATCCAGGATATACTAGAAATCTCAGGAAACGGTGGTGGCGCAGAGCTCTGGCCCAGGTGTGCAGCCTTATGCCCCTGCACCCTGGGCGAGACTTCTCTGTGAGAGGAGAAGGGGAGTTTTCACACAATTATTGCAATAATTGTCATAACGACCCACAAGAATAAGGGGATTCAAGTTGGCCCCATTCCTTAGTGACAGGAAGGGGGAGGCAGGAGGGATGCTTCGCCAGCACTTTTTAAAGAACATGCCTTCCAAATGCCTCTGGATCTGTGTTTTTCATTTAGACTGGATGTGCTGAGGCATTTTCATTTTGCTCCCTCTCCCACCCTACCTTCCCAGCAAATCCCATCCCAGCACTGTTGATTTCTGTCTTGCGACCATTATGGAAATCTGGCTTCATTTCTCCTCCTAATTTATGATCTTGTTAACATGCCCGCATGCCAGATGGTCCTGTTCTTCAGGTTGGGAGATAATGAGGTAAACAAAAACTGCTGTAAGAAGCAAATGGGGGGTGGTTCTTTTTTTCTTGAATGGGCCTCTCTTCATTTCTACAAATGTGCTTGGAAGGCCTCTGCCTCAGCTCACTGTGATCCCCCCCCGCAGGTGAGAGAGCTCACTGGAACACAGGTGGCCACCAAGAGGTGACTTATTCATCCTGTGCCCTGGAATTCTGTACCAGAAAGGGACAGGGCCTCGGTATCTTGGTATCACCCCCTCTCCAATCAGTGCCTAGGCTTGAACCTGCTTGTCCCCCATAGAACTGTTTGCTTAGCACTATCCCAGCACTTAACACACGGAACATTCATTGTTTCTTTTCCTTGTGACTACTACTCTGTGAGCTCCCTGGGATCACAGACTTACTTGTCTTTTTCCTCTGAACCTAGAGTGCGTAGCACAGGGAAGGCATGATGCATAGTTGGCAGATATTCAACAAATAATTCTGAAACACCTCTTCTATAAATATGCTAAAGAGAAACAGGAGCTGAATGAATAAATATACACTACAAAGAATACACTATACTACAAACCAAAAGAATCAATCAGATGGGCTGTCAGAGACCCTAGCCCTTGGTGGGCTCTGTGGCCCATTACCTTTAAGGCTCCCAACCATACCAACAGAGACACTGCCCAAAATACGACCAGAAATAGACACATTGACCAAGAGTTTCCCATCATCCTCCCTTCACCCTGAACTCTGGCATCTGGGTCCTAGGAGAAATCTCAAGGGGCCTTCTCATCTACCCTTCTTGTGTCTCTATCCGCTGCACTCATACCTTTCCAGGAAGGTAGCTATCCAAACACCCACTGCAGAAGGAGCTTGGAAGAAAGAGACTGTTGCTGAGTTTACACCAGTAAACCAAGTCACTCAGTGAGCTGTGGTCTTGCCTGGGGTGGGGGTGTGGGTGACACACTAGTCCAGGGCCACATCTGGTGCACCTGCTTTTGTAAATACAGTTTCACTAAAACAGAACCATGCCATTCATTAATATATCTCTATGGTGGCCTTTCAGCCACGATGGCAAATTTGAATAATTGTAGCAGAGAACATAAAGCCTAAAATATTCACAACAGCCCTTTATAGGAAAAGTCTACTGACCACCAGTTTAGGGAAAACACAGGCAGCTCTGTTTACCTAGGGCTTGCGGAGCACATCACCACCTTCACTATCAGGAGGCACCAAGAGCCAGGGCAATGAATGAATGAAGCAATGAATGAATGAATGAATGAATGAAGCTCCCAATTGTAGCAAGGTTCGCTCCTCCCTCCTTGGGCACCCAGAAAATAGTACAATCATTTTGCCTGAAAGCTAGGGTAGAAAGTTGATTTCTGTTGTTGTTTTTCATTATTTGCAAAAGAAACTTTCCCACTAGCTTATCATTATTAACCATAAATTGTTCCCCCTGGGAATGATGTGGGATTTGATTGGGAGGGGAGTTGGGGACAAGGGAAGGACCAGCTATTATAGTCTCATCCTAATCTAGCTGTGTACCCAGGAAATATCATTAAAACATAGACAGCAGGAAAGAAAAGCAGCCCCCTGCGGTAATCCACTCCGGAGATCAGGCTCAGGCCAGAAGAATGTGCTGATAGAGTTCCAAATAACAGGATTAGCCTCAGCCAGAGTGTACTAAAGCCCCTCTTGCTAAAACAGGAAACATTTCAATTTAGCAATTTGCTAATGCCAGGGCCCTTTTGTGAATATCCTCTTTGGTCTGACAATCTCTTTTGAATTCCAGGTTGGAGTAAAATTAGCTTCATTGCCCCCTCCTGAAAACCTGGAGTCTAGTCTTAGGGATGTTACCCTTCTTTATAGCAAATCACAAGTGATAACTCACCTTCAGACCAGATGCCCTGAAGGCCATCAAGTGCCTCTCAGTGATGATTATTAGGATCCTGACTACCTTTTTGCCCAAGTTGCTTTAAAAGGCAAAATCTCATTCAAAAATTTCATTAGGAGTCAAGGGCAAAGGCCTATCATCAGATCAGTTTTTGTTTTGGTGGAGAGCCCTAGGACTAAAGAATGCCACGTAGAGAAGGAGTGTTATGTTGCTATTGGAGAAAAACTTTCCTGACTCACAGTCTCATGCTGAGAGCCCTTAGTTTTCTGGACAAACAGATAACTAGAAGCTGCACACAGTAGTTGAACAGTGTCCAATAACTGGCCCCAAGGAAGATGGGGTGCTGGAAGCTTATAGGCTATAATTGTTGGTAACAGAGGGATCCGAATCATCACCTCTAGTCGTGGGAAGGGTCCTTCAACAACTTCTTGTTCACTATACTCATATACGAGTCAGTGAAGGTGAGATGACTTCCTATAGCCAAGATTAGAATTCCTGCTTCTTTTAAAAAATATATTTATTTATTTTTAGAGAGAGGGGAAGAGAGGAAGAGAGAGAAACATCAATTTGTGGCTGCCTCTCGAGCACTCCCTACTGGTGACCTGGCCCACAACCCAGGCATGTGCCCTGACTGGAAATTGAACCAGTGACCCTTTGGTTCACAGGCTGGCTCTCAATTAACTGAGCCACATCAGCTATGTCAGAGTTCCTGCTTCTTAAACCAACTTTTTTTGCCAATTTATCACACTGCCTCTGTATTATAAGGGCATTTCTGCCTCTTTGCCCCTCTTTCAACTGTCAGACTGGTCTTAAAAAATAAAAGAATTTGTGGCCTCATTTCACTGAAAAATCTTGGGGTGTCGGAGTTCAGGCATGGCTGGATCCAGGTATAGAGGTGGTATCATCAGTATTCTCTCTCTCTGCTCTGCTTTTTCTCTGTCAGCTTCTTTCTTACATGGACTCCTTTATATCCTTCCAGTTAGCCACCTCAGTAGAGAGTGCATCCTTTCCAGAGATGTACACTGAAGTCCCAGGACTGATGCTCTTGGGCTCTGATCAGCTTCGCTTGATTATGTGCCCAGCCTGCATCTGTCACTGCAATTGGGATGTGATACTCATGTTCACTTCCAAAGCCACATGGACAGCAAATGGAAAATGGCTGATTCCCCAAAGAAGAGTCAGGGTACTTACTGTTCCTAGAGGAGGGATGGGAGACTCTGGAGACCAGAGTCAGCAATATCTGTGTTGTTCCCTGACAAGTCTGTCTCAGAAGCTGTCTTATTGTATTAACTTGGGGTGTGTTAATCCTGGTTTGGAGCCCTCTCATTCAGGTTCTCCTCTGTGCTCACTCCCCTTGACTAGCTGAGAAATCTCTTCCAGATCTCCCCCTCACCCTGATCTAGCTTCACTTGCCCTTCAACCCTGAGCTACATATCCTTTCATTGACTCCCCGAATCATTCCCTCCAGTTAGGGAGAAGTCCACCCCAGATAGATTGTTCGCCTCTTATCCATGTGCTTTTGAGGACCCAGACATTTTTCTGTTCACACTTGCTTTCATGTTTTCTTCCTTCTCCCACCTGACTGCTGAGTCCCTCCCTTCCTCCCTTTACAGAGTTTTTCACAAATCCTCCAATCTAATCAACTGAATTTCTGGAGTGACTTATCTATCATCATTTAAAAATAACTCTCCCTTGAGTATTCAGATTTAGTCTTATTTACATATAATAATAACATAGTGTAGTTAAATATATTTTCTGTAATGTGATGTGGTGCTTTATAGTTTGCATCTCATTTGTTCTTCAAATTAATCCTGCAAAGTAGGCAATGGCCCCATTTGTCAAGTGAAAAAACAAAAAACAAACTCAGAGAGTTTAGCATGCCAAAGGGTAGGCATAGGAAGCCAGGGTGGGAGCTAACAAGTGGCAGATGCTGGACCCAAACATCAGGCCAGCGTGCTACTTTGCAACCATGCAGATGCCTAAAGGAGAGTCTAAGCACTGACAGTGGCTCTCAAACCAGGAAACTTTTGCTCCCCTAAGGGATTTTGGTAATGCCTGCAGACACTTTTGCGTAGCACAATGTGGGAGGGATGGGGAGGATATCAATTTTTTGGCATCTCTCAAGTAGACATCAGAGATGTTGATAATGTCCACCAATGCACAGGATAACACTACCCATCCATCCCCACATACCACAAAGAATTATCTGGCCCCCAAATGTCAATAGTGCTGAGGTTGAGAAACCCTAGCTTAGGAGTATACACAGTTAAGTGTTTCCATCCATAGCCCCTATCCTCGGCCACAAGCATGCCAGACCAGCCATCACAATTATTTCTTCTTTATGGGAAGGGGGTTGGCCATACACAGACCAGCATACAAGGAGCCCCTGGGGGCTGAAGGATACCTCCTCTTTCCATTCATTCTAGTTTTCACCTGACCAGAGTATGCCAAGGACTTGGCCTATGCTCATAGTTAAGGAGCAGAAAGATGGAATAGATGCATAGCTCTAGGCTGTGGTATTCCTGAGAATGTGGTGACAGGAGGAGGGAGAGGAGAAGAGATGTGGAAAGATGCAGGAGAAGGGGGAGTAGGAAGGATGTCTGTACTTGGGTGGAATGAGAAGAGCAACACAGGTCAGGAAGGAGGGAGGGATGGAGGCCCCGACACAGCTTCTGCAAGCTTCAGGGAGTGTGATTTTAATGGGAGTCTAATTAAATCAGAAGCAGTTCCAATTATTCACACTCTGCTCCAGGAGTCTCTGAGTCTACATGCTTTACTACCCTTGAGAGGTTTAGCCAACGGTGGTGACTATGGACCCATTTCCACCTCGGGGAAGAGGGAGGGCAGCCTGACCCCCAGCTGCAGGTAGTCAGGCCTGGTCAGAGGCCTTCCTGACGTTCCCGTCTGGTTTCCTCCTGATTGTGCATGAGTAGTGGTGGTAGTGGGGACACAGAGGGGCGTCTGTTGATGAATTTTGTGGGACTGAGAAGCCCAGGGAGACATGTTCATCCAGAGATACATTTCAGTTTTTATGACCTCATCCATTCAGCTGATGTCCCAGTGAAAAAAAAGGGCTCACCAGTGGTTTTGAGGCATGTGCAGCAAACCTTGCGAGGTGCTTCCAAAAGTAGGACAAGTGCAAATGGAGGACTCATACTCAGGACTCAGGACTCCCAGTCTCTCTTACCACGGCAGGTGGGAGGGGAATCTTCTGGGTTCCTTTGGAGTCCTTTCAGCACAGTGCTGCTGTCTCATTGGAGAGCAGTGTCCCAGCATCAGGATTCTCTGGGACTAAGCTAGGGCCAAGGCAGTGAGGATGGGGGGGCAGGGTGCAGGAGGGGCCTACCCAGCCAGCTAACCTACTGAGTGACCTGGAGGGAGAGACCTATTGTCAGCAGAATGAACCAGGAAAGCTTTCGTGGAAATAATGGCCTCAGGCCAGGATTTTGCCAGTAGGAGCTGGGTCTGGTAAAGGACAATTTTGAGTAAATGGAGTCCTTGGTGTATGGAGCAGTAATGGGAAGAGGAGCTGGAAGGGCCCATTGAGCCCAATGTGCAGGGACTTAAATGCCAACTCACAGATTAGTGTCCAGTATAGTTCAATTCAAAGGAAATTATTACAGGTTTCAGGAAGTGAATGTGATGTGGTTAGAGTTCTGGATGGGAGGAGGGTGTATGGTGGTGACGGGGAGGGCCATCTTGCCTGGATCTTCACGTTCTGCTTGGAGTTTTGCAAGAATGCCCAATAAACGAGGGATGAGCAGTATTAAATGCCAAAAGGCCACAGAAGGTTGAGAGTACAGATTCCAAAATGTTTCACTTCTTATTATAGGATTAGGGTCTAATTGCACCAGTCACTGCAGGAGCACTAAGTTGAACAGCCCCTGACACTGACAGGTCAGAGACATCAGTGCGTTGGCCAGCAAGCTGCCCAAGCCTTGGTGATACCTAGAAGGTGACCTGGCTTAGGAATCAGAAAGACTTCAAGTCAAAGTCTCAGCTTTCCCTTTACTACAGTGGGAATGTACTGTGGGTAAATCATTAACCCGTCTAAGCTGTAGTTTGGTCATCTATAAAATTAGGGTAGTGATGGGCACCCTTCAAGGTCATTGTGGGAGTAAGCGCACAGAAATGTCTAGCATACATCATGGTGCATGGTGAGGGCTCAGTAAACCCTGTGTGTTCTGTCCACCCTGCCACCTTTGCAGCACACCACTCTGTGCATCCAGGCCTGGCGTCCCTTCACCCAGGTGTCCCTTCCCCTGATGATAGGCCCAAGCAAGTGCAGCCTCCTCCCCAAAGCCCAGTGCCCTGCATGCACACCCTCCCAAAAACAGATTCTAGCTCAGGGGGTCTTGTGTTTAGGCAGTATTGGGGGTCCCAAGTCCAAAGTCCTCTCCCCCTCTTCTTTTTGCTTCTTCATTATCACACACTGAACTTTCTTCACAGGACTCCATTCCTTTCCAGTGTCTTCTATCCCACAATCTCTCAGTCACACCAACCTTCATTGTAGAATTCTGTCATTGGTCGGAAGGAAAGTGGGAGGTCAGCCTGTCTACCCTCAGCCACCTTCTGGCGAGTGGGGACCCTTCCCTGAACCCCCAAATGCTAATATGTATTTATCTTTTCTATGAATGTAAAAAATGTTCAGAAAGCTCTGGTTTTGTTGTGAGTTCAGGAGCCCTCCCTCGTCTACACCGCAGGTCATCTCCTGATCACTGTGGCTGCTTAGTTGGTCAGCTAAATGTGATTCCTGCAAAGAAAAAAGTAACTGCCACTTGTTAGGCATCTCTCTCTCTCTCCAGCTACTGAAAACTCCATGGTTCAAGAGTAGCCACATCAGAACTGTCAGCAGGGGCCAGGCACACAGGATGTGTTGCATACTGATCACAGATCAGCATGGCGCCAAAGTAGAAGAGGCATCTTAGGGCAGGGGATTCCCAGCCTCTAAGCCCAGAGCAGGTGTGTTCCTCCCCCACCCCACAACAGTGGACAGAGCAGCAGTCCCTCTGGGACCCTGGCCTTGGGGTATCTGTCAGATAGGTGGAATGGAAAAGGAAATAATGTTTCACTGTGTGGAAAAAAATCATTCAAAAATGTTTTCTTTACTGAATCCTGTTCTCCCTCTCATTTTGCCCTTACTTGTTCCTTTTTTTTTCACTAATTTCTCATTTGAATCAAAAATTATTTCACCAGAGAGGTGGTGATTAAATCTTATGATTAGGAAAAATACCAATTAAGTCAGGCTGCACAGGCAGGAGTCAGTCCTCATTCCCGTCCTCACTGGAGATGGGCTCAGCCGGGGCTCTGAGCTCTCCCCGCAGTGTTGCTGGTGGAAATGAGGTCCTTTCATAGGATGGAGAGGAAAGCACTTCCAGGGACCCACGCATGGGAGACTGAGGGGTTGTGGTAAGATTTATTGGGATAGAAATGCAAGGCTGCCCCCAGGTTCCCAGTGTCTCATCTCCATCTGTCCTACTGTGGAAAAAGTCCTGCTGCCCCCAGCCAGACAAACAAACCACGCTTCAGACTCCAATTGCAACTCCAGGTTGTCTCCTGTGTTTCTGATCCAGCAGCTTACATGGGAGGTCCCTATGACCCACCCTTCCCCTCAGATCTGATGAATTTGCTTGAGTGGCTCACAGAACACAAACATTTTACCTAGTAGAATACCGATTTTTTATAAAGTGATATAACACAGGAACAGCCAGGTGAAAGAGATGCATAGGGCAACATCTGGAAAAGGGACTGGAGCTTCCATGCCTGCTCTGAGCAGTCCACTCCCCGCACCTCCACGTGTTCTCCAAACAGGAAGCTCTCCAACCCCCTCTTGGGTTTTACAGAGGCTTCATTACACAGGTACTAGTGATCAAATCATCAGCCACTAGCAATTGATGCAACCTGCACCCTGCTCCCCTCCCAGAAGGTCAGGGGGGTTCTTCTGGCAACCAGCCCCCAACCTGAGGTGAGGTCCAAAATTCATCTTACTAACATAACAAAAGACATCTTTGTCACTCTCCTCTTAGCAAACTCCAGGGTTTTAGGAGCTCTTTGCCAGAAAAGGAAAGAAAAACAAATATATATATTTCTTATTATAAATCCCACGTCACAGAGGGACATGGACGAAGCTGAGCAGGCGATGGGCTGACCTGGCAACAGTGTCAAGCTGGATTCCACATGCTAAGCTGGTGGTACTCGGCCACGGTTGTGCACTAGGATCATCTGTGAAGCTTTTAAAACTCGCAGTCCTCAGGCTGAAGTCTAGAGTAATTAGGTGGAGCTGGGAGCCAGTCGTTAATATCGTTCAAAACATCCTATACAGCCAAACTGAGGATTCGTGGGATGGAGGATGACATGCTTTTTGATCAGGATGATGAACCATTCTGAGTTTTCCCAGGAATGAGGTGTTCCTGGAACATGGGAATTTCAGGGGTAGAACCAGGAAAGGTCTGGGTAAGGCCAAATAAGTTGGTCTCTCGTAGACTTCACAGAGCTCTGCCTGGGAGAAACCACAGGGTGGAAGCATCTTGTCCACTGTCAAGTCTTTGGGGTGTATAATCAAACAACAGCATCAGTCTTGGCATCAGAGAGCCAGGCTCCATCACTTATTAGCTCTGTAATCTTGGGCATGCTGACTTGTCTACAAAGTGCTTCCTTGCCTTTTCTCTCTCCTTCCTTCTCACTGTCCCTCAGGGGTGTATATCGAGCTGCCTTTAGTGGGCTATGTTCTCCAGCACATGTGTCCAGATGGAACCAAGTTCCACAGAGGCCAAGAGACCTGGGGACTCTTGATAGGTTGCCAGAGAAGCACAGTGGGTGGGAGAGAGGTAGAAATGAGGAGGTCTGCCCATGTCCAGGTGATAACCAGCCTGTGGATGTGCCCTGTGCCATTGTGCCCGCCTTCTCTCAGCTCCTTCCCATGCTGGTTACCAGGATTTAGCAAAGAGGAGCCCTGTGCCCAAGATCTTTCCTCAGGCCTCCTGTCAGAGAAGCTGCCAGCTTCTCCATCCCTAGACATGCCCCTTGCCCTGCCCATGTCCTATGAAGACTGCCAGACTGCAAGGACTTTGAACTCTCTTCCACTGTTACTGACATCAGTGTGGCCACCACACCATCCCCCAAGAGTTAAGTGAGCGTGTTGGCTCATATGTTTTGGGTTCGCATTCTCTCAGCCCCTTTAGTTGCCAACCACCGGGGGGTTGATTTATCTATGAAATGTGTAACATTTGTGCTGTCTGGCTGCAGGCCAGACTTTTAAATCACACAGTTAGAAGCAGAGGGAAAGAACTGTCAATTATTAAGGAAGGATGCATCTGGAAGATTCCAAGGATGCATATTTCATGTCTGGTCCATGCCCCCACTCGGCCAGAACAAGGCCTAAAGTTGTGATTAAAAGTCCGTGTATCCGTCCATCCATCCATCTACCCATCCATCCCATAAGTGTTTACTGATGACCTACTATGTACTAGAAATGAACTGGTTCCTGCTATTCTGGTACTCACAGTCTATTTGCAACAAAACTTAAGATTTTCTCAGTGTCACCTGTTGGAAACTGACCGGATCAAGGGTATCTAACCTGGTAATATTCCAGGTCCAGAGAAGGAAGCCCCTTCTCTTACCACTGCCTTTCTCCCAACTGGTCCTCTGCCACCTGAAACTTCTTCAACACCCTTCAGTACATCCCCAGTGAGACTTAAAAGCAAGCTATCTAAGAGTTAGTAAGGCGTCGCCCAAGCCAAGGGTACAAACTCAAACACTACAAGAACTAGGCATAGCATGAGATGGAGTGGAAAACCCTAAGGATTGGTGGGGATTGTGGCAAAATGGAAGCATAGTCCCATTTAAAGGAGCCAGCCAGTTATTTATTTACCTTCCTCCAGTCATTTCCATGTGGGAATGCAGATCCTGTGTGACTGTAACTTCTTACTTTTCAAGAAAAGTCAGGAATCCAGGTTTTGTAAGTAATTTCCTAACTTTTAAAACAAGGAAGGCCAGCCCTGGCTGGGTAGCTCAGTTGGTTAAAGGGTCACCCTGATACACCAAGGTTGTGGGCTGGACCCCCAGTCAGGGCACATATGAGAATCAACCAATGAGTAAATAAATTTTTTTTAAATACTAATAAAAGCCCTGGCTAGCGTGGCTCAGTGGGTGGAGTGCTGGCCTGCAAACCAAAAGGTCGCTGGTTCTATTCCCAGTCAGGGCACATGCCTGGGTTGCAGGCCAGGTCCCCAGTAGGGGGCATGTGAGAGGCAACCACACACTGATGTGTCTGTCCCTCTCTTTCTCCCTCCCTTCCCTTCTCTCTAAAAATGAATAAAATCTTTAAAAATAATAATAATAAAACAATGAAGGCCGAAGAAATACCTTTGCAGGCCATGTTCAATTGGCCTGCTTCCTCCCGTCATTGAAGGCCCTGAACTACAGACCTCAGCAGCGGAGTCCCAGGACCCCATCCTAAGCCAGGCCCCTTTCGATCCTTCCCATGGGACCATGTCTGATGGGGGTCCCCTGAGGCCTTGACCCAGGGAGAAAAGAAGAGAAGTGAGCATCCTGGGCAAGGAAAATGAGTGAAGAATGGGAACCTGTGCCTGGTCATTCGGTCATTCGTTTGGTCTGTCGGGGAGGCCAGCTTGGCTCATGCCCTGAGGCTGCCTGCAGAAATTCTTGTCTCTCAGCTGTCATTTTCAGGTGCCCTGATTCTCATCAAGCCTGGGGACTGGGAGGGAAGTGATCTGATCTGTGAGTGAAAACAATCACTCTGGCTGCTGTCAGGAGAAAGCGGGCTGTGGCAAGGTGCCAGTGAAGACCGGATGGCCACTGGACATGCTGCTAACCCCTGGGAGGCTGGCACTCGGGCACTCAGGGAAGCTTCCCCAGATGCTTCAGGGTCCTGACCTTGAATACAGCAGCAAACTCATCAGGCCACTCAGGGAAACACGCCACTTCAGGAACCAATAATACCCTATCAAACATTGGCCCTAAATCTTTCCCTGCACCCCAAAGCTGGCCACCAGTCATGTTGCCCACAACCTGGAGCTCCCTGGCCTGTTAAATGCCTCATCCTCTTAAGATCCTCCCAGGGGCCACCTTCGCTTCTCTCTACTCCTGGGAGTGTTGCTGAAATGCACCTGTCTTTTGCTGACTTACAGCACCAGCCAGTGGGTATACCTGCTCCCCGCCTGCATTTTGAAACCTTGAGAACAGGTGTTTGACTTTATTTCTTTATATATTCATCCCCCAGCACCCAGCAAGTGCTTAATAAACACGATGTTTGGCCCTGACTAGGCAGCTCCATTCATTGGAGCATCGTCCTGTACACCAAAAGGTTGTGGGTTCCATCCCCAGTTAGGGCAGCATATCTAGGTTGTGGGTTAGGTTCCTGGTCGGGAGGCAACTGATTGATGTTTCTCACATCAATGTTTCTCTGTCTCTCCCTTCCTCTCTTTCTGAAATCAGTAAATATATCCCAGGATGGGGATTAAAAAAAAAAACAGCACTTGCAGAAGGAAAAGAAGAAGGGACTTAGGATGAGGGGTGGGGGCCTTAAAGATTCTAGCCCTTGGGAAAGTTGTTCCCAAGGTAGAAAACCCAGGAACAACTGTAATAGCATAAACAATAGTAAAAAAAAAAATCCTAGCCTAGCAGTACATCACTCTCCTTTTCAGTTTCTCTCCCACACAAATAGAACCCACGGGTGGGATGTCCTGGGAAAACAAGAGCTGTCACACCCAAACAGTGGGTACCTTTTCCTTTAGACTCTTCCCTAAGGGCCCCTCCTTCCCTGAGCTACCCCTCCCCCTAATCACCACCACACACCCACACCCACCCTTTCTCACACACTCTGTTACAATCATCTGTGTGAGTGTCTGTCCCCAGTGAGGGCTGGCCTTTGTCTTCTATAAGACAGAAGTGGGGGAATGGGCAAAGCAATAAGGGGAAGAAAAGAACAAGAACCAGGGAGGGAGGAAGAGAGGGAGGAGCCTGGATTGTGGAATTCCTGGTCAAGCACATAACCAAATGGGTGACTTTGCAGGAGTCCCTTTACTCTGAGCCTGCCCCTGCCATCCCCCAGTGGTTACAGAAGATTGGCTGGGAGATTTGGTGAGGGGTGGGTCTCGAGAGCTTAGTGCAGAGCCTGACATAGTCACTCAATGCATGTTTGTTACTTTTACTTCATTGTCATTATTATTATTAAGAGGGAGAAGGGAAGGAGGGAGGGGGATGGATGTTACAGTCACACTGTCCTGTGATGCAGACTCTGGACCGCTGTGTCCACGTCATTATGGATGAAATGAGACATTCACACGGACTACTGAGTCCGGTGGAGGAAAAGGGACAGCATGGCTTTTCTCTCAAGGGAAGCAAAAGCATCAGCCCTTGCTCCAATGAGCTTTTATTGTCTTACTGGGCACCTTACAAGAAGGTCCAACTATGCACAGGCTCACTTTAGGTGATTACCTTTTACAGAAAACAAAGGAGCCAATGCCACTAATCACATCACAGAAGAGGGATATTTGCAAATGAAAAGGCAAAAGTGGTTGTACTGGTTACACTCATCCTTGGAAGGTTTAGCATGGATTTTAGGAAGTTACTTTGCAGTAAATGTCCTCCATTCAGGGTGAGGGAGTTTTTAGCAAAAAGCAAGACTTAAAGAGGCCTAGGCACATTGCAGACCTGATTCCCCACAGGAGAACCTATCCGTGGGTGTGGGTCACGTGCATTTTCAAGTGGGAGCTGGACCCACGCCACGCAGAATGGTCTCCTACAGTCCTGCTGTCACCAGCATGTTTGGGAGATCCTGGGGGCTTCGCTGGCAACAGCTGTGGCTGCACCCCTTAGCAGCCACACATGGGTTGGTTTCCTACAGATGCACAATTAACCTCTAACCAGCTGGGCTTCTCTTCTGAAAACGAGGGCAAGGATGCAAGCCCCAGGGTCCCCTCTTGAGCAGGAAGTTCTCAGGGCCTCGAATTCACTGCATCACAGAACTGGGAGTGACTCCAGGACCCCAAGAGGAGGTGGAAGGGCAGCTTCTTCCATCCTTGTGTGGGGCCAGCACTGGGCAGAAAGGGAAGCACCATTGTCAGTTCTTCCAGGACCTTCTAAAGTACTTCTGCATGCACCCCACAAACACACACACACAAGCATCAACCTCTGCTTCCCACCCAGGTCCTACCTAGGTCTGTCTTCTCTAGCCCTGACAGGTGCCTTAGCAAAGCAGCTGTCAGCTAGTTAGCACTTTAGAGAATGGGCTAATTTGTGTGACTGTTAATTCTACTAAGACTGCATATACACTCATTCAGTGCTTTAATAGGGAGCAATGCCTTACAATAGTTCCTGCTAAACAGTGTTATGAACATTTGCAGTGTCTGCAATCTGAGATCAAGGCGGAGAACTGGGCAAATTTGCCCCAGCAGAGGGGAGCTGACCTAGTGCCATATGCAGGCCCTCTTCTCCTCCTGCCTTCTGTCCCCAGCCCCTCACAGACTGCATTCTGGGGTAGCCTGGAAGCCCCTCCTGACTTGCAGGGGATATCAGAAGAGTCAGCTTGGAAAATCAGCCTTGTCAAGCCCCATAATATTTATCTGTGGAGTGACAGTGTGAGGTTGCAGAACTCCAGGGGGTACTCTTCTCTTTGTAGTCTCTGTGAATGTGCTTCCGTCTGCAATAGTGCATGCGCAGCCCATGTGCTTATATGCAGCAGCCCTGGAAGGGAGGGATCTTGAAACATGGGTCAACTAACTGACTTTATAGGTGAGTAAACTGAGGCATGGAGGTAACCTGACCTGCCCAAGGTTCCATGTAGTGTCAGGTGGACACCTCCATTTGATACACTTTTCCTGGTTTGTTCAAAAGGCCAGCACTTCCTTTGTGCACAGCAAAGACATGTAGGTAGGTAGTCACTGGTCCAAGTGTGTGTGTGTATGTGTGTGTTGTGTACATACACATCTCCATGTGCACACATGTAGTCATTGGATGTGTCCAATGTGGTGTCCACTAAGCACATGTGGCAATTTAAATTTCAGTTAATTCAAATGTAATAAAAATAAACTTTCATCTCCTGAATTGTACCAGCCATATTTAAAGTATTCACTAGCTGCGTGTGACTAGTTCCATTATTTTGGAAGTTTTTTCTGGGTGAATATAGCTGAACTAGAGATTATACTTGAGTCTACAGGTTACTGGGTGGCAAGGCAAAAAGACCTGTTTTTATTTCTTTCACATTTAAGGTGTACAGTGTGCCAAGCATTGTGATAAACACTGTAGGGATGGCCTCCTTCAGTCTTCACAAGTACTGTGTTGCAGTGCTCTCATTAATCCCTTTTTACAGCTTAGCCCCACAGAGTTAAGTAACTTGCTGCAATCACACAGCCTGTAAGTGGTGAGCCGAGTCTTCAGCTCAGGTCTGTTTGGCCTCAGCGGCTAGGCACTTCATTGCTGATCTCGACCACTTCCAATGGTCAGCAGAGGATCCAGGCTGAAGTGTTGCTATGGAGCCCACAAACAGGCACTGTTTTCAAGATGGCAAAGACAATTAAGGGGCTCCGAACTAATTACAGGAATTGATGAGGCTTGTTTGGCACTAGAAGTGAAGACCAAGGGGTGATGTAATCTCATCCCTGGGAATGGGGGACAGCTCTGCAGGCTGTATGTGGGTGCTAAAGGCTACAGAAGTAACAAGATATAAAGCAAAGAGAATTTAGGCAGTCACAGTGTGGTGTTCCTTGAGCACTGAGCAATGGAGAAGACAGAATGATGACAGCTGCCACCCAGAGGCAGCTGCAGAAGCAGCTTCCCACTACACATCCTTCATAGTCCCAACAGTGCCTGCGGGCAGGGGACAAGAACAAAAGGGATCTTGTTCCTTCTCCTAATGGTGGAAAAGGGAGGGAAAGGCCAACGGTGACAGTAGAGGAATATCTATGTCTCCTGGTCAATGGTTGGTATCAATTCCTTGATATCAAACCACTTTGTTTTTCCTTATTTCCATCTTGGTTTGTTTGTTTGTTTGAGGTTCCTCTACTTGAGCCTCAGGGACAAAGGGAGAGGCTGAAATGTTTGGTACTCAAACCCTACAGAAATTCATTCTAACCACTCTGACATATAAAATTGCCAATGGTTGCCCTGGCCAGGTGGCTCAGTTGGTTGGAATGTTGTCTCATACACCAAAAGGTTGCAAGTTCGATTCCCAATCACGGCGTGTATGGGAGGCAGCCAATCAATGTTTTTCTGTCGCATCAATTTTTCTCTCTCTGTTTCCCTTCCTATTTCTCTAAAATTGATACACATATCTTCGTGTGAAGATTTTTAAAAAGTTGCTGATGATTAAGGCTAAAAGTATCTTCTCTTTGTCAGTCATTGAGTTGGGATATTGGGGCTTACAAAGCAAATACAATGTCATCTCTACCTTCAAGGAGTACACACTAGTTTACTTCTAATCCTGAGAAGTCTGCCCTGAACAGAAAGTAGCTTCTTGGGATGGGTTTGGCACAGAGCCAGGTCTCAAGGTGACTAATTGTTGGGTTTCAGGATCTATTCTTTGGGGTAACTGTGGGGTCTGGGTAGATGAGTGGTTGGGAAGTTGGATTACCTTTGTTCAACCATTTATTTTTTTGTGTTATTTCTCCTTCAGAAAAAGGTGCCATTAAAACTCACCTGAATTTCCCTTTATAAGAGCTGGAAGGGGTCTAGAGGTCATCTAGCCAGCACCCTCATATACAGATGAAGAAACTGGGACCCAGAAGGGTTAAGTGACTTGTTCAAGATGGCTCAGCTAGTTGATTGCAGAGCCAGGGCTGGACCCCAAGTCAGACAGTGCAAGGTAGTTCTCACCATGTGCCAAGTATCTGGTGCTGGGAACTCAGTCACCAAATATAACTTAAGCAAATCAAAAACAAGTGCCTGTTTGGTCATTATCAACCCCTGATTTCCCCCACAGAAATGGAGAGTGGAGGTGGGGCTGGGGTGAAGTGTCTAGAATCAGGGGTGTCCAATCCCCAGCCCATGGGCTGCATGCAGCCCAGAATGGCTATGAATGTGGCCCAACACAAAATCTTAAAATCTTTTTTTTACTCATCAGTTTTCATTAGTGTTGGCATATTTAATGTGTGGCCCAAGACAATTCTTCTTCCAGTGCAGCCCAGAGACACCAAAAGGTTGGACACCCTTGGTAGATGGAGAAGTGCCTTTGATCCTCTGGATATCACTGAGGTTCTTAATTGATGTGTTACCCTGACCCCTAACTGCCCACATTGTTCCTGCATCTCGGCCTGACAGTCAGTCCTCCTCCTCTTGTTATCATTGTGATCTGCCTGCTTATTCCCTCCCCTAGGAACCCAGCCTCAGAGACAGTCCCGAAAAGCTCTTTGAGGTACCATAGACCTTTTGCCCCTTGGAGATGTAATAAGGCTTTGTATGCTGTTGTCAAATGTAACACCAATGGCTGGATTTTAATTGATAATGTTTGTCACTGACACCTGCTCTCTGTACCCTATATCTGTCCTGTGTAGCAGTATGTACCTGATGCAGTCAGCATTCCTGTGGTTGTTACCTGTATTTTCTGTGTATTTGTGTGCTCTGTCAGTCTTTCTGTACTCCTTCTCTATGTACAAGTATGTTCATGTGTATGCACTCTGCAGCCTTCTGATGTCTGTCTCTGTGTGTATTTAACCTTGTACTAATGTTCACAATATAATAAAAACAGAACAAAAAGAACACACGCCTTCTGGCGATTTTTAAACCTAGGTAGGGGACATTCTCACTTTTTGGAATGGATGCCTGAGTTATTACTGAAAGGCAGTACATTGGAAAAATGATTTCTCAATGACCTTGGAAGGATCCGTGAGCCTCTTGGCCCTCTACTGAAGGCAGGCAGATAAGAAGGTGCCCACGTGCAAGGAGGACAAGGGATGGCTGATTTCACAGACATTGCAGGTCATTCATTCCAATCCAGGTTGTTCTGCATGAGACCTCAAAGTACAGAGCAGACATGAGGTAGCTGTTAGCCAAGTGAGTCTCCTGGTATCAGTGGAAGCTCCATGGACCCCAATATTTGGTAGAATTTTTAAAGCTCTCTGCAACATTTTACCTTGAGAAATACTCTTTCACCAGGAGGAGAAGACTCTCCATCCCTCCTATTTGGCCCTCTGTGCCTGATCATAGAAGCCCAGGGAACTTAATCCACTCAGGACAGACTTGTCTCAGGTTCTGACATGGTTCTGCTTTTAGGGAGTGAAGCCAGCATCCCTGGCCTTGGCTTGAGGCTTGAAGGCATGGAGAAGGAAATTGTTTCTCTAACCACATGATGAGTGCAGACAGAAAAGGTGGGGGTGTTGCAAGAACAAATAGGAGAATCCCTGGGCAACCTGACCCATGGGCCTTCTAGCTTCTCCTGAGCTGAAACATCAGGGTAAAAGTCATCAGGGATGCCACAAAATAACACACTGATGGGAGAAGGGGAGGGACACACACTCCCTCACATTCCTTCTGGGAAAGAGACAAATTCTAGGGACTTGAAGATACTAAGATTGAAGTGGAGCTGGTGGTCCTAGATATGCAATACCACTGGCCCTTAGCAGGGGCCAGAAGACTCCATATGGAAGGTAAATTCAGCACTTGTGTCCCAAGAGGCACCTGGGGTTTTAATTTAAAGGTGTTAAGCCAATAATGTGTCTAACATTGCCTTTGAGCTGTCCTTGTCCTTACTGGCCAATGCCAATCTTGGATTCCTGAAACTGGGCTTCCAAATTTCTGACTTCTCTAGGACTGGTGTGCCTTAGCAGACCCTCCTTGTGCAGGGGCTGGAAATATCTGACCAGGCCCTTGTCTTTTGCGTCGTTGGAAGAAAATTTCCAGCACTTTCAGAAAGGGCAGGCAACTCTGCTTCTCTCCTTCTTCCTCCAGAAAGGAGTTTACAGTGGTTATCCCTCCTCTAAACAAGAGGCAAAAGTGAGGCTTACCTACCAAGATTCAGGCTCCCACACTACAGCCCTTAGGAGGAGTTCTTGCCAGGACCATCCCTCTTGGGCATGCCTGAGTCCATGAATGAGTTCCAGAAATGGAAACCTCCCTGTCCACTGGCCTTGTACAGATAGATATGGAGTAGGATGTAATTCTGTGGACTCTAGACACATGCTTTAGTGTAGGAAGACCCCAGAGTGCCTCTCAGTTTTCTGCTAAGAGTCTTACTACACTAGGTCTCCCTGGGCTGACCATTTTAGACATAGTCTAGAATAGAATGGAAACAGTGTCCTGGAAATTAGCCCTCACTTTTATGCAGAACTGGGTCATTGACTCCCAAGCCTGTGGGGCTTCCCAGAACCTTGGCGTGGGTGGGAATACAATGGGTAAACAAAGATGGGGCTATAACTCAGACTAGATGATGGGGGTTCTTTTATGGCTATGTTACCTTTGTAAAATAAAGTCCTAGATATGTCTTTAAAAATTCTTTCAACTAAAAAGTGTAATTCATTTAAACAATATTGAGCACCTTCTTTGTGAGCCAGCATGTTTGATGTTGTGGGAGGCAAGAGACCCCAAAACAGTAAGATAAAGACTTTGCCTTTCAAAGATGATACAAGATCAAATGGAAAAGACACCGATACCTACTATATTAACACAAGATGATCCATGATCAGTTCTGGAAAAGCAGTGGAATTTAAGGAAAATGGAGAATTCAGGGAAGAAGACATTTATTCCAGGGAGAAGAATCTGGGAATGCTCCCTTGAGTGGTCTGATTGGAGATGGACTGAGAGAAGGACAGTGGCCCTCTCAACTGCTTCATGAGTAAGGGTCAGTTGCTTGAAAGATATCACAGGTGAAGAAGACAGTGTGGTGAAAAGTGAGAGGGTGGGAAGCATTTATGTGGTAATTAGGGTATGATGAGTGGTCACTCCTAGTATAGATTTCCACTGTGACAGGAGATAGGAAGAAAGCATGTGCAGGGGATTATGTCCTTGAATGAGACATTAATAGTCATAAAGATGATAAAAACCCATTCTCAGAGTGACACCTTAGGAAGTTATGATAACATCTTAATTTTTTTTTACCCCCAAACATCAACATCTTTTTTTCTTTTATTTTCAGGCATCCTGGCCTATCTTCTCCCTATCTCTCTTTCTGTCTTTTCCCTTCTTCTTGCTCATTCTTTCCTCTCCTTTCTTCATCCCTATCTGTTATCACTTTGATAAAATATAAAATAGCAGGAGTCTTTAATTCAGGAAGGGATACCTGGAAACCACACACATTGCACCAATTCTTTGATCGTGATCTTTTCTCCCCTGGAAAATAAAGACATCTTCCTTATTTTCCCTAATCCCTCAAGACCGCCAATTATAATCAATCATATGAGAATTTAGGCAGGTTTGAGCTTTGCAAAGTTAACCCATATGTTGGCCCATGCTTTTATAATTAGGTATACTAATTGTACCCAACTGGACCCCTAGGATCATTCTCAGCCATGGTGGAGCACTGAGCAGGAATGGGATGCTCATCTGAGACCTTCTGGACTGGCCACTATTTGAAGAGCAGAGACACTATGCCATTCAAAGCAATCTGCCAGGAGCTTTTTAATAAAAGAGCTTAAAACCAGAATCAGGAATGCAAACACACCCTTCCTCCTATGCCCACCTCTTTTTACATAACAACATTCAGCACCTGGGACAGTGCCTGGGCATCCATTGGGGGAGTTAGGATGATAGGAGGTCAACACCATGCTGACTCAAGGATGGGAGAGGAGAGGCAGTATCAAGACTGCCTTCCAGTGAAGCAATGATCTTAGAACCTAGGCTTGTTGAGCCTAATGGTTCACGGTGGGGGTTCAAAGTCTTAGCTATGCCACTCACCACCTGTGTGTCTTTGGTGAGTTACTGCCTTTCTCAGCCTCAGTTTCCTAATCTGTTAAAATGGGGAAATAATTATATCTGTCCCACCGATATATGGTGAAGATTTGATAAACTCATGTGTTTAAAGCACTGTGCAATATAAATTGTGTGACTTTCTTGGCCTTGGTGAAGTATGAAACAGAGCATTCTACCACCACCTCTACCTTCTTGGTCAGGGGTTCCTTCTCCCAGCCCCCAGGCATATCTCTCCATCCTTCTTACACCAGCTGGGTATAGTTCAGTTTGCACTACCTCTTGCATGAAGAGATCCCCTATGTTTTCCACCTTCTGGGAAAAGTAACCCATTCTCTTACTTTTCTGCTTGCCTTTAAATAGGTGTGGCCTCCCCTTCCCACTTTCCCTGGGTCTCTGAGAGATGATACTCTCTCACACAGTACAGAAAAGTACCACCCACCTCTCCAAATTTGCTACTTGAAAGATCATTTGGAACAAAGGAGCCTAGGGCAAGTACTGTGCTCTTCAAACACTCCTCAACTTCAACAGTATGGTTTCACTGTGTCCCTTGCCACTGACTTGAAAGTACATCCCTTTTTTCAAATGGTAAGATTCCTTAATTTCTGATCTGTAGTACTCTGTCCAATCTCATAATGTTTTTTGTATTTCCTTTCAAAATATATGTTCAAATTCCACTTAGTTTTGACTTGCAAGTATTGATACCCATGTCACCTCCCACACATAGGAGACATGAGGCCAAAGGGAATGAGTTGGCCCCAGGATCCCAGTGCTAACCACTAGCCAGTTGCCTAAACTTCCACCATTCATGCAACTACTTTTTGACACACTAGGGGCCTTCTCTAAGCTTTCTGTCAAAGCAGCTTCATTCTTCTCTACCCTAAGACTTTGGAGGTAGTGAGGTAAAGAGAAAAAATAGTGGCCTAGAATTCAAGGTTTAATTCTAATCCTTGCTCTGAAGCAGACTGTGTGATTTTGGGTAAGTGCTTGAAGTTCTTTGAGACTCATTCCCCACATATTTTAAGAAATGAAGAATTTAGACCTGAATATCTCTAAGGCCCAGGTGCCTGTGACCAAGTCCTCAGGTTCACCAGTGGTTGAGCCAGCCCCTGTCAGCGTCCCTTTATCCATACTGCCACTGCTCCTCAGTCATGTCTCCATAGGTAGTGTCTACAGGTGGATGCTACATATAGGATGGTCGACATTGCCCTAGCTGGGTAGCTCATTTGGTTAGAGCATCTTCCCAATGTGTCAAGGTTGTGGGTTTGATCCCCGGTCAAGGGCGCATACAAGAATCAACTACTGAATACATAAGTAAGTGAAACAACAAATCTCTCTTCCTCTCTATCTCTGTCTATCTCTCTCCCCCTCTCTCTGTTTCTCTCTCTCTCCCCCTCCCTCTAAAATCATAGTAATAACAACAATAACAACAATAATAATAAAATATGGCCAACAGTGTCTGGAGGGTCAGTTCCTTCCCTGCTTTCCTCCTTGGCTATACACTCGTGTGGCCCTCTTTTTTGTTTATCCAGCAGATGTTTACTGAATTACTTGTTATGTATAAGACACTCTTATAGGTGCTAGCAATACAAGCATAAGACAAATACGGTCCCTTCCCTCAAAGGGCTTGTCCTCTGATGGGGAAAAATTAATAACCAAGCACATTAATAAGACAAATGTCAAATGTGGTAAGGCTCATGAGGCAACAGGACACAAAATAATGACATAAACACACTGTAAATAGGAGTCAAAGAAAACTTCCTGAGGAAGGAAAATGTGTGTTTAGATATAAATGGCAGAGATTAAGTAGTCTTGAGAATAGCAAGCAGAGGAAGCCCATGGACAAATGCTTTCAGGTGGGAACAAGCTTGTTGTGCCTGAAGAGCAAAAACTGGACATGTCTGGCTGGAGATGTGTTTGACAAAGAAGAGAGAAGATGAGTTCAGAGAGGAATACAGGGCCCAAAAGAGCTGGCTGTTGTAAGCCATGGTAAAGAGTGCAGGTGTTATTCTGAGCACAAGGAGAAGCCATGTGAGGATTCTGACCCTCCCAAAATGGACTGTTTTATACTTAGAGCCAATGCTTTGTTTGAAAAGTTGGTGAGAAAGAAGACAGGAGTCACAGGTGGATCAAAGATGACCTGAGCAGCTGGGTGAAAAGTGGAAGTTCTCGAACTCATCTACCCTTTCTTCCCTGAACATCTCTGAAACGTAGCACATGCCCACTCCATCCTCCTCTTCTTCCCACTGCTCTCTCCTCTCCTCACACAGACATGACTCCCAAGCAGGAGGAAGAGAGAGAGAGAGAGACTACACCCTTTCACCGGATCTCTTCTACACGCTGTCTGACTCCTTGCTTCTCAGGAGGGAATCTCTTTCCAGGTGATCATATTAAGTTTCAATGAAGCACTCATTTGTCTAGTATTATATTAAAAGAATTTAAATCAATGAGTACTGGGGACAAAATTGTATACTTGAGTGGAATAACAACACCATCTCAAAATCCCCCAGGAAGGTATGACTGCATAAGCATTTATTGATTGATTCTCAAAGGATGGGCAGGTGGAGGAAATTCAGACTCCACACCTACACAGCCTTAGTCTCTCAGATAATCCAAGTCAAAATAGCGCAGTATGAAAGCCTAATTCTCTGTATAACCCTCACAGTGTGAAGGTTTATACAGACCCAGGGCATGGGTGGAAGTTTCTCAGCCACTAGTAAAAGAGCCCTCCTCAGACTTTACCTCCAAAGCCCATTAGCAATCCTGAGTGGGGACCCCCATCTGAGTGAATTCACCCAAAAAGCATACATCCATACTCTGCTACAGCATCACATCAAGCCCTGCATGCCTACACAGGGCTTTGCCATTTACAAAGCACCACTTACTTTTCACTGATATCCCATTGGAGGCTCACCACAACTGCGTGAGGCAGAAAGGAAATGGAGCCTCAGGAGCTCACAGAGGTGCCTGAGGCAACCTAACTTCTGGGAGAGGAGGGTAACCAGAACAAGCCTTTCTGCTTACTGTGAAGAGCTGTTTGCCACATAGGTAAAGATGTCCTTCCGCTCACCTTTGGCAGCACCCCCTGGCCTGGAAACTCCCTCCAGTTTAGAGAGACCACACCAAGCACATTAACTCCTATAACAATGAGAAGCACAAAGCTAGGGCTTCCCCAGAGGCAATAGGGTGAGTTGAAAGTAGGTAGAAGGCAGAAGGTGGCAGAAGGCAGAAAGCAGGATGGAGAGAGGATGCATAACTTCCTAATAGTTTATGGTCTGGAGGAGGCTTTGTACAAATTGCTGTGGGTGAAGGAACACGTGTAGTCTTATTGATACTTATGCCTTGGGCAAGAGAAATATGAAAGCAGGAGTCCATGGTAGACTTGGAGTGGGAGAAGAGAGGAGAGCATGTGAGGAGCAAAGGGCACATGCAGGAGAAACTGAAGAGGAAAGCTCACACTTCTGCCAGCAGCTTTGTTCACAGCTGAGCCCTCAAGAGACACCAGTGACTTGGCATTGTTCCAACTTGGGAATTTCTGTCCCTCAGCCACATCACTTACTTTGTCAAAGCTCACTCCTCTTGTTCTTTCTTGATATCACAGATCAGACATCACCTTCTCCAGGAAACCTTCCCTGATACTTACCCCCTCCAAAGGGTCTGTGTTCCCCAACCAGGGTATTGCAGAATTGTGTCCTCACCAGTCCACCCACTAATCTGAGTGCCTGAATGGTGGATGAATCCTGGGGTAGGGGGAGAAGAACATTAGCCTCTATTCTTGTTTCAACTGAGTGCTTTTCTGAGTTGGATAAGAATTTTCCCAAGGCTCAAAGAACCACCCACCTGACCTCACCAAGTGATGGGATTGGTCCACAGTGAGGGAAACTTCCTCATACCAAATGACAGTCTAAGTAGAGCTCAAACCACAAATCTCAGGATCCATCCAAGATGTGAGCAAAATCTTTGCCCTGCCTGGTTCTCATGCAAAGGTTCAGGATGTGTCTGATTATGGGCTCTCATTCCTATATAGGTCATAGTAGGAACATCACAGACATTAAAGGACATGAATTTCAACCCAAGTTTCATCATCCAGTAGCTGTCCTGGCTTGGGTTAAGTAACTTACATCAGTCCCTGAATCAAATGCAGACGGTACTATCTAATCAGCAGTATGGTAGGCATCACCATTCTTGTTATTGCTGGGGAGTCTGTGTAGTTGTTAGCTACGGACTGGACTCTATAACAGACCTTCTGGGTTTGAGCTCTGGTTCTGCCACCTTCTAGACATGTCACCAATGACAAGTGAATTTCCTGCTGTGTGCCTCAGCATTCTCATCTGTTAAATGAAAGCAGGAAGAGCCTCCGCCTCCCAGGATTGTGCCTATGAAATCGATGATATATAAACAGTGCTTAGAAGTGTGCCTGGTGTTTCTCAAGCACCAGAAAATGTTCAATTAGTACTGTCAGGCTTGCTGTTATTAACTCTTAATGTTACACAGATTTTCAAAGTGATACAAAATCAGGCTATAAAAAAGCAAATCATCATACAACACTCTCATCTCATGCATGATTCCCTCATTGATTGCAAATTATTGAGCTCACCCCAAGTGCCTCTGCATGCAGGGGAGGGACAAGATCCCAGACTTCAAGAAGATCCTGATCCAGGGAGCAGGTCAGACACAGACATGGCTGACACACAGCTGGAAACAGCCAGCCCAGCCCCGGATGCACAGAGACTTCGGGGTGTGGTACAAAGAGCACTAGGCCAGGAGTCAAGGGAGTCTAGTCCCATTTCTCCTGCTCACTGTGTGAGTTACTTCACTACTCTGACCTCAGTTTCTTCATCTGCAAAGGAGTTTGATCCCCGAGGTTACTCCTGTCCAAACTGAACACTCACTGATTTCAAACTACAATTTTTACCCTCTGTTTTTTTAAGTTTAGTTTTTAAAGTTTTTTATTATTTTTTTTATTTTAATTGTTCAAGTATAGTTTTCTGTCTTTTACTCCCATCTCAGCCCACCCCCAACCACAGCACTCCCCACCTCCCTCCCATTTCCACCCCCCCTAGTTTTTGTCCTTGTGTCCTTTATACTTGTTCCTGTAAACCTTTCCCCTTTTCCCCTGAAATTCCCTCCCTTCTCCCCTCTGGTCACTGACAACTCTATTTCAGTGTTTTTGGTTATATTTTGCTTGCTTGTTTGTTTTGTTGTTTAGGTTCCTGTTAAAGGTGAGATCAAATGGTATTTGTCTTTCACCGCTTGGCTTATTTCACTTAGCATAATGCTTTCCAGCTCCATCCATGCTGTTGCAAAGGGTAGGAGCTCCCCTCTGTTTTTAAAAGAAAGTTCTGTTCAAAAATTTCCTCTTTGGATGGGATTTTGATGATCTATAAAATAAAGAACAAATGCATTATCCGTGGGCCTTAATACATAATATATCCTGTCTCACCTTTGCACCTGGAAGAATGCACCCCTTAAATGAATATTTGCCTTCCCTTTCAGGCAAATAAAAACAGTCTCACCTCCTTGGCTCTTTTTTTGCCTTAGCTACTGGACACTCAGAGCAGCAGCACACAGTCATGGTAATCGACTCACCCCACAAACCTCATAACAGCTCATGTTTCCTCTTCCCGTGGCTGACTGGGACCCTGACCTCCTCATGGTCAGCCCTTTCCTGTCCTAGCTGTGATGGCAGCTTCAGGCCTGATGGCATGCCTTCATGATTTTTAAGGGAAAGTGAGTAAGCAGTTCTAATGATGTCCTCCTTTGTGGAATTGCTTTTAAGACACTTTGAAACGATGAGGTGGGTGCCTGTCCCAGACCTCTCTCTACCTCAGCCCATTCTGCTTTCAGCCTGCACTGCAGGGGGGACAGTTCCACATGGCCTGAGACTTCCTTACAAGGACAGCATCCCACCTTCTGTACATGTTTGTGCTTTGAAAGGCCATTCCTGATGCCGCAGGAACCCAGAAACACTGGGGGTTAACATGCCTGGGGTGAACTCTCAGCCAGTGTGAAATGGGAGTCACCACATATGTGCTCCAGCCTCCCTTCCCTCCAGTGGATGGTGCCAGGAGCCCCCGTCATGTTTCTCAGGGGCCCCTACACGCAGCACATGCCCTACTGCACAGAACAGCAGTCTCAGCTCTACGCCTAATATAAAAGGCCAGTTTCCCTTCCTCAACTCAATTCCCAGCATCAGCACTCAAATGAGCAGCACACACCCACATCCTTGGCTCTACCCATGTTTTGGATAGTGAGTTATAGAGGCCGGGACCTGGTCCTACAAGGAGCATGGGGAGCTGCACATGGAGCCATTTGGACCTCCTTCGGATGGTGATGTCACTGCCAGCAAGCATCAAGTCTCACCAGGAAGACTCAGAATCCCGAAATCCTTCTCTGAGGGTGTTGGGGAAGTAGTGTAATGTTGCAAAAAAAAAAAAAAAAAACCCAACAAGTAACCACTAAGACTCCCTGTATTCTTGCATCTCCAGCAGAGAAGAATTTTCCTTATTAAGTTGGGTTCCTTAAAAGCTGAGGCTGAGATGGAATTCTGGGGCAAGTGTCTGATTGAGGGAGTTTTTTCAGGGGCAGAGGAATGAAGGCAGCAGGGCAGGGCAGGGGAAGAAAGCTAAGCAAGGGTGTGGGCCAGCTGGAGATTGACTGCCACCTAGCCCTGTGGGGAACCCTGGCACCAACTGAACAGTGTGGCTCCTGCCTGAGGCAAACAGACTGGCCTCAAGCACCCTTGTCAGTCAGACATGGACTGAGGCTGCCCCCACCTCGACTTTCCTAGTACAGTGGTTTGCATTCTGAGCAGGGGAATCATCCCTGGAGCTAGGGGCAGATGTACCAGCTCAACAAAGTGGCCCTCCCTGGGTCGGGTACTGGATGCACCCATTACATTTCCCTAAGTAGGAGCTCCTGAAGTGCAAGGACGTCCATTTTCTTTCAGCCTCTTAGTGATGCAGTGACTTCTGCTGTTTATGTACTTGGATGATTTCCTTGCCCAGAACTCTCTGTTTAAACTTTCAAACCCTCTCTGTTTCTCTGTCTTTCTCTTCTCTTTATCCAAAATAAAGTTCCAATTGAGAGTGCTCAGGGGAGTGCCAGGGATTCTCGTCAAATACTGATTTTTATTTTTTATCCCCATCAGAGGACATTTTTTTCATTGCTTTTAGAGAGAGAGAAACATCAGTATGAAAGAGAAACATCAATTGGCTGCTTCCCATACACACCTGGACCAGGGACCAAACACACAACCTGGGCATGTCCTCTGACCGGGAATCAAACCCGCAGACTTTCAGTTATGGGACAGTGCTCCAATGGAGCCATACTGTCTACAGCACAAATCCAGACTTTTAAAAGTTATGACATCATCCCAGTCATTAGCATGAAAAGGCTCCAAAGTCTCTATCATTCCCTCCAAGGTTGCACATGGATAATTAGGAATCTTTTGATAATCTGAACACCCAAGCATTTCCTCATGCATCCATCACGTTGCTTTGGAAATGAAACCTCTACATCACTGTAAGGAGCTCTGACAGGACACACAGGAGGTGTCCATTGGGACTGTCCAGGTCTTGGCAACAGATGTCGAAAGGACTGCAGTGATAATATCTCAGGGCCTAATGCCACACCATCTTCAGGCCTTTGGTTTAAGACACCAGGTTCCAATTCCAGTTCTTCCACTCAGCAGCCAAGTGACCCCTTGACAACTTACTCAACCTCCTTCTGCCTCATTGAGCTCCTTCTTCAGGGTGGAATGAGGATTAGGTTCTAAATGAAGGTAACAGTACCTTGTGACAACCAGGCACTAGGTCTGTGATGTCCTGGTAAATGGGGGTGGGGCTCCTCAGAGAGGGAACCCTGATTTTGCTGACTATAAATATTCCCACTGTGGCTGATTTCAAACTACTCGTTGCTTAACAGCCATCTCACAAAATTCCTGATTGAAATTCTGTCCAAGGAGCTAGTGGAGGCAGCTTCAGCGTCCTATTGCTGAAGCCACCAAAATAGTGGTTACCAGTACTGCCCAGGCTTGTTGGAGACATGGCTTAGGAGAGGGGCCACTGGGACTATTCCAAGTCAAGGGACTGTCTCTGCAGGGATGTCTAAAAGGGTCTTGCTTTGATGTTCATCCCAAACATTAGACATGTTGATAAAAATTCCCCAGGGCTCCACTGCTTCTACAGCCAAAACCAACCCAAATTCAACACTTTCTGGTATAGGCATTATGCTCAAAGATGGTGCTGGAACTTCCAGTCTTTGAGGTTGTGGTGTCGGTACCACTGGCAGGAGTCTGGTAGCCAGGAAGAGAAACCGACCAGGGGATGAGGGGGTCATGCTCTGCTTAAGGAGCTTACCGGTATAAGTATCCAGGAGACCCTGGAAAATGTAGCCTGCACCCTAGTGATGTACCCAGACACAGCTGCCCTATGTTTAGTTTGCTTTCCAGCCACTCAATCGTACTGTAGAATTCAGCATCTGGTTACCTTCCCCCGAAATAATCCACTAATACCCAATGACATGAGTGGTAGCCAGTGTAAGATTCACAGATGATTCCATGGAAAGCACACAGGGTAGGTTTCCAAGTCCACCTCAGACATATCTGTTGCCACAGTCCCTGGCTCACACCACCTCTCCTGGATCTTCTTTGCACCCCATTCCTCTAGTACATTGAGAATTTCTGCTCTGGCCTCAGGCTTTCATTCCCAGCTTACCCCACCCCCTTCCCATCCACTGGGTCCACTCCCCATTGACAGTCACTCGCAGGTGCCTGGTGAGCCCCACTCTTCACCAGAGGGTTTATCAGAGTATTTCTTCCATCCCTGTAAAGTGTCCTCAACAATTACATTCTTGTCAATTCCACTGTCTCTGTCTCACATGGCAGGAGAGACAGGGCTGGAAGTACACATTTTAGAGGTGGTGCCGTGCTCGAGAGCACAGACTCTAGGTCTAGTCGTCCTGGTCTCAGCACCCACTGTCCCTGCACGTGAACTATGTGCATGCTGACGGCTACCTGATTTTATTCTTGTGCCTCTTTGCTTCTTTGTAAGATGGAGATGGTGATATTTGTAAGGACTAAAGGAATTAATAGATGGAAGGTGCTTAGAACAGCACCTGGTACCTGGTGACATTAGATGCTACTATTAATGATAGAGGTCAATGATGAGGAATAGGTAGACTCTAAAGTAAGAAAGTTTAAAAGGAAAAAGGCTGATGACACAGACTTGCTGAACTTTAACATGTTTAGCAAATACACACACACGCGCGCGCGAGCACACACCCTGTAATCTGTTCAGGTTCATTTCACTTAAAAGTTATGATTACAATTCTCAAATCAGTGTTGGACACTCCCAGTAATCCCAGGATTTTTCTCTTGCAAGCTCACTTCCCCACTCTGAAACAGCTCTCAGCCCATGCAGCACATTAGAATCATCTGAGGAGTTTAAATTATAATTACCTGAAAAGTAAGTTATACTAACTTTATAGTTTAAATATAGTTTTACATTAATCTATGATGCCTAAGAGCCATCCAAGACCACGGAAGTCCCAACTAGCACAGGGGAGAGGGCGCAGGTGTGAGCCCATTCTGAAAGTTCTGTAGGTGATTCTAATGGGCAGCCAAGATGGAGAAACATCCCTTTAAAACAATCCGTCCACACCTTCTCTTCTTCAAATTCCAGCTGGTAAACTTGCTTCCTACTTCACTGAGAAAATTGCAGCCATTTGAAGGACACTTCTTAAGCTCCCACTGCCACATCTATTGAAGTACCTGCAAGTGAGTGCAAGTCTTCTCCCTCCACTTCAGCAAAGGACGTGGTGTCCCACCCATGGGTTCTAGCCATAGCTCCTGGTCCCTGCCAAGGCTTCCCCACGAGTTGTTACGTTGTCAGACCTCTTTCCCTGTCCTTCCTGCGCTTGTCCCTCTCTCTGCTCAGCACATTCCTCTCCTTCTCTGCAGAATCACTGCCAAAGGCATAACAACATTCTCCAGTTTCCCTCAGATTGGAGAGGAACAACATGAATCCAGAAACAAGCCCTCTCCTTGACCCTACTTCCCTTCCAGCTCTCATCCCATTCCTCTGCCTGAGAGCCCTCTTTTTATGCCCACGTTCAAAGCAGTGTGAGTCACAGTAACTAAGGCATGAGGCAATCCAGTGTCCATCAGCAAGGACAGGTAACCAAAGCATGCCTTTTTGACACATTCTGATTTGACACATCTACAACATGGGAACCTCTCTGAGCTGCCCCACCCCCCATTTACCACCATTATGCTCAGTGAAATAAACCAATCACAAAAGGCCATGCTGTATGATACCACTCACAGTAATAGATACAGAAACTACAACAGAAAGATGGCTGCTTGGGGCTGGGTGGAGGAAGGGGTGGAGGTTAGGGTTTAATTGGTGTAGAATTTCAGTTAGGGAAAATGAAAAGAGTGGTGGTGATGGCTGCACAGCACAGTGGGTATACTTAGTATCACTGAACTGTACATTTAAAATTGGTCAAAGTGGTAAATTTCATGTCAACTGGACTGACCACAATTTGAAAAAATAATAATAACAATTAACAATAATAATAATAGCTGTGTATACCTGCTGTCTCTGTTCAAACCTCCCATTTGTCCCTCAACCCACAACCATGCTGGACTCCACTTCCCCACCCCAACACTCCTGCTCTGGCCAGGGTCACCTTGACATGCATGTTTACAGATCTGGTAAACACCTCCCCTCACTTTACCTTGCTGAGACACTCAGCTCTCTGCCTGAGATGCTCTCCTGGTTTCCATGACACCAGAGTCTCTAGTTTTCTCCTCCTAAGGGTGCCCTCTCCCCACCCTGCCTTGTGAGGCCACCGGGCTTAGGTTGTAGGTTTAAGGGTTCCTCAGTTCTCCCTGAACTGCCTCTCTCCTCCCTGTGTATGCACTATTCTTTTTCAAGGGGGGATTGTGTCCATTCATCATTTTAAATATGTTTAAACATGTTGAAGACTCTTTCAGCCACCTCTCCAGTCCCAGCTGTTTCTCTGAACCTCAGACTTGTACACTCCAGTGCCTACCTGACACCACCCTTTGGGTGTGTCACGGGCATTCATGCTGCATGTCTTCCCAGTGGAGCTCTTGGCTGGACCTCCTCCCTCCAAACCATGCATCCAACATTCTTCCCCATGTCAGCAAAGGTTGAGTTGTTCAGATTTGTGTATACCCTAATTCCTCCCATTTCCTCATCTCCCATGGTTAATACATTAGCAAATCCTGACAGTTCTTCCTTCAATACATGTCTTAGATCTGTCTAAAAGTCTACAGGCCCACTACCTTTTTGGTCTCAGGTACCACCATCCTCTCTCAGCTACGATCTTCCAGCAGCTTTCTTTACTGGTTTGGTGTCCTGACCAATTTGTTTCCTTTCAGCCTCATCACAGGCATCTCTGCCCCTTACCTTTAGCCACTATGCTCTAGCCACACCACTCCATTAGTTTCTCAATTATATTTATGTTCCACTTAATTCAGTTCTTTCCTATGCACATACACACACACACTCGCACATGCTTCCTTCTCTCACACTTCTCTTCCTCACCCTGTTTCCACTGGCATGGCTAGACCTTCTCATCCTTAGGATCTCTGCATAAACATCACTTCCTCAGGGAAGCATACCTTCCTTGGTCACTCTGACTAAACAGGCACCACCTTCTGTTATCAGCCATCCCTCTTGTCTAGTTGTCACCTTCTTAGACTTGATTACTGTTAGCAACTATTTATGTTTGTTAACTCATTATTACCTGTCTCTGCCAAAAAAATTCTTCACCCCATGAGCACAGGCTCTGTGTCTGCTTGATTCCCCACTGTATGTCTAAATATTCTCGATAGTGTCCACCTAGAACACACGTAGGACACTTGATAAAGTGCTTGTTTGACAGACTGGGATGTGGGCCCCTCATGGGATAAGATGCCTTGGATTTAAAACCTGGATTCAGTTCTGGCCAAGATGGAGGCATAGGTAGACGCACTGTGCCTCCTCGCACAACCAAGATAGGGATAACAACAATATAGAAACAAAATAACAACCAGAACTGACAGAAAATTGAAGTGTATGGAAGTTGGACACCCAAGGATTTAAAAATAGACACATGCATCCAAACTGGTAGGAGGGGCGGAGTCGGGCTGGGCGAGGGACGCAGAACAGAGACCTGAGCAACCCGGGCGGCGTGCAAGTCCACAGCAGGCAGACCCTGGGCACACAAGTGGCGGTGGCTGGTGGGCCCCAGCCCGGGGATGGCGACCGGCAGACCCAGCGAGGCGGCCATTGTGAAGCAAGGCACTGCGCCCAACTCAGGGTCCCAGCACCAGGAAATAGAGCTTTGGGTCACTGACTGAGGAGGAAGGTCCCTTGGGGTGCACAGGCCCACCCACACCAGAATTGGTGCCAGAGAACCCCAGTTAGCTCGAGGAAACTGAGGTCCTACTGAGAGCAGAGCAAGCGCCATTGTTCCTTCTCGGACCCTGCCCCCACATACAGCGTCACAACCCAGCAACTGGTGTGCCCTGCCCTGGCGAACACCTAAGGCCCTGCCCCTCACTACAGGAGCTCGACAAGACCAAAAAAAAAAAAAAAAAAAAAAAA
>CM052545.1:60227503-60335452 GCA_028533065.1 Trachops cirrhosus | reverse complement strand
AAAGGAGTTCATCATCACCAAGCCCTTATTGTATGAAATGTTAAAGGGACTTATCTAAGAAAAAGAAGGTAAAAACATGTGTAGCAAAATGACAGCAAACTCACAATTATTAACAACCACACCTAAAACAAAAACAAGAAGAAACTAAGCAAACAACTAGAACAGGAACAGAACCACAGAAATGGAGATCACATGGAGGGTTAGCAACAGGGGAGTGGGAGGAGGAGAGAGGGGGGGAAGGTATGAAGAATAAGTAGCATGGATGGTAGGTAGAATATAGACAGGGAAAGGGCAAGAATAGTAGGGGAAATGTAGAAGCTAAAGAACTTATGACACATGGGCATGAACTAAAGGGGGGAATGTGGGTGGGAGAGTTTGTGCAGGGTGGAGGGGAATGAAGGGGGGATAGTAGGACAACTGTAATAGCATAATCAATAAAATATATTTTAAAAAAATAAAAATAAAGCCTGGATTCAGATTCAAATAGACTTCTCTGGTCATGTTCCAGATATTTCTATACCTGAATGTTCTTCATTTTATTTATTAGCAAAGATAAATGTCTTTCTTAAAACAGCTGATGTTAAACAATGTTAACCAGTGGATTATATTACTCTCCAAAACAAGATTTTGAAGATAATAATTAAATACATATTTTGTACTTAAAGCAAGATTTTTATAGAAATGAGTACTTATTTCATATTTTTTCAGAAGTCCCTTATATCAATTTATCCTCATTCTTAACTTAGGCAAAACCCTCTTGGGACTTGAGGTTTCAGATCAGCCTGATTTCTAAAATATTTGCAGTTTATTTGGGAGTTATTGGCACAAACTTGTAGAGATTCTTGCAATGACTGCCCTTCAGGAAGTAGTCATGAAGAAACTAGCCAGACTCTAGCTGTTCTCTCCCAGGTTACTTCAGCTCTCTTGGGAGAGACAGAAAAGGAGCACCAAAGAGGACAAACCCACTTAGAGAGAGAGAAATGTAGTTTTTACACTGAGTTGAAAAAAAACTCCAAAAGTTATAACTAGGCTCTGTTGCATTAATAGATGACATAGTTCATGTGATTCAGACTGAGCCTATGTTCCACATTCCAGTGAAATATTTTCAACAAGAACTTCCTTACACAGAGTTGCATGCAATTATACTTTACATGTAAGTTTCCAGAAACTTCATTGCCTTATCAAGTCCCCAGACACACCTTGAGATCACAGATTGCCTTAGATTCCATTTTCAAAGCTGTTTTTCAAAACAACCTGTATCCTCTGCTTGAACAGAATTTTTTCAAGAATATTTTTACCAATATTTAAACAGTCTTGCAGCAGATGTTTGCACTGGTTTCATCTCAGATACTGACTCTGAGCACTCCCTGAGCCTCTAAAACATTGCGATGGTAAGTTTTCTAGTAGCCACTACCTAAGCCTGTGAGTTAACAACCACAGATGATTTGTTTAGGTCCATTCTGGAGCTGAGCAGAGAAGCTGGAGAGATTTAAAGAAAGAAGAAGAAAGAAATGGGGGGAAGCGTCCTGTTTGAACAAGAGCTGCAGCTTCTTCGTTTTCATTCCTGACCATTTATTCTTCCTGTTATCTGTGGGAGGAGGATTAGAGTCTGCAGAGTATCTGACAAAACACCAGAACGTGTAGCTGAATAAAAATGCTGAAAGATCATTGCAGCAGCAGGCAGATGTCTCTCTTGTGAGCCAGAGAGAGAGATACGCCTGAGAGAGGAGAAAAAAGAGTATTTGCGGAATGCTTGAGCAAGAAATCACAGTTATAAAACTTGGGGTTTGGCCACCAAGAGTCAGGCTGACACTAATCACACTAATTATGATAGTCTAACATTGTGTCTGCATCTCCTATGAAAATGGGAGGCTTTGATATTCATTTAAAACATGTTTTTATGTATTTGCTTTATCTCCCACATATAGTTATTTCTTGGGTGGAGAGCAGTAAGGAGCTATAATTTTGTACTCTGAAAAGAATATGCATACCTCCTGCTTGAATCACACAGTGAGGCCATACTTGTGCCATCTGGCCACAAGGTCCCAAACTTCTGAGAAAGAGACTAAACCCTACTTTTTCAGTTATGAAAGGGACATAATTAAAATCATGAGACAGTAACTCGTGGCAAAGTGGGGCAGAAAAATAAGTATTCTAGGTCAATATGGTCCAGAATATGGTCCTAGAGGAGGTTGGCTGAACTCATGGATTACAGATGAATTCTGTTTTTGTATTTTAAGAAACAAGATAATTGTCTGGGCAGTGGGCGTATAAGTAGCTTTTATTTGTTTTGTTTTTCTATAATTTCTGAATATTTTGCAACATCACTTACTGCTACAATCTGATAGTTTTTAAATCTCCTTTTTAAAAGAAGAGGTTAGGAGTGTTTAGTCTCTATTGCATTTAGACCACCATCTTGAGAACTAACTCCTACACATTCTAATGCCTGGAGCACAGGACAGAGGGCTGTCTTATGCACAACACATGGAAGACCTATGGGGTTCTGTTGTTGCTACTTGGTTTGATTTTTCTTGTTGCTCATATATATTTCACCTTGTCTCAGAAGGAATTAAAGGGGCTTCACCAAAGCAAAAGAGGGAGAAAAATAAAGCAAAGGTGGGGAATGAGAGATGTCTACCTATTGGTATGCAGATAAGCTTCTTTTTCCCAGTGGTTTTCTTAAAGGAAATGTTTGATGTCATGGACAAGGTTATTCTAAATGATGAGTTTCATAGGCTGTTCCACATACCAATCCTCAATAGACTTAACAGTGAATGTCAGTAAACAAAAATGCTGGCGACACTGTGCTGTGAGCTCCCTACTCCTGCTGACTTGGTTGGCCCAGGTATGGTTTCAAATATGAGGATGAGTCAGTATTTCCCTACTACTGTTGGTTCTTTTGACCAAATAAATATTGCAAGGTAAAGAGCTAGAGACTATCTGTACTCTTGCGTAGTGTGAGTACTCTGCATTGTGCAAAGACAATGAATCTGAGAGCAGCTCACATCAGCTTGTGGAAACCGAGAAACCTGGAGAGAATGCTTGCCTCCTTTTACGTGAGACACCACTGCTTCCCACTTGCCCTGCATGCTCACAGTTGGGCCACCAGAGCATCACCCTTGCACCTCACAAAACAGGGACAAATACATTTTAGCCAGTAGACTTTTTGGAGCATGACTAAACACATGCCTGCCCCAGGCAGAGTAAAAGTCTCAATGCAGACTTTCTAGTTTGAACACTGCCACGTCACCTTCAGGGACAAACAATTTACAAAATGAATAAGATAACTCATATAAGATGTAGTATAAACTGGTTAAAAATTAGGGACCACTACACAAATAACTTCAGAAGTCTAAAAGGTGATCTATGTCAGAGGTGGGCAAACATTTTTGTAAAGGGTCAAAGTCAGTGTTTTAGGCTTTGCAGGTCATACAGTCCCTCTCACAATTACTCAAGTCTACAGTTCTAGCATGAAAGCATCATAGACATTATATAATACATAAACAAGTGGTATAGCTATATTCCAAAAAAACTATTTGCAAAATCGGTGGCAGGACAGATTTGTTCTATGGACCACAGTTTGCCAAACCTGGGTCTATGTCATTCTTTCTGACAAAAATTACCCAGAAAGATCAATTTCTCATCAGGTTATTCTTAATAATCTAATAAACAATATTTAAAATATAAGAAAGATTAACCTTCTCATCCCTATACATGGGTGAAAAACACATGCATATAAATCATCCAACAGTAGACCCACAGTAGTAACAAACAAGACAAAATCCAAACCAATTGACTCTGCTGATTTTCTAAACTCCTTTAGTAGTTTTACAGTGCAGTTTTTATATTTCCATCCACACCAAAATTCTGTGTGGAATTCCTATAGCATAACCCTTCACTGGTTTCTATCTATAAGCCCATCAAATGCATATGTAGTCTTTTAGCTTCCTTTATAGATTTCCTCCCACACAAGAAGACATATTCCAGAGGTATTCATGAATTTTCAAGACTAACATCTGCCATTCATGTGAAACGTTGGTCTGGGGAAACCCAAACCCTATGGTTGATCAACCGAGAAGCTCATTCTTTGGGTAAAATATCCAGGAAAGGGATAATCTGTAACATGGGGTGGTAAAAGGTTGCCCTTGAGAAGATGGGATTCAGTTTCCACTCAGTCCAAACAGGTTGGATCCTACCTGGAGTGCTTTGCTTGTTAAGGTCAAGAAACTGGTGAGGAGTAGAGCCCATCAAGCAGATGGTCCTTAAGCAAACACCTTCCTTCAATGCTCCATTCTGGTTTGTTTGCAAACTCAGCTTTATAATGAGGAACTATTGCCAGACTCCACAACTGGAGGTAAAAAAAATCAGCACAGTTACCTGGATTCAGAGAGCCAGGTGGGAGCCTCCTGATGTCATTCACAATTTGAGCATCCACAGATTACCTTACACCCCCAAATCAGACCTCCTGTGTGATCCAATTGCCAAACCTATCCACAGGCCTCCACCCCTAAGGTGTATTTCTAACTATGTGTTTGCTGGCTTATCAGTTTGTTTGTTTTGTTAAAAAATGAAGAATTTTTTTAAAAACTTTAAACATTATAAAGTCCCAGGGAGTTACTTTCAAACTTTAGAGGTTTTTTTTTGTTGTTGTTAAGTTATAACCTCTTTAAGTTGTTTTTGGCTACCTAATAGTATTTACAAAACTGAGCACTTGTATCCACTATAAAAAGCATATGCAATAATTAAAAATAATTGTTATTATTAAAAACATTCAGGGTCTATATTAAAAAACAACAACTATTTACTAAAGTACATAATAAAGGATTTTAAATAAATGGAGGATACATACCATGTCCCTGAATGGGCAAAAATTCAAGTATCCCCCAAATAATTCACAAATGTGATGTAATTCCAAACAAAAAATTGGAATTTGTTAATTCTACAAAATAATAGTAAAATACCCCTGGAGGAAAAAAATTCATGGAAATAATATGTACATACAAATATGTAAACATACAGAGGGATATTCCACTGCTAGATACTTAGCCACTTAAAGGTTAATTTAAATTTTGATGATTAAAACAGGGTAAGAGTGGTACCAAAAAGACCACATAGGCAGCATGGGACTGCATGTCTGATGAGTTCTGGCGAACAGGGAAAGCCCTCAGACCCAGACATTTGGGGGAAATCAACACTCCCTTAATGACAAAGAACACACTGGTGCTTCTGTTCACAGTGCAGACCCTGGGACAGTGTCAGGGATGCTCAGAGGCTTCCAGGTGCAGTCACATCATGTGAGGGTGCCTGTGGGCCACAGACCCCAACAGCCTGCAGGAAGCCACTCCTCCTGGTCTAGCATAGCTCTCCTTTTCCTTTTACAGCCACCTACTGCTTAATAGTTTATGAGATAAACTCCCAGTCAAAATCTTGACTTCCCCTAGTTGCCCCTTTACTATCAAAATATTCTCAAAAACATGGAATCATTTTTGAATATAAGTTCAGACAGTTCACTCTGCAGGCCTCACACTGGGCAACCCTTCCTTATTATTGTTAACCTAAATAGCCTGTGAGCTTAGCTGCCAAACTCCGCAATGGATAATTATTTGGTGTAAGATTAAGATGGATTTGCACAGAAGTAAGGAAAGGCTATGTTGGACCCCATAGTTAACCATTTGAAAATAAATTAAATTCTTATCTTGTGATATAATACAGTAAATTCCAAGTATATTGAAGATTTAAATGCCAAATTGAAACTATAAAAGAATAGGAAAAGCAATATTTTTGCCATCTGGGAATAAGAATAATCTCTCTGAGCATATCCCAACACTAGGCCCAGAGTCTGTGCTCAAAAATTGGTTTTTGAATTATAAATTAATAAATTGCCAAAGAGACAAAACAGAAAAACACAGCTAATCTTAACTACATTTGAATTCATTTGTAAGTCAAAAAATTAAATTAAAAGACAAATGTTAAAAAAATTGGGAAAATGTTGTGATACATGTAGAATCAATAGCCTTTATACAGAGTGTTTTTAAAAATTAAGGAAAGGATAAAATTATGCCTTGGCCAGGTGGCTCGGTTGGTTGGAGCATTGTCCTGTACACAGAAAGGTTGTGGGTGGATTCCCAGTCGGAGCACGTAAGGGGCAACTGATTTCTCTCTCTCTCTCCACCCCCCCCTAAAATCAATAAAAACATATCCTTAGGTGAGGATTAAAAAAATTTTTAAAGGATTAAAATAAGATAATCACCCCAAAGGGAGAGAAATGAGCAAAAGAAACTATCCAAAATATTGAAACATATTTCCCCTGTCAAACAAAGAAAATTTTAAAAATGATTCTGCTCACTATTAATCAATGAAAAACAACCTTTTACCTTGGGAAAAACCACTCTCCCCAAAAAAAAGATGGTACTCCTGTGCTGCTCAGAGTGGAGGGAAGTGGGCGGTGCACTCTTGTGCAGAACTGAAAGAGGTACACATCAGCACAATTCTGTCAGGAAGTTAAACCAAAGTCTTTAAAACTACACTTTCTAATCTAGAAATTCAGATTCCAGAAATTTTCCCTACGGAAAACAATTAAGGACATGAACAAAGTTCTGCCTATAGAGGTATAAAGTATTGTTTATAATATCACTGAAAGGGAAACAACTTAAATATCTAACCATGGGGAACTGGTTTTAAAAAAACAATTGTGATGCATCCATGTGGCTGAATGCGAAGCCACTATTTACAGTCATCACAGAGGAGTTCATCATCGACTGAAGTATTCAAAGTACTTGTCATTGAAAAGATCACACCATCCATCAGTTCCTTTAGTATTATCCCATTTGGGGTGGAAAAATAGCATCTTTCTTAGTTCATTTTTATTTTTGAGTATTTCCACAGTGACACATATTAATTATATGAGTAGAGACTTTAAAAATTAAAACCAGTAACCACTGGAGTTATTTTCAGAGTAGAGACAGAGATACTGCCAGAGACTTCCAAGAGCCGGGCGGAGGAGCACCAGAGTGGCACGCTGCCATCGGGCTCCTCCAGCTTGCTCACCCTGAAGGAAGGTCTCAGGACACTCTGCTCTCAAGTTCTGGCAGCCTTGCTGGCATGTCTGTGTCAAAGATAGTCGTTTACCTAAGATGTTCTTCCTAGCAGAGGCTTTCCATACTCATGAGGGAAAGGAGCCATGTATGAATTTTACACAAACAAAGCAAGGATATGATGGTAGACATTTCCAAATCTAACAAGTAAATTTGCTTCACTATGGCATAGTCCTTTCTTCCCCTTTGTGGATATCAGCTGAGGTTTGTTATTTTCCTGTAATAGTCATATGGTCAGGATTCCCAGGAGACCAATAAAGTCTTCTCAGTTGTCTTAGTAACTGCTCTGAGTCAAATGTGCCCACGACAAGATGCCATTAAAAACTGCCACCTTTCTGTCCACCTTTATGGCTACCTTCGCCAGCACACTCCTTCTGTCTAATCCTAACCATCTGTCCTACAAACTCCACTGTCTGTATTCTTGGACTTCTCTTACATGAAACAAGTGCCTACGTGTGATCCCACCCCCACTCATAAACCAAGGCTCTTTATGGCCTTGTGCAAGGTTTCCTTTCTTTATGAAGCCTTCCCTAATTATACTTTACAAAAATCTTCAAAGTATTTTATGTGCTCTCTACAGTTATAGGTACATGTATCACTTGATTCAAAAATACGTGTTGAACACCTATTGTGTACATATAAGATTGTGTCAGATCCACCTTCATATATACCAAGTGTTTAGGATAATGGACTCACTTTTTCATCTACAGATGCTTATTGAGTGAAAGCACTGTTAGACAGCTTGGGAAACACAAAGAGGAATCCTCTATCACTCACCATCATCAACCTACAGTAACACTTACAGCCTTTTCAGAAGAGAGAGGGCATGTACACATCTAATTATAACCCAATGTAGGAAGTGGTATGTGCCCCCAAGAAATTACAGGGCATAAGAGAGTGCACAGTGAGGAGAGACTGCCTAAAGGGTTAGAGAAGTCTGCAAGGGTTAGAGAAGTCATGGAGGGGGAGTCTTTTTGCTGGCTTTGAAGGGTGGATGAGAATTTATCAAGTGGCCAAAAGGGAAGGGACCTTCCAGAGAGAATGAATCAGAGTGCAGGGCAGTGATGATGCATGGCTGTATATTAGATGATACTAAGAAGGTCATGGGCACAAGAGTGAGCATGGAAGGGCAGGTCACCATTCTCCAGGGGACCCTGACTCACTGCCTGGAAGCAATGCTCCCCATGGTGGTCCCCAGAAAAAGAGTGCTTGCTGCCTTAGCTCCTACATTCCTAAGTCTCTAAGAGGCAGGCACTGATTGGGGGGTGGTTTTTAGATGAAGGAATGGAAGGGCTGCCATGGGAGGTTAAGATATTGCCAGCAGTGGGACAATGCACGGACAGACAAGGAAGAGTTACATTGCTCTGAGCTGAGTTGGTAATAGTCTTTGTGGAGGTGGATGGGGTGGGTGTGAGAACGGGTCCTGTAGATGAGAAATTGCATGAGATTTTCTCCAAGTATCAACCATTTATTACCAGGTAGCAGATCAAGAGAACCTAGGTCCCCCTAGAACTCAGTCTCCACTAGAAATTGCAGCTCTGTAGTTGATGCTGCACATGAGCCTATGTTTGCACATTCCAGCAAAATGATAGTATAGTGTAGAGTTCAAGGACACTATGTTTGGATTCTTTAGATGTGAGTTTGAGTCTGGGTTCAGCTACTTACTTTCTGTGCAACTTTGGGCAACTCTGTCATTTATAAAATGCGAATGACCTCATGGAACCATTGTGATGTTTCAATGACATGATACTTGTAAATTACTTAGCACAGCAACTTACAACACATGATAGCAGATAGAAAAAAAGATTATTGTCTTTGCCCAAACACAGTAAAACTCCATTTATACTGGGATAGGAATGCCTGTGGTTTCTTGGGTCATGCACCAGGCTTAGGGTGTCCTTCAATTGGTATCGCAATGTAAAGAACAAATACAAAGGTTAAAAATGGACCCAGATCACAAAAAAAATTACTTCTTAATCAGAAATATAATACTGTGAGATACACTTGCAGTTTACCATATTACAGAATATATGCAGAACCTCTGGTGATCTACTTTGTATTTGGGATATTTGGGGGTTTCCCCAAAGGCTGCATGCCCTCTAAATATCAGTCATCCCTCCGTTCTAGTTATTTCATTTGGAGTCATCTTTTGCAACACTGAGCCACTTTGTGTCACCCAGTAGCTTGCTGGGTGCCTGTATCAAGCTTGGGAAATTGTAGGTTGGGGTACCTAATGGTGGGGGTGAGAAGGATCTTAGATTTTCCATAGAATCACACAACAATTCTACTTCTGAGGGAATATCACAGGTGCCCAACCTCCTCAAGGAGCCCACCTGATGGTGCCGGCAGGGCACGGTGTCAGAGGCCAAGACAACCCACCCTGTCCCAGGCACGCCTCATCACACACTTGGTACTCATGCTCTGTCCCACTCCCAGGTAATCCCAGGGCACTGCAAGGCTGACTTTCCAGGGTATGATTTAGACAGATCTCAAGGATATGCCCGGTCCTTATTGCTAGAAGGAAGATTGGTCCCTTGCAGCCAAGGGGATGGTAAATACACCTTTTGTGGTGATTAAAATAACAGCTAGCAGAAGAAACACAGCTCCAGTGCCTCCAGGCTCAGAGGAGCTGAAGCTGTCCCTTCTGAAGAAGTAGCAGGTGGCAGGCAGCTTTTAGGGAAACCTAAAGTTTGTCTTTTTAAGTGAATCTGGCAGAAGACACATTGTTTTTTTCCTGTGTGGGTGGGCATGACAACCCATGCGATGCCATTTGTTTCAGCAGAACTGAAAATGAAAATCCTTGCCCAAAGTGGGGAGACATGGCAGGTCCCCGAAGGAGGCACTCACAGGAATTGGGCTTTCTATGGGGGGTCCAGGAGACCCAACTCAAAGCCTCTGCAATTTGAGGACCAGACAGAGACAGAAAGGAAGAGTGAGCATGGACAAGAATGCAGTGACCAATGCTCTCACAATGTCATTGGCAACCAACCTGTCATCTTGGGAGGAATCCCACCCTCTGACACCTTGACTCACAGGCTCACCTCTCTCCATTGACCTTTTCATGCTACCAAGATTAAAGGGGTAGTGTCAGATGCATTAGAGTGTCAATGAATCCTCAAGAAGTGTGCAATGTGGGTTGGATTTGAGGTGGGGAAGGAGGGGTGTCCCACTTCTCCTCCACACACTCATATTTGGACACAGGTAAACTATTACAACCCACAGATGTTGCTACAAGCCCAGAAAATCTGCCACTCTGAGCCTGAGTAAGAGGGTAGAGGACAGCAAGAGAGAAAGCAGTGTAGGCAATCGAGCCTCATCACCGGGGCCTCTTGTCCATTTTCTGCCACTGCAAGAGTGGATTGGTTTACTCATTCATTCATCATTTAAAAAGTTGTACAAGTGCCCCCAAAAACTCATCCCAGGGAATATTGGGTTAAGGTAAACAAAAAAGTGTGATCAGTCTTCAGAAATGTTCAATGTATTAATAGTAGAGGAGAAATGCCTTACATGCAGAACTATCTTGGAATAAGCAAATGAATGAGACAGAGCAGTAAAAAGCCAAAATAACATGATTAAGTACCAAAAGCAAAGGGTGGTGGTAATAAGTGCTCCAAATATCAGAAGGGGAAGGAGGAGCATTTTGCATCAGAGGACTCGAGAATGACTTTATGGAGATGAAACTGGAGTTTCACCTTCAAGGATTGGAAGGGTTTGGGGTAAATAAGGAGGAGAAGAGCAAGTTAGATGGAAAACATTCCTGAGCAAAGCACCGAGGTGGGGATGAGGGTTGAGAATAGCAGAGAGAAAATCAATCCATATGACTCAGTGATGTGTTGGTTGAGATGAAATGGGCCTAGACCGTGGGCAGCTTGGAAAATTTAGGGCCATCTACTGCATTTCTCAAAGTGTGGTCCACATTCCAGCTGCACAAGTATCACCTGGGGCTGATCTCAGATCACCTAAATTTTAATTCATGGGGTAGGTGAGGGACCCAGGATTCTTTTTTATGAGTTCCTCTCCCTAGTTCCTACTAGTTTCTTAGGTATACTAGTTCAAAATCTTTTGGCCATGGGCATCTAAGATTTAAGCTATTGGTAGTTTATAGCATTTGCAGGCTAAAGGCTGGGATGAGTTAGCATTTTAGAAAGACTGATCTAGCAGGAGTGTGCAAGGTGGACCCACAGAAGCAGAGACCAAAGTGGCAGAAATTAAGATGTTACCATAGCATTTCCATAGTGTGGCAAGGAGGCCTAAAACTTGGGAATCTGTAACCAATATGCATAGTACTTTGCTTTGTACTCAGGATCCCATTGATCAAGTCATTCTTTGTGTCTTTGGGTATTATTTGTACCCCACAACCTTCCTATGCCTCACTAAACAGAAATTACTTTTTCTACATCTGTCACTGAATTTTCACCAGGAATGTCCAACACCAGATACTTTTCTCTTTCACCCTCTCCCACTCCCACACACACACATAAACAAACACACACACATATGGCATGCATACAGTTTCTGTGCTATACAGAGAAAGCTAGTCATTTCCCTTGGCAGGTAAACCAGACACCAATGCAAAGTACTAACTGTCAGCTCCAGCAACTTTGCAGTGGATTCCAAGAGACCTGTTAACCATTGGTGGTCCACAGAGGTCCACCTTGCTTCTCTGCTTCCTTCAAACAGCCTCAGAGCTCAGATGGAGATAGCTTTATCACTTTATACTCTTGTCAGCATATTGATCAATGAGCCCTGAGCACTCATTAAGAGCTGTGTTCTCCATCCCAATCCATCAGGACACTGAAGGCCCTGACTGGGCATTGTGCCAAGGCCCAGGACTCCCTGAAGAGGGAGAGGGGAGACTGATAATTGAGGGAGTGGAGATGTGATCCACTGATACTTCCAGGGAGAGACAGGATGCCAAATTCAACAGACCATATACACATCACCATACACAGGAGCTCCAGGCTAACCATTAAGCCCTCCTGTTCTTTGTGCATCATGAATTCTGCTTCTCTCCATCCTGCGCCAGCACCTAAATGCCCACACACCCCAAGCTCCATTCATTGCCTAGAACACCATCTGCCCAAACCCCCACAGACCATCCTTAAAATGTGCTAGAGTTTTCAGAGAGGATTAATAAAAAACTGTGCTGGATGGTTTTTCCATTGACCCTCCATATCTGTTCTCCACCCTAACTCAGTCTGCTGGATGCTAAGTTTTATGGATTGCTTCTTTGGGCCCTCGTGTTCTACAGATGTTGATTGGGTTGGTAAATGGGCAATCCTGGAAAGAGATCAAAGGGATGGATGGGAGTGAAGTTGGGGTATACTTATTTCCCAGGCTACCTTCTGGACCATTCATGGGGGATTGGCTATGTCCCTCAACCAAAGATCAGGGGGTCCTATCTACACAGCTCTCTCCTCCTTTGGGTTCCAGAAGCCACTCCCTTCACTACTGAGGCCTGGTTTGGATAAAGCCTGTCACTCTTCCTAGTCCCAAGGCAATGCACCATCCCTTATGGGTTCCCTACATCGTGGTCACACCTTTGAAAATAGTAACTTTATTAAAACCCCATAAAACACTCACATGGATGTCTATCTGTTTCTTGTTTGTACCCTGTGTTAGGTGAAAAGAAGTTCCCCACAGTCAACTAACAAAATGGGTTATTTATGGCTAGACCTCTCAGAGCCTTTAACATGCATCATGAGTGCCCAAGAGGAAGGGTATAGTGTGTAGTATCTGGGTCAGCTTATTGACCAAGAACCACGCTCCATTCTGCCCACTGCCAACTCCAGAATTCAGAGCAAGTATCTCAGGGAAGTCAGATAAACACTGAGAGCCAAATGCAGCTAGCACATGGGGGCAAAGCCACCAGACAATACACAGCTCCTGGGCATTTCCACTAGAAGACACAAGAGAGGCTTTGTAAATAGCATGCAAGCTTTCATGAAAGCAAGACAATGCTTTTGTAAGACAATAATGCATCGTGAAAAAAACACTGCCTAAGACCTAGTCCTTTCTCAGTCACCAACTTTGTGATCTTGGTCTGGTCACTGCATTTCTCTGTGTCTCTTTTCTCAATATAAAAAGAAGTAGCTGAATATGATCCACAGATTTTTAAATATATAAGCACTGGAACTGTTTCTTCAAATGAAATCTCAGGAAGAAGCCCAATCCAGAAGACAGGTGAAAATCAAGCTACCTTGGGCTAGGTGATGTTGAGGGGACTGTGCTGAGACACCACCCTCTAGACTCTACTTCTCCAACAGTGGCCCCTGAGGCATTTCCAAGGACTCCACGTAGTTTCCTGAATCCAGCTTTGGAAGCACTGTTCTAGAGGTCCGCTGAAATGCATGATGGGTGGAACCACATGGTAGTCTTCACATGTAATAATTGCCAAAGGCATTAAAGTGGTACAATATAAAGAGACATACCATACTCCTGGATTGAAAAACTCAACAGGATAAACATGTCAGTTCTTCCAAAATAATACAAAGATTTAACATGATTCCTATCAACATCCTTGCAACACTTTTTTTGTAGATATAGACAATATTATTGTAAAATTTATATGGAGAGGCAAAGGAATTAGTAGAGATAAAATAATTTAAAAAGGAAAAATAGAGTGGGAGCGATCAGTCTACTCAATTTGAAGAAATATCATATAGCTACAGTAGTCAAGACTGGCTGGTATTGGCAGAAGCATACACAACTAGACTGATGGAGAAGAATAGAAAATGCAGAAATAAACCCACACAAGTATGTTCAACTGATTTTTTGACAAATGTGCAGAAGAAATTAAATGGAAGAAAGAGGGCCTTTTTAAGAAATAATGCTGGAACAATTTGACATCGTAAGAAAAAAAAACTCAACCTAAACCTAACTCTCATACCTTATATAAAATTTAACTCAAAATACATGGTGGATTTAAATGTAAAATATAAAACTATAAAACATCTAGAAAAAAGCAGGGAAAATCTCTGGGGTCTAGGGTCAGGAAAAGTTTTTTAGCACAATCTATAAAATAAAAAATTAATAAATTGGACTTCATCAAAATTAAAACTTCTGCTTAAAGGGATGACAGGACAAACTCAGCTGGGGAAACATTTACACACTATATCCCACAAATAACTATTACCTAGGATATAAAAAGAACTCTCAAAATGTAACAGAAAAAAATGCAAACAATCCGATTAGAAAGTGGGCAAAAGTAATCAAGAGACATTTCACTGAAGATTTACAGATGAAAAAAAATGAGCACAATGAAATGATTCCATCATTAGCCACTAGGGAAATGCAAATTAAAGCTACAATGAAATATCATTACTAAAAAAGACTAAAATAAAAAATAGTGGCAACACCAAATGCTGGCAAGGATGTGGAGAAACTGGACCATTCATTCATTGCTGGTGGGAATGTAAATTGGTGCAGCCATGCTGAAAAACAGTTTTGCACATTCCTAAAAGCATTAAACATGCTACTACCATGTAACCCAAAAATTGTGTTCCTAGGCTTTTATCCTAGACAAATGAAGACTTATGTCAACACAAAAACCTGCATGTAAATGTTTATAGCATTTCTACTCATAATACTGCAATGTTGAAAACAACCAAATGTTGTTCAACAGACAATTATTTAAACAAACTGTGGGACCATCCATATCATGGAATATTGACTACATGGCAATAAAAAGGAATAAATGATTGGTACATGCAACAACCTGGATGAATCTCCCAAGTTTATGCTCAATAAATCTCCAGGGTATTATGCATTCCTAAGGATCACATATTGTATAATTCCATTTATGTAACATTCTTGAAATGACGAAATTATAGGCACAATGCCAGGGGTTAATGAAGGGGTGGAGGCAGAGACGGAGTGGGAATGGTTATAAACAGGTGTCATGAGGAACCATCCCCATGATGGAAATGTTCTCTACCTTGACTCTGTCAATGTCAATATTCTGGTTTTGATATAATACTGTAGTTTTTCAAAATGTTACCACTGGGAAAACTGACTAAATAGTAAACAAGATATCTATATTCTTCCTTATAGTTGCATGTGAATCTACAGTTATTGTGAAATAAAAGCAGTGCAGTAAAGGCAACATTTATTTCACTTTTAAATCTGCAATTTGGGTAGGGCTCAGGGGGTATTGCTTGTCTCTGTCCCTGCTTGTTTGACTTTGAGAAGCCAGAGGGCTGGGGGCTGGAACCCTCTGAATTCGCACTCCCTCGTGTCTGGCAGTTTCATGATGGTTGTTGATGGATTCCTAGCTGGAGACATCAGCTCTGACATGTGGCCTCTGCACGCGGCCTGGACGTCCTTACAGTATGGCGTCTGGAATCCAAGGTGGAGTGTGCTGAAAGACAGAGCCATCATTTTGAAGGAGAGGGAGAAAAGACTCTGTCCAATGGGGGAATGGGGAAGTTATGGGAGAGCACTGGAATTAGAAATATAACTGTGGCATCATTATAAAACATAATGTGCCAGCCTTTAAGGACCTACTTTCTCCCAAATCTATAAGACTGCCCATGTTTTACCTATTTTTCATGGGTCCAGCCATGAAGAGAGCCCATATTTATTTCTTATAATGATTCCTAATTTCTGGAGAAGGAGCTCTAATGGGCCCAAGATGAGTCAGGTATTCACACCTGGCCAGATCAGCCTTGACCTACAGGTTGGGCCATGTTCAGGGGCCCAAGGTCATGTCATATACAACTGTAACGGGTGCGGGGGGCACTGGACTAGAAGGGAAGGCAGTTCTCTGAGCAGAAGGATTCACTTTAATTATCAAGGCAACCCAGAATGTGCCGAAGCACAAAGGTAAATTTTCTTTAAAATTAAATGCCATGCACTACAAGCATAAAATAATGTGACCCAGAAAGGGTAGACATAAAAGGATGGGCAAAGTTGATCAGGCAAAAGCAAACAAAGGGAAAGGTGAGTTGGCGATGTAAATATCAGATTGAGAGGACTCAAAGGGGAAAGAAGGCATGAAATAGGACAGAAAGGGTTACTTAACGTTGATAAAGAGTGCAAGCCCCAAAAAAGACATAAGCATCATGAGCCTTTGTGTTGATAATGCAGCTATGAAATACATAAAACTGATTCTATAACAAATATAAAGAAAAATGGCAGGAACACAAGTGTAGTGGGATACCTTAATACACCTCCCTTAGTCTTTGATAGATTAAGTAGGCCAAGAATAAATTAGGATAGAGAGGAGCTCAACAATGTATTTCATGTGTCTGATTTAATGTTCTACAAAAAGAGAACATACTTTTACTTTAAGAACTCATGAAACATTTATAAAAATTGATCATGTATTAGCTTGGATTAGCCCACAAAGGAAATCTCAACAAATTCCAAAAAGCAGAAATTGAACAGGCCCTGTTTTCTAACCACAATGAGATAAAACAGAAAATTAATGGCAAAAGTTCAAACCAACAAATCCAAGCACTTTGAAATTTAGCAACACTTTACTCAGGAACTCTGGGTCAGAGAGAAAATACAGGCTGCAATTACAGATCATTCTGGACACAACAACATTAAGAACATTCTGTATCCGACACTCATGGGATAGTGCCAGAGACAAATTTAGAGCTAAAGACCTTATATTAGCAGAAAAGAGGAAAAAAAAAATGGACTAATGATTCAGACCCAGGAATTAGAAAACAATAACAAACCAAACCAAAGAAAATTAGGAGGCAGGGATGAACAAATTCAAAAGCACAAAGTAACAATTTGAAGACAACACAGACACAAAAAATTGATATGTATAAGAGGCAGCTCTTTGAAAAATAATAAAAAAAATAAACTGCTCATCAACAAAGTATGAACACAGGAAATTAAGAATAAGAAAGGGGGTATAATTTCATATAGACAGCTTTTTAGGGAATATTACAGTTTTAACCTAATAAAGTTTAAAAGGTCTAGTGGGTTTAAGAAAAAAGAAACTTGTAAATTTAAAAATTTACAAATTTAACTCACAACTAGAAAACTTGAGTAAATCAATATGCAAGGAAAAAGTTGCCAAGCATGTGAAGCAGTAAGTATAATGGTTAAGGATGTGGGCTGTGGCACCAGCCTGCCTGGGTTTCATCTCCAAGTCACCTGTTGGGCAAATTATTCTACATCTCCAAACCCTCAGTTTCCTCACTTGTAAGTTGATGATACTATCTATCTCCCAAAGTTTTGTGCAAGAACAGAATCACAAGTCAACCTCCTAGCACAGTGTGACCTGGACTCTCCAAATAAGACACCAGGCATTTTTTATTACTTCTTTCCTTCAAACTTCCAAAGAACAGATATTTTACATGCTGCATTAATAGTTTCAAGGCATACAGAAAGATGGAACACTGTTCATCTGATTTTACAAAATCATTATCTTGATATAAAAGCTGACATGTTAGCACAAAAAATACAAATTTTCTTTATGAATCCATATAGATTAAAAAAATATATGAAAAAGGAATCCAGTGTTGTAATGGAAGGATATGACACCAAAATCAAATAAGGTATTTCCCAGGGATAGATGGGTGAGTCAATGTGAGGAAATCTATCAATCCACTGTCACATTGTCAGGCCACCAGCAGTGCATTGACTTAGAAATGCTGCTTTTAGTTACTTGCTTAAGGAAATGAGACACAGCCAAAATCTGTGTTTAAGGTTATTTGGTGCAACATTATTAAACTTTTAAACAACCTCAATACACAATAATAGGGGAGTTCTTAAGTACATATACTAAATAAACATATTATATTTGTTATCTATAGAAATATACAATAGATTGTTCTACAGAAAGGATCAGCATAAAACCACATAAAATATTTTAAAGAATATTCTAAAACATGAAAATATATTCAAGACATACTTTCTACTGTGTAAAGGAAATGAGTTAAAAATAGTATATATAGTGTTCTTACATATGTGGAAACCACACATATTTATCTGTATATGTATATGTGCATATATGTATGAACATTTAGGGTGTTTCTGCACACATTTGTTATTTTGCATAAGTATGAAAATCAAATCACCATATTTTTCTCCATTTTAAGCACTATAATCTAATTCTCACTCTTCTTAAAATGAAAAATGCTACAGGTTATTCACAGCAATGTTGAGAGAGAAGGAGAGTGTGTGTGTGTGTGTAAACATACATATAGTATTTTATAGGGGATGGGAAATAAAAGGAAATACAATGAAATGTTATTATGGCAATTATGACTCTATGATGGAACATGAGAAGTATTTACGTCTAGCTGACACTACCCTTCAACCTGGGTTCTCTCACTTCTTGGAATGGTCTCTTTGATGCTGCTATATTGCTTAAAAACAAATAAATCAAAATAACAACAACTACAAACCATGAAACTAGTTTTCTCCTTTCCTCTGGAGGATAAGCAGAATAATCTCTCCTTTATCTCCCTTCTTGGATTCTCTCTCTTTACTTAAATCCAGATCCAGTATAGAATTGATTCAACCTTGGGAAAATGTTTTTTTCCCTGGATATAACTTAATATTCTGTCTTAGGAAAGAAGAATATCTTCATTTGAGAAACTCTGGCTTGCTTCCCAAACCCACACCACACTGGATTGTGTCCATGGCTATTTAAAGAGTGTGTTCTGACCCAATGGAATGATGTAATGATTCCATGGATATGGAAAATTTTGTCTGTTAGGAGCAAACAAGATGATTTGTCTTAGAAATGGCCAGAGATTAGAGCTAAGAGAAATCTAAACAAGAAGATATATCATGGGTCTGGATAGAAGAGGTGGCTATAGAAGATAGAAGATAGAAGAACAGGATTTGGGGACTTGTTGGATATGGGGGGTGAAGGGAGGAGAATGGTGAATGATAACTGAAGTTTCACATTCCAAGCTCATGGAATAATAGAACATTTTTCTTCAGTGTTCATAGACTGAAGCTTGAACATTGAAGAAAAAATGAAGATCTCACTTTGGGTTTTAATAGCTTGGGCTAAGGGCAGGAATTTCAACAGGACATCCATAAGCATTTTAAAATCTACCTCCACAGACCAGATGGACATCAAGTGAGAAGTGTAGATTTGAGAACTATCAGTTTGGGCAAGAAGGTAGAGCCCAAGTCTTTGAGAAGATGCCTCTGCGTTATGGAGCACTGGTGTTTAGAGAATAGAAGGGGAAAAGGGATCTAGTGAAGGAGGTGGAGAAAGATTAGCCAGAGGATATAATGCCCACGGTAGGAAAGATGGTTTCAATAACAAGACATAAGGAAATAAAAACAGATCTAGCCCTAAAACGATGGCAGAGCTATAATCCATGGGTTTTTTAAAAAGATTTTATTAATTTATTTTTAGAGAAAGGGGAAGGGAGGGAGAAAGAGAGGGAGAGAAACATTAATGTGTGGTTACCTCTCTCACGCCCCCAGCTGGGGACTTGGCCTGCAACCAAGGTATGTGCCCTGACTGGGAATCAAACTGGTGAGCCTTTGGTTCACAGGCCAGTGTTCAATCCACTGAGCCATTTCAGCCTGGGCTATAACCCATGGTTTGGATAAATTAAAGCAAAGACCTCATGCCTCCTCTTCCTCTGGCTTTAATTGAAATTAGATGCACATACGTTTGGTAAACAAAAATTCGATGTTTACTTTAAGCAATAATGTCTCTGATGTTGGAGTGATCCTCTACCATGGAAGAAAAGAAGCAAGGCCCTTTCTTAACCCATTTTCACTTGCAACCTTTCACTTGGACTCTGGACTTTGGCTACTATGACTATTAATTTTGTGGCATGTTCAGTCCACATGGACTTTTGCATTATTAATTAAAATACATGTTTGTTTTTTAAGTATCAGGCTATGTCATTTATAGGTAGGACACAGCCTAGAACCCAGAACTCCCAACCCCAGGTAGTGGACAGTTCATGTCACCTTTCTGCATCTCAGGATGCACCCAGACACCTGTGTATAAGGACCTGGGACAAATCAAAGCCTCCTAAGATGTAAGCATCTGAGGTTAGGGTGTGTTCTTCCTGGCTAACTACACCCTAATAACCCCTCCCCAAAGAGGGACCCCTGTGCTGCTGTGTTGGAGAGACAATGGAATGCCTAAACCTCTTCTTTAAAACTTTCTTTTCTATGATTTTCAGGTGATCGTCAGTATAACCATCCGATTTTAAGCAGTGCTACCCAGACCCCTACCCATGGTGAGAGATGACTCTGCATTCCGGCCTCATTCCAGGTGGCTCCACCCTAACTACGACTGCCTATTCAGGCATCAAAACTATGGGCACTGACTCACTGAAGCTAAGGAGGTGTAAGGAGTCAGGTGTCCACCTTCCCTCAGGGCCACGGTGCCTCACTCTCACTTGTAAACTGCTGTTCCCTTAGTGTCCCGTCTCTGATGTTGGAGTGATCTTCCACCATTGAAGAAAAGAAGTGAGGCTCTTTCTTAACCCATTTTCACTTGCAACCTAGATCACATCTTGCAGCCATCAATCCTATATGTCCACAGCAAGGAGTGAACACTCTCCTCTGCCCAAGGCTACTTGTGGTACCATTTAAAAGCGACATGAGACTCAGTAAACTATTGATCATCCTCAACCAAACTAATGAAGACTGGATAAAATGCAAAACCAGACTGTATGATTTGAGCTTCAGCTTCTTAGCAGGGGAAGAAGCTGAAAGCTGGAGAGCCCAGGAATGTCAGCATAATGTCAGTGCCAAAGGGTTACAGAGCCATGTTTCCTTCTTAGCTTATAGCATCCTCCTACCCCATCACAGCTTCACATGTGCCATGACAGAGCAAAACTATTTTTGGCACCTGCTCAGAGCTTGACAGAACATATGCCAGCCATGCCATGTAAGTTGTGAACTGTCAGTCATTACTCTCTCTTTGCTTGAAAGAATGTGAAAACATCATTCAATTTTAGTGAGAGAGAAACTCAAAACAAAGGTAAATTCTAAGCTTACCTGGCAGAGAGACCTGCCACTCTCGTGTAAGATTACTCTCTGCCTCAGCACTGAAACAGAGGAACATTGTAATCAGGAGGCCAGAAGTGGGCTGGTTTGATGTCCTTCTCCAGTGCTGGGCTCCTAGGGAAATATGTGATGATGAAAGCAACAACTTGATAGGATGTCTCAGGCTGAGGAGTCTAGGAAAATGAGAACTGGAAGAAATTGAAGAAATCATTTAAAAGAAGTTGATACCATTTCTCATTCATTACCATTTCTAGGAGTGGTGATGTTGATAGTGAGAATAGAAAGAAGGGTCCACATGTAAAACATTTTGGAAAAAGAATTGGGAAAACTAACTGAATATGGTCAGTAAGAGTCAACTATGAGTGAGCTATGATAAGAAGAATAAGGGGGTGTCTTATTTACACAATCTAAGGAATAAGGAAAGCAGCTGGTATATACGGGAGATGGAGCTACTGATGGCGAGTTTGCATCTGGACATCTAGAGCTGGGTATGATCATAGGAAATGCAAGGAAAACCATTCAACAAGCAGTTAGAAATGCATGCACAAAATGTGGAGGGAGGTTATAGCTAAAGATGTAAGTTATGCTTTGGAAGCAGTATCAGAAACCTTGGGAGTAGGAACAATCTGTTCAAGAAGGCTGAGAGAGAAAAGCAGAAGGCAAAGAGCCTGGGGGATGCCCAGGGCAATGAAGCAGCAGCAGAAAGAGGAGCCAGAAAAGGCCAGCAAAGAGTGCTGCCCTTGCTCAGTAACATTCTGAAGGAATATCCATGTGCTGGTTTTCCCCAGAAGGAGCCCACATGAGCACAGCCTCCTGGTTACCAAGGGAGAAATCATTCTTTCCTCCCCCTCTTCCTACTTTTTTTTTCTGTCTGGTATCAGGAGACGGAGGCCAACGAATGAGATCTGGTCCCTACCCTTGAGCAGCTCACAGCCTAGCAGAGACAGGGTTTTTTTCTGGATTCTTTCTTTGGGTGCCAATGCTTTTCCCAGGAGCTGGCAGAGCAACTATTAAGAGAAATGACCTGTGTCCACTTGATTAACCAAAGAGCATTAATTGGATCCTTATTTTGAGCCAAGCACTGTGAAGGCATCAGAAAAATTGGAAAGCAAGAATTCTGCTGGCAAGGAGACAGCAATCTTTGGAGATCAAGATCAACTTGAGTGAAATGAAGGGAGATGATGGAGACATCAATTGAGTGATGGAGCCTTGAAGACTAGAAATCACTGTGGGCTGAAAAGAAGTGACATTGTCATAGAGAAGTCTTGGGTGAGGGGAGAATATGGCTAGAGGAAGAGTGAGAAAGGGCATTGTAGCAGGAGAGAAAGCAGGAGCCAGGGGCCAGGGCCATCGTAGTGATGGCAGAAGGCAAAGGAGACCTGGCCTTGGCTCAGTGGCCTGTTTTGGAGAAGAAAGCAGGCTAAGAACACTCAGAAGTGTTGCATTTGGAAGTGGATGAGCTGAGTAATGCTTATGGATGCTCTTGGCAGCTAAAAGTGAAGAAACAAGAGCTGAGGGGCTGGTGGCTACTCCCCAGCTCTGGATAGCAGTGCTCTCGGCATCTTGCTCACTTCACTTCCTGGCATCCATCCCTATCCATGCCAGAGATGCTCTTTCTGTACAGCATGTTCTGATCTCTCAGGGATGCTGAGCGTCCCCCACCCCCTCACATATGTGCTGGCGTGAACACCAGCTCATTGCCTGGGCTTCCCTGTCCCTGTCCCCAGGGCCACAGGAACCAGTGAAGGGAGGACAGAACAGAAAAGCTGGGAGTTGCCTGTACTGAAGCTACCGTTGGATTAAGCCCAGGAGTGCTTCTCTTTGTCCCCCAGTTCACAGAGTTCTTCTCTTCAAAGTGTTAGCACTCACTTTGCCAAGAGGCATGGGCAGCCACAATCCTCTGTTATGTTTGTCCAAAGTTAGAGCCTGCCCCTTCTCAGGTGTCTCAAACCAAAGTGGATGGAGGGGTGATAGGAGAGCCACTCACCTACCTTACTTCTTGGAATGGTACCACTGCTTCTTGAGTAATACCTGTTGACTTCTTACTGTGCCTCAAGTCAGTCAAGCACCAAGACACATTTGTCTTCCTTTCCCAGACCTCCATTCCTCTCTATCAGGCTTACATCCTTATCAGGCAGTCCAGTGGTGCACCAAGAGACAGAGTTCGTCATTCGAGGAAGGGTAAGCTGCCAACAGTCAGTGGTGGGAAAGACAGCACCTGCACCAAGGCTTGTTGACAGTTGGAACTGAGCATGAGGGAAAGCGAGTCGCTAGCACCATCTGTGTCCTAGCACCTGGGGCCAGGAAAGCGGGATGGGGATGTGACATAGAGCCGGGACCCTCTCCCTCCTGTCTCCCGAGCTTGTGTCCTCACTAATGTGATGCATCCCTCCCTTCTTTTGCAGAGAAGCCACGGATGAACAACATCCTGACATCAGCCACTGAGCCCTATGACCTGTCATTCTCCCGCTCTTTCCAGAACTTGGCCCACCTGCCCCCATCCTATGAGTCTGCAGTGAAGTCCCACCCTAGCAAGTACTCATCCCTAAAGCGGCTAAGTAAGTACTGTTGTCCTGGGTCTATCTCTCAGCGACCATGACACCCTCCTGTGTCTCACTCCCTTGCCCTACACCTGAGGGACTGGTGTGAAGTCCCAAGAACAAAGAGTGAGGGTAGCATGGAAGAAGAAAATCAATGAGCGCCTTGTTTTTGTTACTGTGGGCCTGAGCTCATTTCCCATGGATAGAATAGAAGCCATGGCATGCCCAGGTCTGCATGCCCACAGCTGATATACAGGAGAGAAACTTACCCAGCCTCGTCGCACTTACTGCCTTCAAAACCATGGACCTTCCTCACTCTCAAGATCTTGGATGAGAGGCTACCAATACCAGCACTTTCTGGGTCTCATCACAGAGACCTGGCTATGGAAGGGCCCATAAAGCATCCCCTCTGTAACCCAGCCAACCCTGTCTTGAGAAGCTGAGGCTCCTCACTCCCAACACACACTCCATTTCATCACTTGAGTCCAGCTCATCCAATTGTCTCAGCTCTGCATCTGAGTCTGGGGAGGCTCTGGGGACTGAGGGGTTTAATACATTACAATGACTAAAAGGTATGTGGTGGAAGAGCTCTTCTTTCCTAGCTTTCCAGCCCTTGGAACTTCTCCCCTTATGTCCCTGAGTCTATTTTCATGACACCCAACTGCAGGGCTGAGTATTTGCTTGAAGCTTGAGGTTAACCTGCCATGAAATAAGTTCAACCCATGAGTCCATATCAGCCACCTACAAGGTGGAATGGTACATGTCTATGGCCAAAAGTGGGAATCACCAATGATCCAAGAATGCATGCCCAAGGTGAGAGAATATATGGCTGAGGAGGCAAAATCTACCCACTGGTTACCCTCTGGGAAAACTGAGAAGCAGTGAGCATTCCCATATTCTATAGAGATCTAAAAGTCTGCCTGTGGGAAGCCAAACAGGCTTATGTATGTCCCAGGTAGGTTCAAGAGCCCGGCAGGCTATGTGATCTGGGGAAGGCCACCTGGATGGAGACAAAGGTGGAGCATCTGTATGAGGTGCACCATTACTCTGGCCTGCTCCTGCTGTGGGCATAGGGGAAGTATGTGTAGGCTGGATTCTGTGGGATGCCCATGTGTCAGCTTCCTAGGCATTGGCTCTTACTCCAGAGAAAGTGTTACTATGTTCCTGAATTACTTGTTAAACATTTTTGTAAGTGCCTCTTTGGCTGGAGCATCTTTATTCTAGAAGGTCTGGTTCTGCAATCCACCTTTGGAGATAGGCCCCAAATCTCATGGAAAAGCTGCTGGCTGCTCCCTGGGACCCATCCTGTCTCAGGACATGTGTGGTGGCAGCAGCCCTGGAGCAGGAGTTCAGGGGCCAGGGCTTGCCTCCACTTGGCCATGAACTCCCTAGAGAACTCCCAGGAACCCCTTAGTACCTGCACACCCAAGGTGGTGCTAGACGGGGCAGTGGCATTGCCAGGGAACATACTCTCCAGCCAGTCCCCCACAAGGGAGGTCTGAATCAGAATCTGCATTCAACAAGTTTAACAAGCCTCTAGGGACCCATCTGCATATTTATTGGACAAGTACTGCCTCCACCCTCCACCTTTCTGGACTGCAGGGTCCTACTTCAGTTCTGGCTTCAGTGTGGTGTCACCTTGTCACCCCAGCTGGTTCTCTATCTCTTCCCTGCAGCTGACAAGGAGGCTGATGAGTATTACATGAGGAGGAGGCACCTGCCTGACCTGGCCGCCCGTGGCACCCTCCCTCTCAACGTCATCCAGATGTCCCAACAGAAGCCCTTGTCTCGAGACAGGCCCCGCAGGCCCATCCGTGCCATGTCACAGGACAGGGTGCTGTCCCCAGTGCGGGGCCTGCCAGATGAGTTTGGCATGTCCTTCGACCGAATCCTGTCTGACGAGCAGCTGCTGTCCACGGAGCGCCTGCACTCCCAGGACCCGCTGCTGTCCCCAGAGCGGACGGCCTTCCCCCAGCAGGCCCTGTCCAGGGCCCTCTCACACACAGACGTCTTTGTGTCCACACCCATGCTGGAACGCTACCGCATGACCAAGATGCACTCCCATCCCAGTGCCTCCAGTAACTCCTATGCCACGCTGGGCCAGAGCCAGACGGCAGCCAAGCGCCAGGCCTTTGCCTCGCGCAGACACAACACGGTGGAGCAGCTGCACTATATCCCTGGCCACCATACCTGCTACTCAGCCAGCAAGACCGAAGTGACCGTGTGACCACCTGGACAGGGCCAGGCGCCTGGCAGAGCTGGGCAAGGACAGGAGGGGCCTGGAGTGGAGCTTCAAGCCCCGTTTCTCCCTTCCCTTGTCCCCTCTGGAGGAGGAGGGGGGTGGGCTTTCTTTGTCCAGAAAGCCATACTCCCCAGAAGGATGCAACCCAGTGGCCTGGCAAAGCCGCTCAGACTGGGACCTAGAGTGATCACTCACTCTCCCAGGAGAGTCAAGGGGAGTGAGCAGGGGGGTAGCCCAGCCTCACCCCTGCCACAATCACCAACTCCCTTTCAGTTCCATGTCCTCTCTCCCCTTCCTGGGCTCAGCTGCAGGTCACTCAGCCAAGAGTCCCTGGCCTGACCCTGGTCTGAAGCTGCCCTGGGTTTGAGTTGGCCAGCAGGTGCAGTCAGCGGGCTGACAGAGCAGGCTACTCAGTCTCAATTATGTACCTAGAACCGCATCACGGGAATCTTCTAGTGCCTAAAAACTGCCTGCTCACTCTCGCCCTCAGAGACAGGGAGCTGCTGAGTCCATAAAGCACAACAATGATCTCTTCTGCCAGCTGGAGCTCTCTGGTCCCCACTGAATGGCCCTTCTTCTGCTGACCCCTTGAGGACCCCCCTCCCCTCCCCCAACCCTGGAAGGGCTCTCTTCCTTTACCTCCCTCCCCGCTGTTGGGAACCCTGCCCAATTCCAGCTGGTGCCCCAACCATAAGGTCCCCTTCACCCAACTTCTGGGGGACTTTGCCCCTCCCCTAGCCCTAGATGTTGTACCCCGAGTTCCCTGGGGCTTAGGGCTGGCCCTCCTGGAAGAGAATACCAAGGAGGTGCAGGGACTTTTGGGACACCCTCCCCAGCAACCTGATTATCTCCACACTTCCTCCAGGCCTCTAGGTCTGAAGGATGACAACCCACCACTCAGGCCTGCCTTCCCCTCCCCTACTCTGCTCCCTAGAGGCATCTGCCCATGGCCAGAGAGCTGCAGGTGGGGAGGCCACTGTGATGCCCTAAGTCTCAGGGGCTCGCCATTCCTGTCATCCAGGGCTCCACCTGTCTCCCACCATGCATGACAGGCAGGATGAAGGCAGAGGCTTCTAAAGAGGGGCAGCTCAGCCCTCAGTCCAGGAGGGCCCGAGGCAGTTGTTCCACACCATGTACACTCCTGTCTCCCCATCACTGCCCACCTCCCTGGCCCCTTCTTGGTATAGAATCTGCTCTCTCTGCCTGTTTCCCCTTCCCCCACCTCCAGTCATGCTGCAGCTGCATTATTCTCTGTTTCAGAACAGTGGCTCCTCTGGATCACAGGGACAGAGACCCTTTAGCAAATGCAAATAATGGTGCTCCAGGCTACTGAGCACCATTATTTAGTTAGCTGGGGGCTAACTGGCAAGCCCCCTAGTCTGTGTCCTGCAGGGTACACTGGGGCACCAGGCAGATGAAGTCCCTCAGCTCTGTTGGCGGGCAGCCCCTGCCAGCTTATCTCAGCCCCTTCCTTGCCTCTAAGGGGGTAGGGGGTGAGGAGCCAGAACAACAGCATATGACAGCCTCATGAAAAGTGGATAGTGACCTAATACTCCCTCAAGACCAGGGCCAGGCAGGGAGAGAAGGGGATCCCCCATTCTCAGGGCCAGGGCACCTTCCTGGGCTGGGGCTGGGGAAATCAGCTCGAAACTAATGGGTGAAGGTATGAATCTAAAAAGGTGACTTGCCAAAGTCAGACTCTGAACACAATGACCTTGAACTGGGATTTTAGATTCCCCCAGTTCTGCATATACTATGTATGACCCTTTAAAAGGGAGGTGGGGATGGGGCAGGGAGAACTCCCCAGTGTCTGGGAATTTTTAATCTAACCAAGTTCACAATCCATAGAGAAATCAATTGACCAATTCCTCTTATTTATTTCAAAATTCCAAAGCTTTTTTCTCTCCCCTGCCCACTAAAATACTCACCATCCCATAATCATGAGGGTATTAAAGCTAGGGTGATGAACACAGCCCTCAGCTTCCCTGCTGAGGTGTTGTCACTGGTACTCTGAGGCTGTGAGGACAAGGATAACTCTGTCCACTTTCCTCCCTTACAAACATATAAACCCTCTTAAGGGCTGGTCCCTAGGGGTTTATGAGAGTTCGTTCCAGAGGGAAGGTTGAGGGGGTTGGGCTGGAAGATATCAACCTAAATAGAGCAATTGGCCGCTCCCAGAAACAAAGGTGTATCTCTCACAACTGGTCCCCTAAACCCACTACCCTCAAATCCAGCCCTTGGCCCGTCCCCTTGAAGGCTACCTAGTGGTGCAGAGGGGAAAGGACGTGGGTGGGTGAGAACACCCTCCCCCTGTGTCTAGACACACATGTGCTCCAAACCAGAAACCTGATCTCATCATTCTCATTTTGCATGAGAAGCATCTTCTTGGCACCAAGTTCTCCAGCTCTCAGGATGCACTTCCCCTAAGCCCTGTCTTTCTGTCTCAGGGGTTATTTAATAGGTTGATTCCAAAATGTTTCTCATCCCAGCCTTACTGATATCCAGTGTAAAACCTCTGGTGTCGGTCAGATCAGAAAATTCTACCTGGACCCTTACTTTTTAAAAATGATTCTTCTGCTTAACCATTGGGTCTAGAAGGAAGGAGAGAGGAAGGGAGGGAAGAGAAAGAGAGAAGTCCACAAATTTGTTCCATTTCAGTCCCTTATTTCAAAATCTATAAAATTAAGTATTAATTAGGACACAGAAGTATCTCATTTATTCAGCCGGCCCACCCATGTTTGCAGAATGAGCAAAACCACATTACTAGGCAAGTTCACATTACAGGTAAGAGAGGGTTCTAGGATTGGAATGCAGATTTCATGACTTCCAGCCCCACCAGGCTTTTCCCCACAGTGGAAGTCCCCTTCCCCCAGCAAGGGAAGCTGAAAGCTCAAAGTGTTCCTCGGCTTGTTCTTTGTGCAAGTCTCCATTGATCTGATTGGAATAAACTGGGATGTTCCCAGGTTCTCTTCTGCCCTAAAGGTTCCTGATGGTCTCCTTGGCCTTTGATGACAGCAAAGCTCCCACAATCCCTCATGCCCTTCCATCACTCCTGTCTTGTTCCTCCAGTTAACTCGACTCCATGAGTTCCTAAGTCACAAAGGCTTTCCCAAGAATTCTTTTAACCCCCAAACTAGGCTCGCCAGTGTCTTGGTAGATGAGTTTTCCTTCTACAGAGTTCCAATCTTTCCCTTAATTCAAATTTCTCCTTACTTTTTTTCCAGTCTCCCACCCCAAATCTCTTGTCATAACCTCAAGTCTTTTATGCTAGTTCAGTCTTTCCTCCCTCTTATCTCTGTGGCCTTGCCCTCCTCCTCAACTTATCTTTCTCTGTCCCTAATTTATTTTCCTTGGTCTTGCTATACTCTTCCAGTTGTAACACTTAGAGCTTTGAATGAAAACATTCAAAGAAAATGACATTCTTTAGGTCTTCTGTTTGCTTCTTTGGTTTATCCTTCACCTCCTGCCCATAGGAGATGATATCAGAGTGGGGTAGCCAGGAGATCTCCCACTCTGATCTCTGGGAGAGAAGGAAGAGAAGCTGCCCTGCCAGAGACATCACAGTTTAAAGGTCAGCCTTGGTTCCTACAGCTGGCAAGTCCCCCAACCTCCTGCCCAGCCTGCCACTAGCCCAGAGGCTCCAACTCTGGTCAAAGATTCATATCATTGAGGGCTCTCGGCCACTGTTCCACCTCACACCTGTCCTGCTTGTGTGTGTCACAGATCTCCCTTTGTCCTTAAACATTGGATAGCCTCATGGCTCTCCACATGTGGAGAAATATCCATTCCAATAACCCTGCCACCAAACAATCCATTTTCTTCAGAGATACCTTGTTTGCCACCAGCCTTTCATCCTCAGATTCCATCCACAGGTAACTGTGGACTTGACCCAAGGTGTTCTGAAAGGGCTGCTAATGACCTGGACCCTTGAAAGCGCCTGTTCTGGGAAGCGTTGACATGTTACCTCCCACATACATTCCTCCACCATCTTCCCAAACCAGGGAAATGTTGCTCTGAACTATTTTCAAGGAAGCTTGTGTTTTAATGAAGTATTTTTCAGGGTTCAAATGCTATTTTTTATAAATGCAGCATTTTAATGACAGATTCAATGTGAAAGATTAGTCTTCCTGAGCTCTAGATTTGGTTTCAGAAGGATGTACATGGTAGGAGGAAGAAGCACAGGGCAAGGCTCTCAGACACACGAGTTTTGCCCCTATCTCTGTCTCCATCTCACCAGGGAACTGAGGATGAGTCACAGTCTCGCTGAGTGCCTCAGTTTCCTATAAAATGAGGGGTTTTGACTAGATGAGCTCTGAAGTGTCACCCAGTTTTTACATGCTAGGGCTTTCACTAACCATTGGCCCTGCCTCCTTTCTTCACATTCCTTCCCCACTTTAACTGAGCTGCATGCCTCCCATTAAGGCTGCCCCATGGTGACATCCTTAGATGCCCTAGACAGCCACCACCAGACTCCTCACCAGAAGCTGGGGTGGGCCCCATGGTCTTGGCTACTTAGGGATGCTCTTATATCTGAAAGTGTAAGAGCCTACCCATTACATAGGTTACCAACTACGTGTCATGGAAGTCCTCACACACAAGCACACCTAAATCATCCAGGGTGTCGTGTGATTGGAAAATTCTGAATTTGAAGTTTTCATTTTGATGTGGCCCTTAAAGCTGGTGGGAGGGAGTTCCAATTTCAGAGAGGGCATGGGCTGGAGGAGAAAGGTCCCAAGGTCAGCCTATGAAGGTGTGAAGTTTATATGTGAGAGCAGTTGGAAATACATTCCAAGCCACGGAGGAAAATTCATGGCAGAGGCTCTGTGGAGCAATGGATGTTGTATCCCACTCCAGAACCTGGGTCCTGAAGACTGAGTCTGGACATTGGGCTCCATTCCAGCTGGAGGAAGGGGAAGCATCAACCCCTAAGCTGCCAGGAGTTGGGCCTTCACCCCATCCTAGTACATTTCTAGCCCCTCCTTGGGACACCACCGTCCTTCCGGTGAAAGCTTGTGAAGCAAGAATTGAGAGTACAAGTCAGTATCATCAAACCCATCCTGTAAATCGGCAAACACATCAACCTGCATTAGTCAGAGAAATGACATTATGTGTTTCCTTAATGCCCTCCTTCCTGAGGGGGAGGAAGACCCCCGCTCAACTGTGCTGCCCACTCCTGCTGTGACCCTTGAATGCCACTCCATAGGAGGACTCATTCATTTGCTTCATAGTGGCAAATATTCCTCTAGTTCTATAACTCAACTAGACATTTTGTAGTAAAGAATTCTTGAAATTCTCTAATAAAAAGCAATTCTTACTGTAATATTTTTAGTTGGGGGACACAATTTCCTAAGGGGGGATCAATGAACATTTTTATGCATTAGCCCAATTTAAGGATTCTGTGTTTATTATATGGTAGTACTGATGAGAAGTACCTTTCTATCTGTAACCTTTGCACAGTCTCTTCTCTCCCCACCAGTAAGCTTCATGATGGGCAGTGCTCTAGTAACTGCTGCTTCTGTACAAATCTCATCACTCTACTTACCTGTCAAAGCACATTCTATATGTACTGTAAACAGATATCACTTTAGTAAGATTTAGTCTTAAGGACTTTTCCACTTTTGTCAGTAACAAATATTTATGGATTAAAAAATAAAGCCGTTTCAACATAACCTGTCTCTTTAAGTATCCATGTGTTTAATTTTACAGACACTGAGCCAAAACTAAAGGGAATTAAAAATTGTGAAAGGACATAGAAGATCACTGGAGATGGGATTGATTGCAAATGGGAATGTGGGAAGTTTTTGAGTGACAGAAAAATTTTAACATTGGATCATGGTGGTGGCCACACTGTATAAATTTAGTAAAAATCATCAAACTGTATACTTACAATGAATGAATTGTATGATATGCAAATTGGACCTTAATAATGCTTTTAAAAATGATGAACAGAAGAAAGGTAGGAAGGTAGGTTTGGGGCAAGTGTTAATTGGTGAGGTAAGCCAATTCAAAACATAATTAGAAGTTATAACTTTGTATCCATATTCATCTACACTAGCACTATCATTCTTGGATAGTAGGTCTGAGTTTGGGTTTAGACATAATTCTTGCGGTTACCATAGGTAATTAGAGTACAGGTGATTAAATATCAAGCCCATTTAAATGAAAGAATCAAGTTGCACTGTGAAAACTGATTTACATTTGGAGTCTTCCTCAAGACCATCTTTCTTTGGACTCATTTTTCACACTATTTTCTTTGGCACATGTTCACTCATGCTGCTAAGATCATCTGCTACTCTGTGTTTCTGAGTTTTCACCATAACCTACATACTGGCGGGCCCAGGTTCAGCCAACAAAGTTGTTGCCAAACAGGAAGACAAATGGTCTTCAACCAGCTTCAGTGCCTCCATAGTTCCTAGAATCCACAGTTGGTTATACTTTCTTACCAGCTGCCCAGCTCCATTGTAACTCAAACCCTTCTCATTGGATGTATTGAGCTTCTGTTCAAAAATCCTTTTATTATCTCCTGCCAATGACATTCTTTACCTAGGACAAAGTTACAAGCTTATCTACTATTCCAATACATAAAAACACATAACCACACATATTCTAAAGTGTGTTTTGCTCACTATGTCATTTGCGTACTAACAATCACTATTAAAGTGTGTTGCTTCTATGTCATAGTGTCCCTCACCCATGATGACTCACAGTAAGTACACACACACACAGTACAAGTATACAAAAGCTTCATTAATCTATATTTGTCATTGGAGGGAAAATCAAAGGAAAACAAAACTCTGAATTGGAGAAAATCTTTTTTACAGAAGTGCAATTTAATTACAACGCTTACATACATAATGACTAAATTAGACTAGCAACATGTTCCCAAACGGAAAATCTCAGGAGACCTTCCTTACTGAACAGGTAAGAGTAATGGGTAATTAATATAAAAATTGTTGAGACATATGGGTCAGAGAGTTCTGAACATACTTTCAATGGTGTTTCTATAACCCTTAAAAGAGTGTTCTTAGCTAAGCTAAATAGCTCCCTTTAAATAACTGCAACTCTGACAATTTGTTTAACTTTTTTTCTTTGATTCTCAAAGGTAAACCTCAGTTTAACCTGTCACAGTTGTCACTAATTCCAAATTGGTTCACTGAATAAATGAGGTCTTAATAGACCACCATTAAAAAGCCAAGGCCATCAAAACTCATGTTGGAAGCATCGAGGTGCAAGGAGTCTCAGACAGCTTTTTACCTTCAACTTCACTTTGGACACTGAACTTTTCCTCTCTGGTTGAGCATGATAAGGAAGCACAAAGCCTTTAGAAAGGAATAAAAAATATTTTCCTTCAAGATTTTAATAAAGAAACCAAGGGCACTCAGTGTTTTGGCTCCAAATATGTCAGGGGTAGGGAAATCAGAAAGAGCAGGGGTTGAGAATGAGTGCTTTGGAAGTTCCAGAATGAGGGAATCAGTAACTCTTATACCAAGGATGTGTTAGTCGATGTCATCTCTGGTTTCCTCAGCTGTAAAAGTTGGGATGTTATATGCAAATGTTTTTCCCATGTCTGATATACATCATCTCTGAATTATCACAAACTATACTCAAATTATATCCAGGTAGGTATATAAACTGTGGGCAACCTGCCCTGTTGTCTTCCTTGGTCCTGTCCACCTCACCTTTGCCATCCCATGAGAATAGGATGTCATCACAGAGAACTGGCCTGGGAGTCAGAAGACCTATTCATTCTATTGGCTCTGCCAGCATTTTTCTGTATGACCTGGACTTTTCTTTTTTTTTTAATTTAAATTATTTTATTGTTCAATTACACTTGTCTGTATTTTCTCCCCTCTCCTCCTCTCCACCCTCTCCAAGCCCACCTCCCTCCCTTGCTTCTACCCTCCCCCTTGGTTTTGTCCATGTGTCCTTTATAGTAGTTCCTGAAAACCCTTCTTCCTGCTGTCCCCTCCCCCCTCTCCTCTGGCTATTGTTAGATTGTTCTTAAATTCAATGACTCTTACCCTGGAAAGACTTTTTTTCTTCAAATCTCAATTTTCTCATTTAAAACAAAACAAATGGGCCAGACCACTTGAAGTCTCTAAAATCCATCTTCAGCTTCTTTAGTCTCTGCTCTGTGTTTTTGTTAAGATCTCACAGGGAGTTGGTGAGCTCAGCTGGTACCTCTGAAGGGTAGAGTGATGGGAGGGAAGCAGAAGATCCTTGGCTGGAGCCACTGCTTATGAGACAGCATCATCCCAGTTGCCAGCATATCTACTCTGTATCAATAAGATGGCTACAGAGAAAGAAAAGGTATTAAGCTAGAGGAAGAACAAAGTCCTTAGAAATTGCCTATTCTGTGTAACTTTTTGTGATTTCCCAAAATCAACAACTTGTTTGTTTTTTAAAAAAATCCAAAAGAATGCATCGTCACAGAAAGTTCTCAACAGTTCATTATTTTTACTGTTTTTGCCCATAAAAATAGAACACAAATGTGTTTCAGGACAAGGGTTCTCTCTACAAAGAGAAGTTGTTTTGCCTCCAGTCTCAATCTCTATCCTAAATCCAAGTTCTAGAAATATGTGTCAAGTGTAGAATACTAGGACCATTGCCCTCATTCCCAATTGTATGTACCTTAATGATTTTCTTGGGCCCTTTATAAGACCTACTCCTGCTGGTTCATCAAGGCAGCCATGGAGAAGACCCCCTCTGCCACCAAAGGGATATTGGTCCAGACATTAATCTTTACTTCAGACTTGTAGAAAACAAAAAACTGTCACCTAATCCAGTACTGCTCATTATGTGCCCACAGCGTAGCAACATCAGTGATCCCTGAGAGCTCATTGCAGTGCAGATTGCCAGTCTCCAACCTCGACTTACTCAGAATCTCTGGTGGTGGGATCCCCAAATCTACCTTTTGATGAGATACCTAGGTGACTCTATGCATATTAACGTTTGAATAGCACATCATTCTTGTTATTTTTTCTTTTTTGAAATTCTATAACTTTATGATAACAATAAAGACGTGGAACTCAGGGATAGCCTTGATCCATATATCCTAACAGTTTAAAGCAACCAGCTTCAGTGAAGAGGTTACAACAAAAGTGAGTTTACAGAGAATTAAGTATTTAGGAAATGAGGAGATAGCTCATTTACACTATCTACAGGAAAGTTTAATAGAAGAGAATGTATGTGACTATAGGAAGGCATCATAAGGTTGAATCAGAACATTTAAAACTTGCACAAGCCTGAGTGTGTTAAAATTTGAAGACAAAAGAAAATTGGGTAAGAACATGGGCACAGAATGAGATCTCTTCCTTTGGGCACTGGAGCAGCACAGGAGGAAGAGCTTCTCCTTGGAAATTTCTTGGGAAGGCAAGATGGAAGCTATTGTGAGATAATGAAAAGGGACTGCCGAGGGAGATTTTCCTGCAGGGTTTCAGTGTTCTCAGTAATGTGTGATGCAGAGTCACTGAATCTGGCAGGACAGGCTGGATTATGCTATGGTGATAACTCCCAGACTTCCTTAAAATAGCAAAGTAATCAACCACAATTATTTACTGTTGCAATCTCTCATGATTCAGAGGGTTGACTGGACTCAACCAGATCGTTCTCACTAAGTTCCCTCATGTAGCTGCTGCAGTCAGGTGGTAGCTGAAGCTGGAATCATCTCCAAGGCTTCCTCACTCACCCGTCTGGCTGCTAATGCTAGTAGGGATCTGACAGGGGCTGTGAATTAGAACTCTCATGTACATTCTCTCCATGTGGCCTGTGCTTCCTCGCCACAAGGCAGCTGGGCTCCGAAAACAAGCATCTAGAGATCACAAGAAAGAGAGGGAGTGAACAAAAGGGAAATATTAAACAAGTGAGCCAGACAAAAGCCATATCATCTCATATGATATAGCCTCAGAAGTCACATAGTACACTGTCTGGGTCAGAGAGTTATGAAGCTCTGCCCAGGGTCATGGGGAGAGAACACAGACTCCACTGTCTGAAGGGAGTAAACCAAGGTTATCTCGGAAGAAAAGCATGTTAATGGAAGATACTGCTATGGCCATCCTTGGAAAATGTAACCTGTTGCACTTTGGGTCCAGTGTCAGTCCCTGGTCCCATATGGTCAGGGAACCCTGAAACTCATACCCCAAAATGGCTGCAATCGTCCACCCCGAAGTTATAGGCAGTTTTCAGACAACATTGTGTAGGGTCAGCCCATACACTGACAGCCTTTGTGCAGTGGGACATCCCTGAAGTGTTGGGAAAGCGTCCCATGAGCACAGCATGTGGTCTCTGGGAATACAGTGAACAAGACATCCTAACAATAATAGATTCTGTGAGATTTCATTACAATATTTCCCTAACACAGGATGATAGTCTTAAACTGTGGTGTTTCCCCCCTTTCCTTTTACCCTTACTCTTTTCCCCACCAGTCCAAAGAAGCAACAGTAACCTCCATCTACTCTCCCCCTAGGAAAATGGCAGAGGCCAGAGGATGATGTCTTTGTTACACTTTGACTTTAAAAATTGACTTTTGTCAAGTTCACAGTAGCAAAAATGCTCATATATTTGCAAGAGCCACATACTGGGTAGAGTGTCTTCACTGATATTGAAAGCAGATCTCTGAATATCAATGAGCCAAGCTAGATAAGAAACCACAGAATGGATTGCATGTAGGATGCAGTAGAGGAGCACATCCCCACTATACTGGACAGAGAGAAGTACCTTCCTGTACCAAGGGAAGAAACTCCACGAGAATCAGAGAAGAGAGTATGAAAGTAGTAAGGCTGTGTGCCTCTGAAAGAGCCTGGCCCAGATCACCACCATGCAGTGGGCCAGTGCAGACAGTGGAAGAAGGAGGTGGACAACACAGTCTCCCAGATAGACCATACAGGCTTCCATTCAGCTTCCTGCCTAGAATTCTGAGAGGAAAGTTCCTGATGAATGTTCCATGCCATTATATGGCAGGTATGGTAGCATGGAAAGAGTGACAAGACAGGTGTTTGTTAAGAAAACCCCACCCCCCACCTTGAACTCCAGGCCCTCAGCCTCTAGGCGAGACCCACCAGATGACAGTGAGTATTCTGGCTAGGAATTTGAAAGATAGCTCTGAACATTGGGTTGAAGCATTTTATAGTAAAAGGTGTTGGCTATATAAGGGGTTATTGAGCAATATTAGTGAAGTATAATTTATGTAAACCTCTGACAAGGTTTACTTTGCTTATTTCCATGTGCCCTTCCCATAGGTCAGTGCAGCTTCTGAAGATGCTGAGCAGGACTGGTCTTGGTTTTCACTGTCACTCTGGGACCCCTGGGAAGCTAGGTCACCAAGAGAAAGTCAGCATAGCAGTAAATTGAAATCATGTCAAAATATAGCAGAAAGAGGAAGAGGAAACATCAAATAAATCTGTCCTTCAAACTGTCACTTCTCACCACAAAGTCTTAGAAATATATGCAACAAGAAGAGAGCAAAGTAAAGAAGCATTTAAGATTGCTTAGGATCGTATAGAATTTTGGTGAACTCAGCTAGAACTGACAGAAGGTTCCTTTTTCTCTAGTTAACAGTTGGAGGAAGAACAGGAAGGAGGGAGAGACTCTACAGAAGTCCAGGGCACAGCTGGTTTAATTAGAGTGCCCAGGCCGCATTAGACCTAGGTATGCTCCAGATCAACTTACATTAACCATGCAGGAGGAAGATCTCAAAGGACCACAGGCCAAGTGGAGAGGAAAAAAAGAAAAAAGAAAAAAGATGGCTTGACTTTCTTTTAGGAAGAAAGCCCAGCCCAGTGTTGTTCATCCAACCCTGTGAGTAAGCATGCCTCCCAAGTATGGATGTTGGGCAGCAGTGATGAGGAAGAAAGGACAACGTATTGTAGATAGCCAAGGGGAAATTGCTCTGGCTGGCCCTTCTCTCCACTGAAGAAATGCCCATCCTGTTGATTTCTCTGAGTGTGTGATGAAAGGGTTTCCCTGGGGTTCACTTTGGACTAGAATTTGGTCAGTCCAGCTCAGAGGTCCTCCCTTTTGGATTTAGGGTGGGCAGAGTAGAGAGAGGTAGTATAGGGTCTTGCTGTGAGCTTCCACTCCCTTAGAGACCAGACATTCCCCTCTCTTCCTGTAACTTAAGAGCTCATCTCAAGCCCATAGCCAACCTGGGGCACTCATGTCCTTTCCCTGGGAGGAGTGCAATGAAGGTTCCGAGGAGGCCCTCAGATTCTGTCCACACCTGCGTGGGCAGCATGTCCAGGTCTTCCGATGCCCAAGTACACCAAAGACAGGAGCAGCTCACACCTCACGACCATGGAGAGTGTCTCTTTGATTTTGCTCTCAGAATCTGATGAAACAGGTCAAGCCAAGACAGTGAAAATTAGGTTTACCTCTAGGCCATACCAGGCCCATCAGCATTCTCTCTGCTGTTCTCCACAGAAATTAAATTTAGCCCCTCCTCCAAATAAACTGATCCAGGCAAGACCACACAATATCCACCAGATAACAATCTAGCCCAAATAAAGTAGCAACTTCAATTTGAAATGCACACATTTATTGCCATCCTGTGAGGTTTCGCATAATTAACCTTGTTGTTCCTACTGAAAAAGACAAAATCATCCTGCTTTCACATTTGCCAGGGGGATAGTCCACACGTGTGGGTTACCTATGTGGTCTGTCACTTTGAACATGAAAGAGTGGCAAGGGTGTTGGCTCTGGAGCCAGGCCACTACTATCTAGACCTTCTATTTAAACTCTTCTAGACAGTTCATCTGTAAAATGAGGGTTACACTTGTGCTTAAGACATTGTGTTTTCCTAAGGATGAAATACATTAATACATGTAAAGCTCTTAAAACAGTGCTTAGCACAGACTAAGCTCTCAATAAATGTTAGAAGAGGTTGTGACTCACTTTCCATACACTGGGTATGTGTGCATATGTGCAAGGGGGAGATTACTAAATATCCTCCTTTCAGAGAGTGGCTGACTCCCTTGTTGTAGCAAGCTCTGAATAAAGGGCCTCTGCTTTTCACATTTGGATGGCCTTTGCTTATTTCCACACAAGTCACTGAGATATGGGGTTTCTTTCAGCAGTTAGCATTATTTATTTGGAAAAATATAGTTCCCAAACCCATTGTGAGCTCCGACAATTTGATTTCCTTTCTCCAAAGTAGAGGCCTGTGAAGAGTACACTGGGGAGCATTTCTCCACAGAGCCTGGCTCTCGAATGTCAGCGTGCACTGGAATTACCAGCAAGCCTTCTGAAAACACACATGCTGAGCCCACTCCCAGAGTTTCTGTTGCAGTAGATCTTGTATTTCTAACTTATTCTCAGGTGCTAATGATGTTGCCTTCCCAGATCACCCTTTGAGAACCACTGGCCCAGCCCTACAGTGAAATGGGCCTATTCATTCCACTCCAGGCCTCCTATCTGTCTGGGTCAGCTTTCCACTGGGGAGCCATTGCACTTTCTCTTACTTCAATCATGACTCGGTATCTAAAGGGACTCTAAAGAAGCAAGAGGCAGTGGAAGTTTATTCTGCACTTAAGGTCTCTGAGACTTCTCCAGACTAATGTTAATAAGAATCTCTGAAGAACAACTATAACAGCATAAACAATGAAATATAATTTAAAAATGCAAATAAAAAAGAATGTCTGAAGGAATGAAAAGAAAGTAGAAGTAGAGAAACAGATGTGGATAGACAAAGTCTGAAAGCAGGGGTGGGGGGGGAGAGAGAGAGAACAAAAGAAATACAGATCCAGAAAGGAGAATTATAAAGGGGGAAAAAAAGTCAGCTCTCCCATTCCTTGACCCTGTAGAAAGAAGAGCTTCCCAACTGCAGTGGTTCTTTACCCTGACAACACATCAGAATCATCTGCAGATATTTTACCATGTCCCAAGGCTTGGGCCCCATCCCCAGATGCTGTTTATGTTATCCTGGGGTGGGTCTGGCTATTGGTACCTTTAAGTATCCTTAGGTGATCATAATGTGTGGCTGCAGCTGAGAACCCCAGGTATACTCATCTCTAACCCCTTGGCAGCTCCTCTTGGTGGACTATGTCTACTATATCCTGGAAGTGATCTGGCCCACCTGGTTCTATTTCTGATAAGAAAGAGGTCATGGCTAAAAGAAGAGAAAGAGAGTAACTGAGATCTTCCTCTTTTCTGGAGGCAAACATGAAAAATCAGAAAGGTTATCTTTAAACATGAGAGAAAACAGCAATTAAAGAAGGATCTTTCCTCTTTTCCATTCCAGGTACAATGTTCATCACTGCAACTCTTCTCTGCCCGAGCCCTCAACCTACATTCACCCAAGTGACCAGCTCAAAGGTGGACATAATTTTTCAGATTTTTGATAATAGCTATATTACTTCATTCACTCATGCAACCATAACTGAATATACAGGGTCCAGCAGAAGTAACACCTGCTTGAGTGTGGTTAGTAGGGTAATAATATGGGTGTCATAATTTATGGTTTTAATTTGCACATTTCACCTAAAATGTCATATGGTGTGCTTGAGTGTGATATTGTTATGTTAGAGATTTCCATGCTTATGATTTTGTAAAAAAAAGGTGTTATTTGTGCTGGACACTGTATATATCACACACTTATAATCCCACTCTCACCAGAAGCCTTGGTCCCCCAGGTCTCTTAGATGAGTGATTTCCTCCTAAATCAAGAGAACCATACCTAAGAACTGAAGCTAACATCAAGCCCTAAGAATTTCCACAATCACAAAAAGAAACAGCCAAGAAGGTGTGTTTTCTGCAGGTTTCCTTGTTCTGCCCACCGGTATCCTGGGGTGGAAAATGTACAGTTATACCCCAGAGATTATTAAAATTAAGTAGTGTGCAGAATTCATTTTTCTAAAATAGCGCCATTGATTCTTCATAGCATATTTTTATGACACAAGTACATAGGAAAATCAAGAGGGGATTATTATTGTTTAGCACATTTAATTATTTCTTTCATCCTTCTGGGAATTAAACATTAAATGGTGAATACGCACAAAGAAATAGGCCAATACTAATTTCTGCTTTACTGGCTTAAATCAAAAGCAGAGTGAAAATCAAGAGCTAGAGGCTATGATCTGGAGTTGTTACATGACAAACAAAGTGACTGAAGGCTCACCCTTCATATCTCCTACAGAAACTGCTGCAGGAAGTACCGCTTCTAAGTTTCCTCTCTCACCCGCCTCTTTGATGGGTTCCTTCCTCTTACCAATAAACATCTTCATCTCTACTTTTTCTTTACCTGCCACTTGCAACAGTGTGACTATTGTTTAAGAGGGACAGAAAACACAGCTCAAACTAGCTCACTGAGGAGGGGATATCTTTGCTAATGTAAAATAAATGAGAAGTCAGCAGGAAGCGCTTTCTCCCTCTCTCAGTTCCACTTGCATTGTCTTGACTACATTTTCAGATAACCTTTCCCCCTTGTGGTGCCAAGGTGGCTGTGTTAGCCCTGCCCCAGGTTCAAGTCCAAGAGAAAGTCAAAAGCCCTCATTTGCTCCAAACCAAACCAAAGCCTTGGGGCTGACTCTACTGTTCTGATGAGATTGGTTGCCCATTGCCACACTGGTGACTGCGGACATGGGATGGATGATCTAGTCAGATTAGGCCAAGTCACATACTTCAGTGCTAGCTTGGAAATTGAGCCTTACCTGAAGTACCTGGACTGGGGGTAGGGTAGGAGGTGGTTCAGGGAGCGGAAGTAGTTCCCCAAAGAAAAAGCTGTGAGCAATCACTAGAAGAAGGGTGAACCGATGCCAGAGTAAAAACACAAATAAACAAAATGAAGGGCTACCTTTCTGCTGATTTTTGAATAACAGGGAAAGGACAGTATGGAAAGTGACTTGATGCAGAATGTAGACCGTGTTGGGTCTGATTCTAGCATTGTCCTTTTTGCATTTTATTATTGTTATTAACAACATATTTGGATTGTGAAGGAATGGTTCCCTCTCTCTAAGGTCGGGGCTATATCCTATCCATCACTGTATGCCCAAGAAGTGATGAATGAGTGCATGCCTGCTCTCAGAAGTGGGAGATCATTACTTCTACAGCCCACAGGGCATGTTGGGTCATGAGAGAGAAAAGAAGGTAGTTAGTACCATTAACAAACCATTAATGAGAAAGCACATTATGGCTTTGTTGTTTAAAATGATCTGGACTCAGGGACTCTCCCAACTTCTCATTAGAATAACTAAGAAAACACACAAAGGAATGTTCTTCACTTTCATAGCTATGACTAATGGGTTACCTGATTTCAGAGTTTGCAAAGATGACCTTTTACCATAAAGAATATGGAAACCACCAAGACACATTCTGAATGTGACTTCATGAAACTGAGACTGCTTTATACCTCTGCTACCTTGAGTCCTTCACCAGCTAAAAGGTTTTATAGTATCTAATGTAAACTAAAAGTTGGCATTTTTTTATGTAAAGAGAGAAATATTTCAGGCTTTGTGGACCATCCAGTCTCTGTATGGTTACAACTACTCAACTCTGCCCTTGTAGTGAGGAAAAAAGCCAAAGACTTTAATAATTCATAATACAATTCATAAATGAATACATACATAAATTGTCAATAAAATTTTATTTGCAAAAATAGGCAGTGGGTTGAATTTGGTCCACAGGTTGTAACTTGCTGACCTGTGATGTTAGCCATAAGCTGAGTATGTGAAGTAATCAAAATAATATTCTCTCACACATACCCTCCACACTCTCCACTCTCATCATCTCTCTGAAGTCAGAAATAGAAACTCCCATAAAACAGTTCAGTGAGACTGGAGGTAGACTAGATTCTGGGGGTGTGCAGTAGAGAGTAGTATTTGTATGAGGTAAAGGTACATTTTCCATGGTCATGAAACTCTGACTTGCCAGAAAGAGTTATATATTGAGAGACTGGGTATACAAATGGAAAATGGCCAACCATTTATAAAAATGGAGCTTTGTTCCACAATCTGTAGCAACCTGTCCAGAAAGCCAAACAATAATCCTAGTAGTAGTTGGTCCCAAATCTCCATGATCTGATTAGTAACTGACAGCTTCCTTAATTTTTGTCCCCAGTTCCAACATAGGAGCAAGCAGAGAAAGCCAAACACCTCTACCAACCACATAGGATGCCCCACTTCTAGTTATCCTGCCTACAGCTTCTCCAGAACAACAGCCTCCACTAGGCCACACCTGAGCCTTCTCCTTTTTCCATAATAAAGTTTTCCACTCCTATGCCTCTTTTTGTCTCTGTGAAAACACAAGAAATGGTGGCCACCTCACTTGCTATCAAAAGATCTGAATAAATAGTCTTTCCTTGTTCTCACTTGGGTGGTCTTTGTTAATTTCCAATACGTTGTGGTCTTCCTATATCTAAATAAAAGTGGCCTCATAACATCCTATTCCAAATTGTTATCAATCTGGAACCACCATCCCTTATAAGGGAGGAAATGCCATTTCTCAGAATCCCCTTTACAATATGATTCTTTGTTAGCATTTGCAAAAGAGTGAAATACACATGAGATCTGGAAGGGAGAGGTGAAAGGGATGCTGTTATTCATGGATTGAGTTACTAGATTGCACAAAAACAAGTACAGGACAACTAATTAAATTTGAATTCCACGTAAATAATGTTTTAGTATAGTACATCCCATCTTCCCATGTAGTCTTATGCACTAGTTGAGACATCTTTATACTAAAAATGTATTCTGAAGTTCAAATTTAACTGGCATCCTGTATTTTGTCTGGCAATGTTATTTATCACGGAGGACACAGCGGCCAGGCTGGGTGCCTCTGCAGACCTTGCCAAGGATTCCCACATGCTTCTGCAGATGTGCGCCTTTGAAGATCTCTTCTCAGGCTCCTGCTTTATGGTACTGATACAGGGATGCTATGGCTTCTCACCTCCTCCACAGACTCAGCCTATTCCATACACTCCAGGGCTGCAAGCTGATGTTAAGGACAATTTTTCTGATACTCTAGCTATAGCCTTTCATACTGTCCCTTCCCAGCTCTTCCCATAGTCATGTGAGCTCTAATTTCTCTATTAAACCCCTTATTTCTATCATACTTGGAGTGGCCCTGATCAAGCCAAGCTTGGTCACTCCTATATCCAGTCAGCAATAGAAAACAGTCTTGCCAATTCAAGGTAATTCAAACACTTCTTTTTCTTAACCATTTTTTATTTTTCAATGACAGTTGACATACATTATTATATTAGTTTCAGGTGTGCACCCCAGTGATTAGACAGTATATAACTTACTGAGTGATCACCCTGATGAATCTCGTACCTATCTGACAGATGTTAGGATATTATTGACTATATGCTCTAAAAAACTTTCCAGACAAGTGAAAGCTAAAGGAGTTCATTGCCACCAAACCAGTATTCCATGAAATATTAAAATGTTTTCTTTAAGAAGAAGAAGAAAAAAAAGACCAATCACTTCTGATGTCAGTATAGGCTTCAAAATTCTTTCCTTTTCCTCTCTTTTCTGGAGGATTGTTAAGTTCCTGGGGGCCTGTATATCTTCCTGTCATCAGGAGCAGATCTACATCTGTACCTTATTCTGTGACATACAAACCACCTTGTAACCAAGCACAGTCATCCACCTATGCCTCTCAGCATTATAGGTGCCTATACTGTGTCTTTCTCAGCCTGGCTCCAAACTGGCCCTCAAAGCCTTTCTCTTCTCCTCCTAATCTTCCTACAAAGATCTTAAAAATCATCAGCCCTTATCCAGAACATGCCAGGGGAAATCAGCATTGGGAGGCTGGCTGCCTTCCTATTACTCTCTTTAAACCCTGCCCTTGCTGGATGCTATTCTGACACCAGGGACTGAGTTGGATAAGGGTTTTCCACATGTTTGCAGTTTCCCGTGTTTTCCCTGGAAAGTCAGACTCAAATGTCCCCTTCTCCTGGACACCTAAGCATTTCTGTAATAGTTGTCATGCTGGCCCCTTCCCTGTACTCTCCTAAAAGGGTCAAGAATTCTATAGCCAAGTAGTCCTCCACTTTGCTTCTCCAGCCCCTCTCCCCATGCTAGAAAGAGTTGAGTCTCCTCCTAAAGAAATCTGCTTATCCTATAGCCATGCACTCTTTCCCATCTGCAGTTTAGCATACACATTCTGCCCTCTCCATCCTCCAGACTGCCCTGCATATTCAAAGCCAAGCACTTGGAAATAAAATAAATGAGCAATACAACATCAACCCTTTCTCCTTCTGAAGTGTTTCACTCTTCCAATAAAAGAAAAGAAATAGCATGGCTTGTAAGACTATTGTTTCTGCTATGTGTTTAAAAACCATTCAGACATTCAATGGACTATTTTAGAATGCATCCACACTCCCCTGAGGCATTAAAATGTCACTAACTCACAGTGAAGAGCCACAGGACAACAAAACACATAGGAATAAAAAACCTCAATTAGTATTTTAAAATGTATCCCCTACTTGTAATTGTTAGCACACTCTATCAGTTTGCATCACCAGAAACCCAGACCAGAAAGTGCAAAGGGAAAGTAAGTAATAATCAAAGACTCCATAGAACAGTCTTTCCTGCTGCGAAGAAATACATCGTTATGAGAACCAAAAGGGCTCTCATAATTTCAGACAAAAATCAGTTCAATGGGACTTTAGCTTTATTTTAAAACTTTTTTTTGACTCTCAAAAAATTGAGAAAAAATTCTTAATTCAAAATGTTACCTATGAAGGAACAAAAATCAAGCTGGCTTCAGACTTCTCAGCAACACTAAGTTTTAGAAAGCAGTGAACAATTCCTATAGAGGTTTGAAGGGAAAACAGGTATTACCTGAAAATGTTATACCCACCCAGTTCTGAGTTGGAGGTATGGATTTGGGGGCCATTAACATAAAGGGAAGAATTGTTATCTTGAATGAGTAAGCTCCTACAAGAAGAGATTTTAAAGTGAGAAGCCCAGGTGCTCTGAGAGATGTCTAAGCAATGCCAATATTGAAGGAACACACAAAAGACAGCAGTGAAGAGAATGAGAGGGTGCTTGCTATGGAAGTCAAGAGAGTAGAGCAGGAGTGTTTCCACATAAGGAAGCTGAAATATCCTGGGTTGAACGGAGCCAAGAAGTAAAGTAAGATAGGGCTGAACACTGCCTGCTGAATGTGATGACAAAGAAATCACCAGTAATAGACTTAATTATACAATTGGTAAAACTAATCAATTAAAAATTATATAATTTTTATTAATTGTATAATTTTGTAAATCTAATAGATTATTAGCATTTATTCCCAGTAACTGAAATGAATTGCCCCACAACATTCAGAGGACAAGAAATGCCACATCCATCCCTTTTATTTTTTCAAATTGTGACACTCCATACATTGTACACACATAAAATACTATGCATATAAAGAATAATATAATATATATGTACAGTTTAAGAAGAATGATAAAATTAAAATTCATTGTCCAGGTTAAGAAAAAAAAAATTACCAAGAATATAAAAGTTCCCCATGTGCCCCTCACCATCCCATAGCTCTTTGTCCTCAACAATAAGTAACCAAAATCTGAATTTTGAGATAATCATTCCTTTTTCTAGATTACTATATATATATATGTGTGTGTGCCTAACAAAATATTGTTCATTTCACTTAATTTAAACCTCTAATAAATACATGGAATGTATTCAGCTGCAACTTGTCTTTTTTAACATTATGCTTTTGAGATTCTTTCATGTTGATGCATAGAGCTGTAGTCCATTCATTTTCAGTGCTGTATAGTATTGCATTCTATGAATGGTTATACATCACAATTTATTTATCTGTTCTATCATTGATGAACACTTGGTTTGTTTCCCATGATTGTGTTCTTGTGAACAATGCAACAAGCAATATCCTTACACATGTCTCCTGGATGGAGCCCCGCACAGTCTAGGCTCTCCTTCTGTACATGTATCCAATACATCTGCCCACTCGTGTCTGATGTCTCATTTACTGGCATCCAAGATGGGTGCTGGAAGACTACTATAGCAATGCCTGCAGATTCTTTGAATTAAAACTTCATCATTATTTTGAAATATTTGATATAGAAAGATTGGCTTATATTAAATGCCCATTAGCAGCATCACAGAAATTTCAACATAACATTTGTCAAGGGAGAAGAAGAGCTGTTAGGTTCTATAAATATAATGTCAACTATTAACTTTTGAATGTTTGTTAAAGGTGTTAAGTTTTGCATTACTTGCTTGTGTGAACAAATTTCTTGTCAACGATGACCATCCACAAGTTAAAGAGACCATTATTAAAAACTGTTGAATATAAATTATGCATAGCCATTTCAAGCAAAAAAAGAATCTGATATAAAAAATATTATGCTCTAGGAAATGAGTTAAAGTTTCTATTTTTTTTAAAAAAGGAAATTATTTCATTTGAACAATTGCAAAAATTCAATATCTTCCTTAACACCTTTTGTAGTAAGTACCCAGCCTTTGAGATGGTACCCAATGATTCTCGTTTCATGGTATGCATGCCCTGGTGCAGTTTTCTTTCACAATGAATAGGGTGGACCTCTGTAACTAACAGGATTATTACGAAATGACAGTGTGTGACTTCCAAAGCTAGTCATAGAGATACTATGGCTTCTGTCTTGCTCTCTGTTAAGTCACTTGGTCTAGGGAAAAGAAGTCATAGTGTTATCTGAACATTCAAGTAGCCTATGGAGAGTTCCACCTGCCAACAGCCAGCACTGACTCATCTACCTTGTGAGCAGGCCGTCCTGGAAGCAGCTCCTCCAGCCCCAGTCAAGCCTTCAGATGATGTAGTCCTGATGACATCCTGTCTGAAACATTATTAAGAGATCCTGAGCCAGAATCACCCATGTAAACTGCTCCTAAAGTTCTGACCCACTATAAACCATATGAGATAAATGTCTATTGCTATTTTAAGTTGCTAACTTGGAAGTAATTTGTTACACAGCAATAAATAACTAATACACATTTTTACTTTTTGCCATAATTAAGCAATAATTATTGTATAATAATTGTTTATAACTATTATAAATAATTGTGTATAATAATTATTTATAATGACTGTCAATTGTTTTCAATAAATCCCATATGAATGCCCCCACCCTATCCCAAGAAGGAGATTATGGTGTGACGTTGGAAGGAAAAAAGCAAAAGGTAGGACTGCCAGTGTTCGGAACCCTTTACTCAGATAGACATCTTCATCATCTTCATAGGCTCCTGTGTTTCTATTTTTGTGTAAATTAGAGCAAAGGAACAAAGAAAATTAAGGGCAAAATAGGCCATTGTGGAGGTGGTAGAAACTTTATTTGCAGGGTGTGCAGGAACTTAAAGGCCCTAAATTCACTCTATATATTGTACAAAACATGAGCAGGGTCGATGCGTTTGGAGGTCCTAAGCATTAAAATGGCAACGATGCCTTCCTAGGTGCAAAGAAAAACCTCTTAAAAAGTGAATGTGTAAGAAGCAACCACCTTTTCTATTTTTCCATGATGCTTTTGTTGATGTACCAATGATCAAATCCATCTTAAAAATTATTTTAGTGCTTCTGCTTTGTCCCTTTACTTGTAGTTGGTCTGCCTACTGTTTAATCTAGCAATGATAAAACAATTTACAAACATAAGAATTCATTTTCTAATGTGGACATTTTCATCATAGCCCCTCTCATTCCCCAGTTATTGTAAAATCAGTCATTTTTATATTCCAGCTACTAGTTTTTTCTGAGTGGCTATTGTTAGCTGAGCTGCCTTTGACAAGTGCTTATGCTATTAATATTGCTCTGAAGACCATATTACATGTTACTTTTTACCCAGAAACTCTGAAGTCTCTGGTTGGTGACTAAAAGCAGGGTGATAGGGCAGAAGGGAGCTCCTTTCAGACCTGCAGGCCTCAGGCTGTTCAGGTTGCCCCTTTCCTTGTCCCATTCACACCTTACATGCATGTAAAGGGCCAAGCTATTTACATCCTCATCGCAGAGAAAGACTCAGTGGGTGACAAATGGTCATTTCTGAGGTCAGGAAAGGTGCTTCATTTTAGTCCTTTTTGAAGACAATGTCCAGACCTCTGAGCAGAATGGGCAGGCTCTGAAAGTCCAACATGTTACTACTGCTTTGCTAAGAGTTGATGTGGCCATACTCATGGAACTCCAAGTGATCTCAGAGGTTGAGTCCACACACTTGAGGCAAACACAAAGGTAGAAACTAAAATGTACTGTTTTTGTAATTTATATTAAAATACTGAAGCTGAGCTGTTCAATATGATAGCTATCAATATGATAGAAATTAAAATTAAATTTAAAAATTCAGTTCTTCAGCCATACCAGTACATTTCAAATGTTAAAAAGCCACATAAGCACTGTTTTAAAGTATATGTCATCAAGAAATAAAAACTTCGTCGAATTCCCTTATATCTATTTTATGATTTCATATTGTTTTAAAGTTTGAATTACACATTTGGAAAACAGGTGGGAGAGCTATAATATTTTCAGTGCCTGGAGACCTCTAAAGAATTTAATCTGACCCTAGCCAGCAGGATCCTTAACAGCATTTATATCCTTGACCTCCCCTCCACGCACCGCATCAATAAAACATTGACCAAGACAATCAACCTGAGCATCTCCAGTCCAAGAGACCATTCACTAAACAAGCGCGTCGGCTGGTGTCTTAGCAACAGCGACGCGATACCGCCCCTTCCCTTCCCGTCCCTCTCCTACCTTATTAGACCGCAAGGGGAGGGGCCAGGAGTCATATGCCCAATAGGAGGGGAGCAGAGGAGGGAGTCCTGACCGCGTCCCCGTCGCTAGGGAAACCGCTGCAGCCTGAGTTTGCGCGGGATGCCGAGCGCCGAGGAGCTGGCGGTGCTGGCTGAAGAGAACTCGGACCAGGAATCCGGCGGAGATCGGCGCCTGCGACTCCTGGGGGCCTACGTGACCCAGAGCCTGCGGCCTGCTGCGGGCTCCTGGGACCGCTGCGCAGGCACGGCCGAGGCAGAGCAGCTGCTCCACGCCTTCCTGGGCTGCGACGCTGCGGAGGGGCCGCGGCCGCTGCTGGTGGTGCGACCCGGGCCCGGGGGCCTGGCGTTGTGGCCGGGGCTGGACGTGGGTCCCGAGTTCAACCCTCCTCGCGCTAAGGGGCTTTTTTTCCTGCGCACCAGGTCCGAGCCGCCCGGGCCCAATAGCCTCCGCGGTGCGGTGCTTTGCGGGGACGTGCCCGCCGCGCCTCTGGAGCACCTGGCCGCGCTGTTCTCCGAGGTAAGGGTGGGTAAGTGACCGCGCGCTAGCTGCCGCTGGGGAGGGGGGGCAGGGCGGACCTACAGGACAGAGGCGGGGCTATCGGGAAGGGGCGGAGCCATAGGAGAGCCCTGACTCCTAGGGAATTTGAATCCCTATTAAAAGAGGGTTTGCAACAGCATGGATGAAGCTGGAAAGCATTATGCTAAGCGAAATAAGCCAGGCATTGAAAGACAAATACCATATGATCTCGCCTTTAACAGGAACCTAAACAACAAAACAAAGAAACAAATGAAATATAACAAAAGACACTGAAATAGAGGACAGGTAGTCAGTGACCAGAGGGGAGAGGGGAGGGAATTTCAGGGAGGAAGGGTTTACAGGAACAAATATAGAGGACACATGGACAAAACTAGGGGCGTTGGAAATGGGAGGGAGGAGGGGAGGGATGGGTGGGTGGGCTGCAATGGGAATAAAGGATAGAAACTGTACTGAATAAACTAAAATAAAGAAAAAAAGAAAAGGGGATAGGTGGAGGTGGAGCTGGACTGAAAACTAGACACGGGGATGGACACCTGAGAGGCGAGCTGGGGAAATCTAAGGGCTGGGTAAGAGTGGGACTGTGAGAGGTCTAGGACTTGGTAAGGTTCAAGCAAGAGTAAAGGGGAGGCCAGAGTCCTAAGAGTTACTGGGGCCTGACCTCTTTTTAAGGCTGTGTATCTTAATCTCTTCCAAGTGGCACTGGGGAAGACCGGAAGTGGTGAACCAAAGGGCATTTCTGTTGGGTCACTGAGGCTATAAACAGTGTTTGCTTCTGCAGAAGGGTTAAAAGGGGTAGATGATTTGGTTTTGATTTTCATCTCATTCAACCCACAACCGTGAACCAAATATTATCTGAGCACAGACTTTGCTCAGATAAATTGGGGCATCCACTGGGAAATGTCCAACAGGCACTGGGAGGGGCCTGCCTGGCCCTCAGAGAGGAGGGTCTCCAGAGGTGTGGACTTTGGAATGCTTTGGTGGCCCCACAGCAGAGCTGAGAGCCAAGAGGTTTATGAGGAGGTACTCAGGAGAGATTGCTGGGATGTTTAGACCTTTCTGGAATGGGAGTACACTTCCCTACAACTTGAATGTGTGTGCTTCTTGGCGCTTGGTGTCCTGGATCTTGCAGATTATGAAACAGTATTTACAGAGTACTAGCTAAATGATGTTTCATGTGACAGGTGCTATGGGGAATATCAAAGAAATAAAGATAATATTTCATCCATGAAATTAATCATAGACTTAAAAAACTTAAAACTATTCTGACTGGGGTGGAGTCAAATTGGCCCCAGTGCTGGACATTGGTCCTGGCGGCTCTCCACTAAGTCAGGTGTTATCCCCTTTGGTTGCTTTATTGGGAGGCAGTGGGAGGAGAGAATTTCTGGTAACGGTCTGGGATGACACAAAGTCTCAGGGGGCCCATGAAAGCTAGGTTTTTTCAGTAGATATGAAAGTAATTCAGTATTTTAACAACCAGAATGGTTTTGCTGCTGTGCACTGTTGAGCGACATCCCTGCAGAAGTCCAAGCTTGGATCAAATCCCCTTGTGAATGATGGGGAGATACTTGTGTGTTGTGAGAGCCATGCTTATCCTCCAGTGTTGAACTGGCTCCTGAACAAGAGAAGAATTAGGAAAAATAGAGAGCAAGGTAACTTTCAGGAACAGGGAGCAGATTGAACAAAGATTCTGAGATGAAACTACACCACTGCTGTATGTGGGAGACAGCAGTTCCATCTCAGTTTTGTGTCATAGCCAAAGAAATGTAGTCCAGCAAGCAAAAATAATTCTAAAGTAATCCAAACCCTCAAATGTTTGAGAATTTTGACTAGTGCCTTGAAAAGAGATTGGAAATAAACTAATGTTCATCACTAGGCTGCTGGATGAATGAAGTAAGGTCCTTCTATAATTAAAAGGAACGATTAATGTGAAACAGTCCTTAAGATAAACAGGTAAGATAAAATTCACTCTCCTAACATTTTCCAAGTGAAGAGTACATTTCGAGGGAGGCCCCCCAGAAAAGAGAATTATCTTCTGGAGGGCGAGCCCCTTGCAGTACAGGCTTCCCCCATAGGTAGGAGTTCTAGGAACCCATCTGCATCAGTGCACCAGCTGGCATTGTTATGAGAGGCTGTTCGGCTTCAATGAATTTTTTTGAAAACTCAACACATTTACACATTTCACATGGGTGACTTATAAGGGCACCTGCTCACATTGGCCAAAAACAGCATGACCCCTGCACCTCACCCTCCCTATTTACCTGATCTTGCCCCGAGTGACTTTTTTGTTTGTTTGTTTCCCTGGATGAGAAAAGTCCTCAATGGGAAACGCTTTGCAAATGTGGAAGAGGTGAAACAAAAAAATGGCAGAAATGCTAAAAGGCATCACACTTGATGAGTTCAAAAACTGTTTTGAGCAGTGGAAAAAAATGTCTTGATAGGTGTATTACATCAAATGGAGAGCACTTTGAAGGTGACTGCAGTTTAAACATGTAAGAATAAGTACATGATTTTTAATAAATAAATTCTAGGTTTTTTGGGTCCCCTCCTCATATTGTCAATCCCATGCAATAATTGTGCAATAAATCCTTGGACCCCGCCCCCCTTTTACATGACTGAAACTCTATACCCACTAAACAATGATTATTTGCCTCTTCCTCCCTTCTGCCCCTGGCAACCACCATTCTACTTTGTCTCTATGAACTTGATCACTTCAGACATCTCATGTAAGTGGAATCATGTAGTATTGTCTTTCTGTGACCGGGTATTTCACTTCACATCATGTCCTCAAGGTTCATCCATATTATAGCATATGACAGAATTTCCTCTCTTTTTAAGGCTGAAATATACATATATATATATATATATATATATATATATATATATATAATGAGGGTGGTGTGTGTGTGTACATACACACACACCATATTTTCTTTTTCAATTCATCTATGGGTGGACATTTAGGGTTTTTTTTTTTTTTTTACCTCTTGGCTATTGTGGATAATGCTGCAATTTAAGATAATTTTTTAAAGGTTCAAAATTTTGTGAATTGTATGTTACCATTTCTGATAAAAAGAAAAGAGAGAGGGAGATAAAGGAAGAATAGAGGAAGAAAAGGGAGGTCAGGAGAATAAGGGAGAGAAGCAGGGGGGAAGAAGGAGGGAGAGAAGGAAGGAAGGAAGGAAGGAAGGGGGAAGGCGGGGGAGGATATTCACTGACAGTGATCCACAAGGGGAACTGGGTGTCTGAGGTACCAGGGTAGGACTTTCCACTGTAAATGCTTTTATATTCTAAAATGTACACCATGTAAATGTGTTATCTATTGAAAAACTTAGATACAATTATTTTAAAAATACGTCCAGGCCTTTACTTTCATTTCTCAAAACCTCCAACAGTGATTCTTAAGCTGTTCAACCACTTTTCTCCCATCTTCTTTCCTATACCCTGGAGGTGATCCAGTGCCTGCTGAAAAATCTGCTCACCCCCAGCCTGGAAGCCCATCCCTCCCCTTCTGTCTTCTCTCTTCTCTGTACTGTGCAGATCAATCCCCTTGTCCTTCCACCTCTTCACTCAGCATCACTAAACCAAAAAAACCCCACCTGGCTGAGAGAAATATTCCTCTGGTTTATGTGGGGGTAGGTGGGGGAAGGTGCATAAAGTGTGATGTTGGCCAAAGTAGTAAGTCCTCTCCCAGTCACTTTATTCACTGCCACCAGCTTATCTGTCCTAGAGTGCTGAAAGTTGAATGTTCTTTTGAAGTTCTGTGTTTTGTAGAGGGAGCCTGGGATTTGGGGTGTGACAGACCTGGGTTTAAACGCTGGTTCTGTCACAAGCAAAACTGAAACAGACTCATAGATATTGAGAACAGACTGCTGGTTGCCAGAGGGGTGAAAAAGGTGAAGGGATTAAGAAGCATAAACTGGCAGTTCTAAAATAGTCATGGAGATGTAAGGTACAGCATAGAGAATATACTCAATAGTATTGTAATACTATGTATGGTGCCGGGTGGGGACTGTAGATATCGGGGGGATCACTTTGTAAAGTATAGGGTTGTCTAACCACTATGCCATATACCTGAAACTAATACAAAGTTATAGTGAGTGTAAACTGTAATTGAAAAATAAAATTTAAAAAGAGAAAAGAAGACTTAGTTTAAAAAATAGGGTAAATAGTATTGGGAATATGTTATAATAATATGCTGTATTATTCAGCTAAATGCTTTTTCTCTGAACATAATTTTCTGTTTGGGCATTTCAATCTGGAAGGATATAGCTAAATAGAAGGACTAAATATAAAAAATAATATTGATATATTAAAAAATAAACAACTAGTTCTGTCAAATTCATCAGCATGATGTGAGCAGGTTAGCTCACCTCTGTCAGGGTCAAACTACCCTGCAGAGTTCTCATGAAGCTTAGTAGTAATATGTTAGGACAGCTGGAACGGAGTTATGTTATAGGTAATCCATAAAGGACAGGAATTACTGTCACTCTGCATCCCACTTAAAAGCTTTCTCACTCTCCTGACCCGTCCTTGTCTCCTTGCTCTGCCCAAGTCGTTTTCCCTGGGGTGCTCGGCTGCATGGCCAAAATCTCTTCTCTCAGCTTCACTTTGTGATGTTCTTGCTTCTTTCTTGGTTTAAAAAAATGGAGACAATGAAATTTCTACAAACTCTTATACCTACCCCATATGCCAGTATCTGTAGGCATGTCCACTGCCATTCCTTCCGTTGCTGCGATGGACTGTCTGCTGTCATCCGATGCCAGCCTTAAAACCAAAACTGCTTCTTGTGCTCTGAATCCTCCCATTCTCATCTTAAGGAGGTAGCACCAGCAATTCTCCCCTCTCTCTTACGTTCTTATTTTTTCACTCTCCACTAGATAAATCCCATCAAACAAAATCCTCATTCCTCCCACCATCTATCATCCCATCTCTATGGTCCCTTTATAGCAAAATGTCTAGCATATGTGTCTATCCCAGCTGGGTCCCATACTTTTCCTGTTTTATCTTATACTCATTTGTCAGGTGTTTACACTTATATTGCATGGGAGGGAACTTAAGGAACCTCTGCGTGTCACCGCCCACCTCCACTCTCAGTGTTTTCCCTGCTTGACCTGTGAGTGAGCAGGATTCGGCTCAGCTCCTGACGAGCTTCTCCTTCTGGAAGAACTTTCTTCACTTGGCTTCCAGGACACTAGTCTTCTGGTTTCTTCCTGTCCCCCTGGCCATTCCTTCTTAGTTTTCATAGGAGATACCACCTCTTATTTCAATTTCTTAAAATGGGAGGGCCCCAGAGCTCATTCCTTAGACATCTTTTCTGCTTAATTCCTTTGGGGTTGCCATTCAGTTTTAGAGTTTTACAAACTGTCTGTATCTGGCACCTCCCAACTTTGTCATCTCCAACCTTCTCTGCTCCTCTGAACTCCCAAATGCCACAGCGAGCTGACTACTGAGTTTCCCCAGTTAGAAGTTCAATAGGTATATAAAATTCTAATGTGTCCGAAAGCATACTCCTGAACATCCCTCGAGAATTGACTCCATGCTTGTCTTCTCACATCAGTTAATGGCAGCTCCATGCTTCCTGTCGCTCAAGTCTCAAAACTTGTAGTCATCCTGATGCCTGTTTTTTTCTCACAATCCCACAACTAATCCATTAAAAAATCATATAAGCTGAGCCTTCCACATTTATGTAGAATCAGACCATTTCTTACTGTCTCCCCTAATCCCTCCTGTGCCAAGCCACTGTCTTCTGTATAATAGTAAAAACTGGCTATCTGATCTTTTTCCACTTCTCCCCCTACAGTCTGTGCTCAGTGCAGCAGCTGGAGTGACCCTACCATGTCACTCCTTTGCTCAAAACTCTTCAATGATTTCCATGTCTCTGAGAGTAAAAGTCAAAATTCTATAGGCAGGGCTGCATGTAATTTGACCCCCGTCATTCACCCCTACTCTTATTACCCTGTTTTGGCTTTGCTGCCCTCTACACTGCTCCTTGCCCATACTAGGCATGCTCCCACCTTAGGGCCTTTCCACTGTCTGTTCCTTCTAACCACAATACATACACTTCCCTCAACAATGTATATGGCACTTTCCCAGTCCTCCCCAGTCTTCGTTTAAATGTCACCTTGATAATGCCTGCACCAATCACTCAGTTCACAATTGCAACCCCTCCACCCCACATTTCTGATTCTCCTCATCTGCTCTTTCCCCGCCATAGCTCTTGTTCATTGACTCTTTCTGCACTAGAATATAAATTTTATGAGGTCAATAATCTTTGTATGTGTTGTTCACTGGTGTACCTTCCCAGCACCTAGAACAGTACTAGCATATAGTAGATGTTCCATAAATATTCACTAAATAAGGGAATGAGTGACTTTTAATTTCATAGAGTTCACATTCATTATCTTCCTATCACTGAAAGCCCTCCAAAGTCCAATCCAAACCCACCTACCCTTTTTCTTCAGACAGCAAACATCCTTCTATGAACATCTATCGAGTGCGTCCTATATGCCAGATCCAAGGGAGGATTGCCCGTATGTAAACAACAATAAGATGCAGTACCTCCCTTTGAGATCTTAGGAAAATTCTTTTTTATACTCTTTCCCCTCTCTTGTTTGTCATTTCTGCCCTAGGTCCAAAGGGTCCTTTCCTCACATGAATGTGAGTTGAGCTCAATTTGTGACATTTTATTTCTTGGAACTCTCGGTTCACCTGTAATTGTAAGTTCTCAGTTCAGCAATTGTTTTCAACCGACCAGGCAGGGATCACCCTCTTGAATTTCACATATTAGATCTATTTTGTAGCCACACAGACTTATTAGTCATATATAGAGCCCAACCAACCATATAAATGCATATTTCCTTTTCATTATTTATTTAACAGTTCCTTACCACATTACTGGATTTTCTTTTTCTTTATAGTGCTCCCTTCATATTAGTTGTGAGCATTTAACAGGCAGTTTCCTAGTGAGTTGTATTAATTATAATTTTTAAGTTGCTAGTGATAGAAAACTCAATTTGAACTAGCTCAAAAAGTTCAAGAGCAGGAGCTCGAAGGATGTCATAGGCCTTGGCCTTGTCCCACCTGTAAAATCCCTCTTCCCCATATTGACTCCATGTGGAGCCACTAGTAGCTCCACACTCATAAGCAAGAGGATGCTTCTCTAGAAATTCAGATAAGAGACTTTGGTCTGACTCACTGGTTCAGATTTATTCACAATGTTCACCTCTGGATCTGGAGATGGGTACTGAAGGAAGAGGAACTATGTTGGGTGTCCAAAACTAACTAATGTTCACCCTACAGAGAGCTGCAAGATGCTCAATTTTTGCTTTAGGTTTTTTAGATGCTGCATCACACTCCCTGGAGACAGAGGGTCATCTTCACCTTCACTTGTGCTATGTTTTGCCTCTGGCCTTTGTGTATGTTTTAATCACCTCTTATTCACCCTGTTGATTAGGGAGGCACTCCTACCCTAGGGTTATGGGGATGGCTAACTACAGAACACAGGTCAAATGAGACTGACAGCAATTGAATAGTCACATATACTCACAGCCCAAAGGAGGAGGACACCGTGCCACACAGGGCCACCTGGGGCTGCCCTTGGGAACAGAGTGAAAAACCAGGAGCTGTGGGAGGCCAGCTTTGTAATATCAAGCGTGTGTGGTCTCCACTGGATCTTGTGGGAGGATGACATTGGCTTGTTTGAATAACTCCATTGGCTGGCAGGGACCTGAAGCCCACTCCTCTAGGATAAACAGCAACTATGCCTCTTCTCCTTGATAAGGAGGACTGTTTGACCAATGGACCTTATGTGTAGGAGCTAAGAGGGAAGGAAGTTTGTGATAGGCTCTCTGAGGCTCTCCTGATTTTATCAGATGTCAAGGCACAACAAAATGTTGCTTCTTAATATGAGGCCTTACAGCACAGTGACTTGCAAAAGGTTGTGCATAGTTTTCTGGGCCTTTCTCAGAGTAGTCTTTCTGTAAGTTCTCAGAAGTAGAACATCTGCCTTTCTTCCTTGTGCACCTTTCTTCTAGGTTGTTATCCCCATCTTGGCCAACGAGAAGAATCACCTAGACTGGCCCCCTGTGGTGTGTCAAGATGTCCAGCAGCATGCCCACAGTCTCCAGTGTGACCTCATGGTTGTCCTTGAGCACAGGAGGGGGAAGACTTTGCTGCCTCTTCCAGCAGGCTCAGAAAAAGTGGCATTTTGGGATTCTGAATGTGAGATCATGTAAGTACTGCCAGCCTAGCCACATGGGTCTCTGTGATATGGGAGAAGTTGGTTTATATGAATGTTTTCCTTATGACTTTTCTGTTCCTGACTTTGCACATGTCCTTGTGCTGCACACAAGCTCACTTCTGCTGTTTGCCAACATCCTCGGACTGTATGTTTTGTGCTGGTTGCTACCCTTGTCCCAGTCCCCCTACCTGAAGTCTTTTAAGGCTACCAGAGCGTCATGGCCTCTTTTCCACCCAGAATTATGTCAGGGAGGAGAGCAGCCACACTGATTTCAGTGTTTTTCTTATCAGGAAGGACAGTGTCTCATCGTTGGCAAAGGCCCAGATTCAGTCTGGGAGACAGCCACGCCACTTCCCAGCATTTACCCAGCACATAATGCCACAGAACTCATTCTGGTGGCTCTTGTTACAGTTCCAGACCCTCCTCCCCCAGCAGCTGGAGACTTTTTTCAGGTCCTGGGGATTTTTTCCAAATGGAAACTGATCTGGCTTTGTTAGAGCTTGAAGTCCATGCCTCCTGTGCCCAAGTAGGCATTAAAACTCAAGCCTCTTCTCCTTTAGGAATTATGTCTGCCATTGGCTTCTGCTTACCATTCCAGCTACAAGCTATCTTTGTTGGCATACCTCATAAAATGAGGTATTTTTTTTTCTTTCAAGGCAGGCTAAGTATCTAAATGATATTGTTTGTTATATTCTACCCAGCATTTTTTTTTTGGAGGGGGGGCACTCCTAACAAGATGCAGTATAGGGGATTACTTAAACACAGAAAAGAATTTCATCTGCTGATTCAACAAAATAAAAATACTGGTGTCAGTTTCATTTAAAACCATTGTTGGTAGCTGTAAGAAAGTCATCTTTTTTGATATTTTAGAGTCTAATACTAAAATTTTTGGGGGGGGTCAACACAGCAACATGGACGGTGGAGAACCATGGCAGAATCCACTATCTCTATCATTTCCTTGAGTGTCTGGGATAAAATGGGAAGGCTATGAGGCAAGGTCATGTAGAACCTAGCACAGAGCTCTGGATTCCAGCTTTTACTCCAGGCTCTGCCATGTGCTGACGGGTCATGTGTAAGCAGTCATTTAATCTCTCCCAGCCTCCATTTTCTTCTTGCTTGTAAAATGTAGGTGGCCTTAGCACCTGCCTCTCACTCAGGGTCCTTGTGAGACAGTATCTGGAAAACTCTTAGGACAGCACTTAGCATATGATGGCGCTTACCAAATGGTAGCTAACTATTATGATCAAGTTAGAGGGACTTGAGATTGGGGATGGGCCAAAAGTCAAAAGGCAAGGCCTGCTGATATCCAAGATGCACTAGATGTGCACCTTTAAAGATAATCTGGGGGAAGGAGGTCATAATGAAAGCTGAAGTGGGTGACTTCCAAGTTAGATGACCTCCATCCAACAAGTTGGGCAAATGCACAAATGCCAACTGGCCACAGGTGCCTGAGACTACCCAGCATCTCTGTGTGTTCATGGCAACAGGCCATCTTCCTGCATGGGCTCAGACTGCCCTAATGCCTGGCGTTTCCCAATGCATTACTGTTATTGTTGTATGTTCAGGGCCCATGATTTGATCTGAAGAATAAGTAATGCGTGGGATGGCAACGTACTTTATAATGAGTTTTTGCTACTGGAAGTAATTTGCTACATATATCCATATAATTTGAAGCAATTTCCCAGTTAAATGGAAAAGTTATTTTAGTTTAATAAAAATATTCAATTTTATAATAAATAAATACAAATTACCATTTTCCTGTTCCTTTTATATTCTAACATAACATTCAGTGTCTGTGTATATAATCATTATTGAGTTTATCACCCTTTGTTCAAACTTGATAATTTCCCAAAAGGCTGGATCATATTTCAGGAAGGTGAGCATCTTCCTTTATAATACCTTCTGTAATCACTTGTTATTAAATTAAGCAAAGGTGGTTTCCTGGTATTGAAATGTGAATGATAGACTCCCTTTCTTTGTCATTTGTGTCAAGTTCTTGGCATAAACAATTTTTGTTTAGAACTTAATGAAAAGGCAAATCAAAATATATTTTTCATTTTTAAGTTCTTCTAAAATACTGTGGTTTGTTTGTTTATTAAAAAGATAGATGAGGTGAATGCTTGGGAATTCCCAGAAAAGCAAGGACAGAGTGAAGTTAACATTGGTGTTCAGATGACTGGTGATTTGTTTTGGAGAGAAGGAGGTAACCAATGTCCTCTTGATGCAGAGGTCAGAACTAATACCAACATGAGGAAATCACAGAAAGGTGGATGTGCTTCCATGTAGAGACACATTTTCTCCTAGGGAGAGCCCATCTACTGAGGAATGCACTGCTTTGTCAAGTTGAGAGGCTACTGACATTATTGGGATTCAAGCAAGGTCTGGGTGGATGTGCAAATGTTTCCTGTCTATTATATATCTGCATTGACGGAAAGACATCACAGAATTTGAAATTCTTAAACTAGGCTTCAGAATATTGGTGAACACTGTCTTGAGTAATTGTGTATGCATGCGTGCATAAGCATTTTGTCTGGGGAGGATCTATACTTTGAATTGACTACTCATCAGTCTACTGTCCAACAAAAGTTAAGAATTACAGGACTAGCTCTGGCCAGCATCGCTCAGTTGGTTGGAGTGTCATCCTATAACCAAAGGACTGGGGGGGGGTTCAATTCCCGGTCAGGGAACATACTTAGGTTATGGGTTCAATCCCTGGTCCAGGTGTGTATGGGAAGCAACCATTCAATGTTTCTCTCTCACCTTTCCCCTCTCCCTTCCTCTCTCTCTAAAGCAATGGAAAAATGCCCTCAGATGGAGATTTAAAACAAATTTTTTTTTCAAAGAATGCCTGGATTAGATGGAATTTTCCACCTATTCTTTTAAAAATTTGGAATTCGGTTTAGGGGGCACCCAGAGTTAAGTTATTTCCAGTGTTTCAAGAGATTTGTTGGGCCTTTCACAGGTTGGATTCCACAGATAAGTCTGTCATCTATGCCATTGAGTCTGCAGTGATCCAGTGGAGCCACCAAGTACAGCTGGTCCTCAAGAAAGAGTCTTCCCAACTGCTCCTACAAGGGGAAAATCCCACCCCTAAGGTAGAGTTGGAATTCTGGAAGAGCAGGTAGGTGCATGCTCCTTCAGACCTTGGCAGCTGTCTGGCAGAGTGTCATGGCCTGGGGGAGCCAGCCACGAGTCTGGTTCCACCTCCAGGCATTTCTCACATCCCCTAGAGCAGACAGCTCAGCGCCATTGGGTCCATGCAGTTCTGGATGAGGCATCCTTTCCTAGGGTTCAGTGGTTGCCCCTCCTCCTTCCTGGGCTACAGTCAGTATATCTCCTGACATTTCCTCAAAGGCTCTTTCAAGTACACATAAAATTAATTAGTTCTCTTTTATATATTTTTCTTACTTGCCTACTCCCTTCTCATTTGACAGTCAAGGCTACACACACACACACACACACACACACACACACACTTTTTGTAAGAAGCTGAAGAAAAAGAGTGTTTTAACAGTAGGCTGCAGAAAAGCCTCTCGTCGGTCCCAGCTGGTCATCAGCAGCACTTGAGAGCCCATCAGCCTCCATGTCCCAGCTCCACAGACTTCCAGAAAGGCCTAATTATTGCTCCTGCTGATTCCACCTCTGGCTCCCCATTTTCTTGCTCCTATTTATCATTTTGCTGATTAAGCTTTTACTCAAAAGGACATAGATGTTTGAAGCAGATGTCCCTGTCCTTGCACTGAGTGGGGAGCATCCATATCACATGACCAGGAGTGCCTATAGGGCTTCAGCCCCCGTTGGTGCCGCTGTACTGAGATGTCCCATCCTCTGCCTGGTTCTGACTGTTCTGCTGACCTACTGCGGGGTGCTGCTCCAGCAGCCTCACTCTGACACCTCACTCACCCACCCCAAACCTTCCTGCAAGAGCTAATGACCTCCAGCTGCCAAGCTTTTGAGCCACCAGATGTTCACAGCAGTTTTCCCTCCTGTTACCTCCTGGAGCTGCCCCTTTGAACCATGTCCCCAATGCAGGCTTTTGCTTTTGCTGTTCTGGGCACAGATGCCCCAGCTACTTGGGCCGGAGCCAGCCTGTGTGGAAGCCCCTGAGGCAGCCTCCTCTCTGTCTGTCTGGGGCAGTGTGGGGGCGGGGGGGGGCGGTCATCGCCGAGTGACTGGTGTTCCCCAACGTTCACCTGGACTCACCTCCTCCATGGTGTTACAGGTCTGAGGATCTGGAATACATTTACAATCAACTCAGAACAATAAAGGTGAGGGGCCTGGTGGGGCTCCTGGACAAGCTTCAGAGCAGCTACTTCCCAGCTTTCCAAGCCATGTTCAGAGATGTTGTAGCAGGTGAGGAGCAGCAAGTATTTTAGTGAATATGTTTATCTCAAATTTGTAATTTAGGGCTGAATTATCTTCTCTCTGATTTCAGCAGTTTTAAGTCCTTATAACCCTCTGACCCCACACAATCTAGCATGACAAGAATACCAAATCTAGAAGCAGGAAGGCAGCTATCCTGTGCTCTGTTTGCATTTCTACCACTTTTGTGACCTCGGGAAAGTCCCCTAAGTCTCTGAGCTCTGGTGTATATCATGGTTGTGGTACACGCACACTTCCCACCTACTTCCTTGGGCTGTTGTGATATAGGTAGAAGTGGTTTACTGACTGTACCACACCGCACAAATGCATGTTTTTATCTCTCACTTTTGGAATTCAGGCCTCTTTGCCCCTGGCTCCTCGAGGTCTTTATTCCAGTTCTAGCTCCATTCTGCTTTTTTCATTCCTACTGTCAGAAGGGACTGCAATTTCCTGGCCATCTGAGCACCAGGCAAGATCAGCCCTTGTCAAAATTGCAGAGCCAGCAAAGTCTATAATTAGAAGTAGTTAAGTTATTCCAGGGCTCCCTCTCCCCTCAACAGTGCACGTTGCTTCTTTCCTTTCTCCTTTCAGACCTCTTCCTACCTCTTCAGGATTGTGGGTCAGAATGTGCTTTCAGAGGTATTTGCCATTTCACATGATTTACACTCAACCAAGCAGTGATTTCCAAACACTTTTTTCTCTATTAGTACTCTGTCTTCAAAGACAATTTCCTATGTCAGTCCCACAACATAGAACTAATAAAGATATATTTGCTCTGTCAAAGAGGGGAGTGTCCTATGTCCCTAGCACATGGGTTGATTCTTTGTCCCACCTTTTTCTCCAAATGGTGGGGGGCTTGAAAACCACTTAGGTACAGGTATGAAAGTTGCAGTGGTGGAGTTTCTGACGTGGGCTCCATAACAGAGAAGAACTTGCAGAAGTAGTTAAGCTTTGAGGTCCTTCTGGCCCTGAAGTCTTATCACAAAGTCTGCTCTGCCCACACATAAAGCTAGCTTGGAACAAAGCGCCCCTTGAGGCCTCAGTTTATTGCTTCGCTGAGAGATTTCATGTCCCAGAGGAATCGATTGTTGTTCCCAACTTGTAGTTCAATAAAAATGGTGGTATATGTACCCCTGTTGGTATGAGAGATTATTGTGGGGGACATATAGACAGGCATACTTAAAAATGTGTGAAAGGGTAACCATTTTTGATAAATAATGCCAGTTTTCCATTGATGTTAGTGATTCAAAGTTCTCATTTTATATGATTTTATTTAAGTTAAAATGAGGGTCAGTTCAGAGAAAATTTAAGTAATACTATAGGTTATATGCAGACATGATAAATATCTTAAGGGAGGTATGCACAGGACTGTAATTTGGGACTCTGAAATTAAAAAAACATGTAGTAGAATTATATTTGTGAGTTGATTATTAATAAATTAATAGACTATGATTATTTACACTATTATTTGTTATAAAAGATTTGGTTCCCTATGCCAGCTTTAAAAAGTTATTTGCAGTAGAGTATATAATGGCAATGAAAAGAAATTAGAAAAAAGCATTTATAGTAATACCAGATAAATGCTACTGTAAAAATAAAAATCCTTGAAATATATAACTCAATTTGGATAATAGAAGAAAATAATTTTGATTAGAGGAATTGAGTAGAGACCTTATAAGAAATTTTGTTGCGATCTTTGAAAAGTAAACATATTTTAGAGGCATTTTATGTGCATTACTCTTATTAGTCATATGAGGGGTTTTCATTGGCTCACTAATGGACTGAGGACAGTGAGAGGAAAATAAATATTCCTGGGTTAGTGGGCATGAATTGGAAAAGAGTGACAAATGAAGAAGGAGGTTAAAAAATGTAGTCAAATGTGTTAGAACAAGGTTGTCTGAAGTGGAATTGATTAGGAAATAAAGAACCTTGGAATAGTATCCTGGAGGGAAAGAACAGACTAATTAGGGAGTTATCTCTGGTCACTAGGGGCAGGATTGAAATAGTGCAGCGTGGTTGCTCATCCAGGATTTTTGCAGGTGGAGGAGATGTCGAAGTCCAGTGGTGCTCTGGAACAGACTTGAACTGGCTTGCAGTTTCTCAGGAGAGCCCACTGTATGCAAATCTTTTCAAATCGTCCTCCCCAACACTCATTGAAGTCAAGTTGGTAGCTTTAAACTAGACATGGTGGGAATATTGGTAATATTTACACAACAGAAATTGGTGGATGCTATGAATAAAGGATTTTGTCTCAGAAGAGCCTGTTGTTAAAGATTTCCTGGAAAACTACTGGGCAATCTTGTGCAACAGTCTTGTGCAACTGGCATTTTATATTTACAGTTTTTAAAAGTTGTGAGCCTAATTCTGTTCATCCCTTTTTCTTTATTTGCCTTGCGAGCCAAGGTGATTGCACCCCAGACTGAATGAGGCAGTCCTCAAATATTGTGCTCTTGAAATCAGTGGAGTGCTTATTTGATTATGATTAAAGAAAGTTTTGCTTAAAAAAAAACTATCATAAAGAAAAAGCTGCTCTGGCCTCTGGGCTCAGCTTCTTTTCTCATGACACCCATGAAAGCTAGAGCTCATACTCATTAGAATGGCTGCTGAATTCTGACATGCCCCTTCCCACACAATGGTTTGTTGCTCCCGGCTCCCTCATTTTAAGATTCACTGCTCTAATCAATTTATCATGACATTTGACCTTCAAATATTTGATTCACATTCTACTTTCCACAACCCCATTTGGGGTGTAAAGTACAAATGTTCACACCATAAACTCCTGCATATCGTGAGCCATCAAACCATCAAGCCAGGGATTCAGCATAATAACTTGGGGTAGTCTTGCTTTTGCTCAGCAAGGCAGGGCTGACTGATGAACAGGAAGACCCTAGGCAAGTTGCTTAGGTCTTAAGTTCCTCACTTAGAAAGTAGAAGTAATAAAGCTATGAGAGGGGTTTTCTATGAGAGGGTATATGTCTAATGGGCAGAACAATGCCTGGCATATTGAAACTGTTTTCTAAATAGTATATATTTTGAGCTTCCTTTAGAATGAACACAGAGCCTTATCCATATAATATAATGAAGGCCATCTGCTCTCATATGATAGGACCTGATGTTCTACCGGGGAAAGAACTCATCTTTGTACATACTCCCTTGCTGTTCAGTCTACCAGTGGCCTTCTGCATTCCTTCTAATTTGCCCTGCAGGATTAGTACCCCATGCTACTGGTTTTTCTATTTTCCCCTCTCTGTCACCATAAGATTATCGGTCAAAGGCACTTCCCCTTCCTGGGCTGTGTCAAAGGAAATGGTAGGGGATTTTCCTGGCTTTCCTTATCATCATCAGTCAATGCTATTTCTCTGTGCCCTATGACTTCTCCTCTATAAGAGCTCAATAAAATTCTTTATTAGCAAATATTCATCAGAGACATTACCCTTCATGGAACACCCACTTTGGTCTAGCACTATGCTACCTGTGTATGAAGAGTCTATTTGTACTACCTTCAGACCTTCACAAGAGCTCCTTATTTTTAGAGAGAGGGGAAAGGAAGGAGAGAGGGAGAGAAACATCAATGTGTGGTTTTCTCTCTAGTGCCCTCTACTGGGGACCTGGCCTGCAACCCAGGCAATCAAACTGGCAACCCTTTGGTTCACAGGCCCATGCTCAATCCACCAAGCTACACCAGCCAGGGCAAGAACTCTTTAAATTAGTTACTGTCCAACCTATTTTTTGAGATTCAGAGAGGTTAGATGTGCTCAAGGTCATACAACTGGTAAGTGTCTGGGTTGGTGTTTGAAGACATCTTTTTGACTCTGAAATCTGTCCTCTGTCATCTATTTTGTGTTGGCTTGGAAATATCAGCAGCAAAGTCATCAGCAAAAAATTACTAAGTATCTTCCCCACACAGAGCACCAGGCTGGAGCTGGGAGGGCGAAGAAGTTAAGATGTAGGAATGTTATAAGAAAGCCTCCTCAGACCATTATCTTAGCTGTCCAGGGCTAAGATATCTTATCTTAAGAGCTATAAAATTTGGGGGGACCAGCCTTCTCTCTGCTCTCTCAGTTTGGGAAGTTCAGACCCTTTATTTCCCAGGCCCCAGGGCTCTAACTTGGTGGATCTGAGCTCCAGGCAGAGAAGGGTGACTGTCTTCAGTTTCTTCCAGCTTTGATGGAAGCGAAGGACATCTACACACACCTGACACCACTCTACCGCCACCTGGAAACCCTAGAGAGCGTGGAGTTTCCAGAGGTGAAGCCATGGCTGCGACCTCTGCTCCATGTGGTCTGTCTGATTTGGGCCACGTGCAAGTCCTACTGCTCCCCAGGGCGGCTCACTGTGCTGCTGCAAGAGATCTGCAACCTTCTCATCCATCAGGTTGGGCACCCCAAGCCCCTGGTGACCGCTCCCTGGGGGATGGTTGGCATTGAATCACAGAGGAGAGTAAAGTGTAGAGCAGGGAAATAATTACGGTCTGCAGGGTTCTCCCGCTTGAATTATTTTACTAATCGAGCCCGTAACACACAAAGACATTTTCAGTAGTGCTGCAATATACAGTCTTCCTTTCCCCTCTACCCAAAACCCATGGTCTGATGAAGGGTAGGAGTGGTGAATTTCAACCTCCTTAATGATCTGTGCCCTCAGCCTGTTTTAAGTGAGCAGTGAAGCCTAACGGCTGAGAATGCTGTCTCTGGAGTCAGACATCTCTGTGCCAAATCCTGCATCACCACTTGTTAGCTGTGTGTGCCTGCTCAAGTTGCTTATATGCTGTGTCTCACTTTCCTTTGTACACTGGTAAAAAGAAGAGGCCCATCTCAGAGGGCATCGGGGTGATTGTGGGGCTCTGATGAAATCACACAGGGCAAGGCTCCGTGTGCCCTGGACACAGTGAGAACTCGGTACCTGTCAGCTTCAGAAAAGCAGCCTCTTGGATCACATGCTTTATGCTCCCCCATCCTAGGGACTCTGGTAGCACCAACCAGGGCAGCGTAAACCTCCAGGAGTATGTCTGTGAATAGAACTGGAGGTCTTAAGGAGGTTTGAGTGGTCTCCCCCCATATTGGCTTCTTTTTTATCTGAGGAACTGAGACCCTGACTAAACAATGAACACGTTTAAAGAGGAGCTAATCATAACTAACATCTGTGAAGTACATTGCAGACTCCAAATTGCTGTGACATTCATGATCCTGGACATTTTCAGATGAGCCCCATGAGGTAGGCAGGGAGAACTTTGTTAAATTAGTATTGCTATTTAAAGATGTGAACTAAGGCTCTAGGAGGCTAACAAAGTTACCAAAGGTCCCCCGAACTATGACTGGAAGCCAGGTTGCTTGATTCGTAGACCAGTGCCCTTCCATCATTCCATGTTTGTCAGCCAGGAATCTTTTGGTTGAAAGTGTAAGGAAACCCAACCAAAAAAGATATTTTATTGGCTCAGAGACCTCAAAAGACCAAGGTCAGACTAGCTTTAGCCATGGCTTACCATAAGGCGTTAGATGTGCCTTTAGGACCTTGTTTTTTCTGCCCCTCCCTGTGGTGGTGGAGGCAGCTAACAGATTCAGCTCCATGGGTTTCCAGGTTAAGTCTCTTAGAGGCAGGGAAATAATTATGGTTAAAGAATTCTTACACTTAAATTATGTTACTATTGAAAGTTAGTAAGAACACCTGGGAAAGAATACTTGCCTCAGCCCCAGCTGGCCCAACAAAAGACTCATGGTGTTTTCTTGTGTCTGGTTGGTCATTTGCCTAGCCCTAAACCAATTGCTGGCTATTTGGTTTTAACCCAGGCCCTAATCCCCCTTTGGAACTGAGGATGGAGTCACATATTTCTTATATTATACTCCTAAAAATATTACTTAGGCAATTATTCAGTTCAGAACTGGAGTTGGCAAAGTTGTGGGATGTGCTGCACTTGCAACCAGGCTTAGTGACACTAATGTGTTTGCATTCCAGGCCTCTGATTATCTCAGCCCAGAGGATCTCCTAAAAAGTGAGGTAGAAGAAAGTCAGAGAAAACTACAAGTGGTCATGGACACCTTGAACTTCTTCAAGCAAGTGTTTCAGGACAGAAGGGAGAACCTGCACACTTACTTCAAAGAGAACCAGGAAATCAGGGAGTGGGATTTCCAGTCTTCTTTGGTCTTTGTGCGATTGGACAGCTTCCTGAGACGACTGCATGTGGTGGAGGTGAGTGTGCTCGTGCACCCCAGGCTTCCAGCTCCAGACAGGAGTGAACAATCCAGGGATCCAAAAAGCAAATAGGAAAATGGCCAGTGCAACATGGTGGCCAACTCTCCGTTGGTTGGAAGAACCCACAGTAAGATTCAAATATTTGGATTTATCATTTGGATTGATCATCATATAATGGTGATTCTATTAGAAGTTTTGGAAAGTCTGATGATAGACCCATTTAGGAAGAATGCCCAAGGAACTGAAACCGGAAAAGACACCAGCATTCGGGTTGCCTGTCACTATCAAACCCAATAAGCAATGACAGCAATTGAATCTTTATGGGCGCTTTATTCAGATGACCAGTGATCTGAGAAGATGGTGGGTTCATATCCTAACAGACCATGTTGTCTTCACGTTCCAGGCCAAACTTTTTATAATGGGGAATACACAAGGTGCAGTGAGGGCTTTGAGATTCAGAAGCGGAAACTGCTAACTGTCCTGGGCAGTTAGCTGTTCCCAGGGGAGGGTGGTTGTCTGTCTCTCCCTGGAACACGAAGGCCCGGATGCCTCCAGTTGTCCCCAGGTGGTAATCTCTAGCAGTGCCCCAGGAGGTCAGCTATTTTCTCAGGAGCCAGGATGGACCTTATCTGTAGTTTCTGAAACAAAAGCTTTAACATACACATTACTTGCTAGACTTACAACTTTTACCTTAAGCTCACATTTTCCAAGTCTTGAGTTCCCTATCAGAATCAGTCAGCTAAGTTAGTTGATCTTCAAATTGCCCATAATCTTCAAACTTTGTTTCAAATACACCCTTGCTAAAAAGTTTGGTGTGCAAAATCTGGATGCAGCTGCCCATACCCACAAAGCCACTACTTTGAACTTGCCCTTCTCCACTACCAGACTAGTGAATCCCAGTGCAAGATAAATGTGACTTTTGCTCAAAGTTGTGTCTCTTCCCAATTATTTAAAAGTGAATGTGAATATTAGTTTAAGGACCAGGGTGAGGAGACATGAAGCTTTTTCTTTTGATTGTTTTTAGCCTCAGAATTTAATGTGGTTAACAGATCTTTTAACACTTCACCGATCGATATTTGCTGATTGACCTTTGGGGGAAGGACAATGGACATAATAAAATGAATACATACTTATTCTAAAGTTTCTTTAGGATATTCAAGGTCAAGTTCAAGATTAAGACCATGGCCTAGAAAGACCGAGAAAGAATTAAAGTTATATCACTAGCTATGGTCAGCAGAGATTCAGGGTGATGAGGGGGATATGTTGGGAGGAGGCTGGGATGAATGGCACAAACTGTGTGATTATGAGGATAAGAATATGAGATTGAATCTGTTCATTTCCCTTCCCAAACACTGATCCAACACTGCTATTCACCAGGCCTTGAGCAGGCACTAGTGATACAATGATGACTGAAATATGGTTTTACCTGTAAGAAGCCCTTGGACCAGCAGCCATAGCACAGGACAGCATAGACTAGTGGAGGATATCCAAGGAAGAAAAGACACAGAACCAGGAAACTTCAGTGAGGTGTATTAAATGCCATGATATGAGCAAAAACTGATGTGTTATTGGGAGCAAGAAAGAGGACCCCCTAACTTAGTGGGGCTCTGAGAAAGTGGTAAGCACAAGAGGAAATAAATTTTGAAAGTGGACTAGGAGTTTGCTGGGGAAAGATGAGGAAGAGCATAGAGACAGAGAAAATGTGTAAGTGAGAAAGCCTGAAGCTAGATCTTTTGAAAGGCGCACCTTAAATCCTGCATCAGGATCATGGAAAGTATAATTGATACCCTAAATGCATCTTCCTTGCTCCCCCCTGCCCCCTCCCCCGCATCCCACCATGCCTGTGCCCATGCAAGCAGTTCCATCTTAGCTTTTGATGTGCAGCCTCTCCTCCCCTCCCCTTTATCACAGTCCTCCTCCTCATCACAGTGACACAGCTTATCTCTTAGAGAGCTTAACCTGAGCACGGAAAGGAAGGAGACTAGAAAAATAAAAAAAAAAACTAACCTGTTTTAAGAGCCCACCTCAAGCCAGAGCTTGCACCCTTTCGAGGGTCCCAAGAGCAAGGCTTTGAAACTGGAAAAGGCACCAGGGATTGTGCTGCCTGCCACGTACCAAGCCCAATAAGCAGAACAGGTATTGAATCTTTATGGGCACTTTATTCAGATGGCTCATGATCTAAGAAGACAGCAGGTTCATACCCTAATGACTGTCTTACATTTTCTTTCCAAGTTAGCCTTTTATAACAAGGAATAAACAAGGTGCAGTGAGGGGTTTTGAAATTCAGGGAAAATTAGGTGAAAGAAACTGCAGTGTTCTTGTCCCGGGCTGTTAGCTGTTCCCAGGGGCAGGTGGTCATCTGTCTCTCCCTGAAACACAAAGGCCCAGATGCCTCCAGTTGTCCCCAGATGGTAATCTGTAGCAGTGCCCCAGGAGGTTGACTATGTCTCCCAGGAGCCAGGATGGGCCTTATCTGTAGTTTCTGAAACAATAGCTTTAACATATGCATTACTTATTAGGCTTATAACTATCTATCTTAAACTAAAATTTTCCAACTCTTGAGTCTGCAATCAGCTTGAACACCCTTACTGTAACCAATGAGCCCAGTGGAGAATAGCACATCCACTCCCTGGCCGTTGTCACAGGGCTCAGGCAGGTTTAGCTGGGATCTGTACCCTGGGGGCATGTGGGTCCAAGCAGTCTTTTCATCAAACTTGGATGTCTCCTAGGTGGTTCTAAGAAGTCTGCTTTCTCCCCCTCCTCCATTTTGAGGGCCCCAAAGTGGTTCTCTGGTTTTATTCTGCCTTACACACTCTACTCTGCCTTTGCACACTCTGCTTTTACAACATAATTTCTAGGTCATTTTTCTAAATAAGTCATTTGGGTAAAACTGTAATTCACATTCCATGAAAGGGGTGTATTTGACTTTACAACTTACTAAGGAAATACCAAACATGTATAAAATCTTTCCAATTTGAATAGTCAAGAATCTAAGGAGAAAAGAGCCTTTCAGCTGCATCTTAATTCCTTCCCTCACCCTGTCTTCTTGCTGGATGCTACAGCTCCACACCACACACATACAGTACACACACTGAACACACCAACATAACACACTGTACACATAGCACATACACACATCACACATGTATACACTGCATACATTATACACACTGCACATACATCACACCAGGCATACACTGCACACACACAGCACACTGCATACAGCACATACACACTGTACATATATGCACTGCACTCACACAGTACACACACATCACACACACAGTTGACACTGCACAGACACAACATACATCTCACACACTGCACATATATGCTCTGCAGATAAACACCACATATGCACATACACACAGTACACACACTACACAGACACAAATCACACAAACACCACACATACAATACACACTCACACATACATCACACACCACACATACATACAGTACATACCGCACACATACCACACCACATATACATACTACACACACAGTCCAGACACAGAGAGTACAGCCACTGTGCACATACTGCACAATTACCACACATACGACATACACATATACACATCACAAAACATACACACTGTATGTACACATACAGCATTCACACACATCAGAGACTACATATCCCACACACAATACACATAACCCACACACCCCCTCACATCCCAAACAAACCATATACAGGCCCCCACATTCATACCCCACACCATGCACATATATACAAACCAAACAGAGATCATTTTTGTGCCATAATATTGTAGATGCTGCAGAACCCCCACTGATGTGTTGGCCGGCAGACTCTGCCCTCCAAACAATGCAGTATGCAAGCAGCTTGGAGAGAGCCCTCACTTCTTTCATTATAAAATTTCTGTAAAGCTGTGACTCACTGGAGGCAGAATGATTTCCTGTTGAGGCTTTATGCGAGGTGATTAGCAGGGAGATAGGTAATAAGCTGACCTAATACAACCGTGTTTCCCTTGCTCTATCTGCCACCTCCAGTCACTCTGCTGCCTCCTTTCATTCAGGCCTAATTGGGCTGGCGTCCCTTTCAGCCCTGCCTGAGCCTGTGGTCATGTAGGAAACCATTAGCTGCATAAGGTCGGCTGCTGTCCTAAGGTAAAGAAACAGTCTTTTTCCCAATGACCTTTTGAGGTTTTCATCTATGAATGTCTGCTTTGTGCTCTTCCTTAATGAATTCCAAAGACGTTTAAGATAGGTGGCATGACCTCCCCTTCAAGTATGGGCTATGTTTGCAGGTTTTGCCATTATCCCTGAGTTTGATTCTCCACCTCAGGGGCCACAGCACAAATGGAAGCCTCTCCCACCACTCCATTAAAAGTTGCATGGGTTTTCGTAAGAACAGGGCACAATTGGCCCAGTCAGCTGCCTGGGACTCCATGCTCTTGTGGTAACTGGAAAGGAGCACATGTATATCGGCCATTACCCATCTCTTATCCACCAGCCTTACCTAAGGACATCAGGGTGACAATAATTCATTACAGTGGCTCCCCTTTATTCAAATACCACCATGGCACATTCCACAGAATTTGGTAACCCCACAGCAGGTCAGGTATTAGCAAACTCACTTGCAGGTTAGGGAAGTGAGGCTTCAAAAATTTGTGTCTTGCTTTAAGCTACACAGCTAGTAAATGACAGGCCAGGGTTGTGTGAACCCAGGGTTTCTGGCCCTGTCCTAGGCTTTCCCCGCGGTGCCGCATAGCCTACCCTTCAAGCTGACATTTTCAGCCTGTATATGGCATAATGAATTTCACATATTTACTACTATGATGAATAAAAATGGGCATTTAAAAGTATCATTTAAACCTGTTATTGATTTAAATTGCTTTTCATCTGTTTTGTGGGACTTTTAAATAAATGATGAAAGAGCTACATTAAGAGTCAAAGATATAGTCACAGTCACTATGATACATGTGTTTCTACGATTGCAAGACAATTTCCTATCAGATTCAGGAATCTTCTCTACAATACTTCTTATTCTGCAGTCCCCCCAGAAATGGAAAGCTCACTAACTCTCTTTGAGGCCCTGCTGTAGCTGGACATTTCTAACATAAGACGATTTTGTTTTGTTCAGTGGAACCACATAAAATTGCCATTTTTGTAGGTCAAATACAAGAAATTTTATAAGTTCCACCTATAAGATGAAGCCAAATCTGTTCTGTTTGCTCATTTGTCTTCACTTTGCCCTCAGAGAAGGGCCATGCAGGGCTCTGCATTGCACTTGACCAAGGCCCTGCAAACATTTAAAGGCACATTTCTGCCTTGCTTTGTAGTTCTCCTCTTTTCTAATTTTCTCAGTTGCTCCTGGGCCCTTATTTCTTAGATTTTCTACCATCCTATCACCTCCTGGATGTGCTGTAGATAAGTCAAAAGCCGAAGATCATATATTCATTCATTTAACAAATATTTCTCAGCATCTGGACCTTTTCCAGGGACTGAAGATACAGTAGTACCTCTGGAGTATTTACAGCCTACTAAGGAAAATGCACAGAAAATTTAAAAAAATAATATAATGCCAAGTAGAATATTATAATTCCAGAGGGGTAAGAGCCCTGAAGAAAGCATATGAAGGGTAAGGGGAGAGAGAGTGCAGCAGAATGATGTAGTAGAAATTTGGGCCTCATTAATAGATAAGAATAGGTCTAAGACTTTGAACTGAACCCCAAATAAATGTGTTGCTGCCTATTATGTGTTTTTTAAATTAAATAAAGCAATGTATATATCCATTGTTTTTGGTGACCAGAGTTTTTCCAGAAAATAAAATGATTAAAAAAATATTTATCCAATGCCTATGATTTACCTGTTAGATTGGAGATAAAACACCTTTGTGACTATCCAAGACCATCCTTCAAGTATTCTTGAGAAATAAAATAGTGTAACAAAATTATAATATAGTTTTCTAATGCAATCAAACACATCAAGATGCCATCAGTCTCTTAAAATGGTTGAAGAGTATTTCCTAAGTATTGAAATTGACATCTGTGAAATTATGAAAAATAGGTACCTAGGTGACATTCCACAGCACGAATATGTTTCTCCTTTAACATTGATTACAACTAAGAACTCTTTGAATGATTTGAATTACTACTTAAGTCAATTTCATTTAAGTTTAATTCATTCTGTTTTCCTCCCAGTTTATAAAGTTGAAGGCGTTTTAAAATATAGACTGCCCCATTTCCCACCATCAGTGGCAAGACCTCCTGCCACAGGTTTATGTCTTTCTTTCCTTGGTTGGTCCTTTTCTCTTCCCTCCTCTCCCACATCAGCTACTCGCTGACAGCCATGCCAGAACATGGATGAGCAAAGTAGGACTGTTAGGTGGCTGCCAAGGCTGCACGGGTGCTGTCCTGGCAGCGTGGACAGTCAGACGTCTTACCACTTCCCAATGCCTCTGTTAGTGCTGCTGGCCTTGGAGTCCCACACAGAGAAAGGAGTTGGGCAGCCTTCTGCTAGTCAGATGGGTTGACCCCTCGCAGTGGCCACTGGCAGAGGGTGTTGCCTAGAGCGGAACCAGTACCTACTGGGTTTTCAGCATCATGACATCGTGTTTCCTCTTCTTGCCTTTCAAACTTTCTCGGGGTAGAAGACCCCTCCCAGGGACCCGCACCAAATGTTTGCCAACATTACACAAAGGTACCTCTCCCTCTTTCCTATTGAAGAGTCATGCACATAGCCTGGAAGTTGTAATGGGAAGAATGTCTTGGTTTGGAGGTTTTATGATTTCAGACCAGTTTTCATGAGAGGTAAATGCTACCTCTGTCATGTTAGTTGTGTTCTGGAGGCTCCTGTCCTCTCAGAGGTAACACAGCTTCCACGGACTCGGGAGGGGCTGCCCCCCAAGGCTCTGGGTTGCATTGTCTACCTGCCACTTAATTCTGAGCACAGCTGGGACACTGCCATACCAATAACAGTGACAATAATACGTACTTATGTGTAGTTGCTGTGTGCTGGCACTGGCCTAAATCCTAAGCCTGCATTCACTTACTTTCCTCTCACTATTATCCTGTCACAGATGAAGAAACCCAACACAGACATGTCAAGCAATTGCCCACTGACACCCAGATGGCCGCATGGTGTGCCCTGTCACATGTGCTTGGCAGAACTCTGCAGATTTGTTTTTTTGGCAGGAGTTGCTGAGACTGTTGGTGTCCCCTCTGGGCCTTTCCTCAGGACCGTTTGAAGGACCCGCTTTCCTGTCAGTATCCCCATACAATAGCTGTCATTCTAGAAGCAGATAACATGGTCCATTTGAAACCAATTTTTAAAAAATTGGTAGTAAAACCACTAATCGTGTAAAGATGGTATTATTATTTTTTTAATTAGGAAACTCAGAAATGCTGAAGCATAAATGTGATCTTTGGTGTGAGTGTGAACTTTATTTTATTTGTACTTTCTCTTTGCTTTGTTATCAAATTTAACCAAGAGTTATTTACACCACACCAATCTATTAATTAGGTTATAATACAAATCAGGCTGTACATTTCCTAAGCAACCACCACCCCCATGTGATTTCCAGCCCTTCCCATACTAATTTGAGTATTAACTGTTGTTGTTATCATCATCATCATCATCATCATCATCATCATCATCATTTTCACTCTGTGGCTTGTCCCCTATAGGATCTCCTGAAGACAACCTTGGATTTTCACAAACTGGAAAAGCTTGAGTTCAGTGGCCTCAGAGGGAATGCCCTGAGTCAACAGGTCCAGCAAATGTACGATGAATTTCAAGAGCTGTGCAGGGTCTTCTCGGAGTCCTCCTATGACTGCCTGGACCCTCAGAGCATGGTAGGACTTGCAGAGACTACCTCACAAGTTTGGTCTCTTTCTCAGATGCCTCCAGCCTGTAGGGTCTGGGTATTTACTTGCATTTTCCCTGTTTCCTTTAGCTCTCTAGTCCCAGTGGTTTATGAAGGGAGGTACATTCCTAATTACTTTTTGTATCAGAAGAAAGATCAGGGAGGTCCTTTTTGAACTGCTGACTGCTCCAGACTGATGATACCCAGGGTTTCAGAGATGCTGAGATGGATATGGGATGATGGTGGCAGCTATGGCCACCTGTAGCTCCCAAAGCTTTAAGCTTTGAGCAGTAACTGCTACATGAAAACCAGGCACTCCTGGGAAGAATTTTATTAGTGCCTTGGGATGAAGTGGGAGATAAATGAAGCCTAGCTTTTCTGATCTGACTCTGGTTTCCAAGGGAGTACTCAGGAGTGAGGGAAAGGCCAGAGATGTACGAGTTCTATTCAGAAAAATCCAACCATTGTTAATATAATGAGAACAGTTTGTGAGACACTGATGTAACCTGGCAGCCAAGGACAGTGGACTGGAATGCGCATGTGTGAACAATGACAACTTCACTGTACTAGTCAGTGAGGGCGGTAGATGCTGTTGAGTGACCATGTGTACTTTGTGACCATTGCATTCAAAATGACTGAGTAGAACAATGAATCTGCATCAAATTTTGCATTATGCTTGAATATTCTTTGTGGAAACTATTCAGATGATTCAGAAGGCCACAGCTATGGGCAACTGGTGATTGGCAGCTTCGTCATGACAATGTGCCTGCTCATGTAACACATCTCATGCAGAGTTTTTTGGCAAAACATCAAATTGCCCAGGTGACTCAGCCCCTCTGTAGCCCAGATGTGATGTCCTGTGACTTCTGGCTTTTCCCAAAACTAAAATCACTTTTAAATGGAAAATGATTTCAGGACCTGGCTGGTATAGCTCAGTGGATTGAGCGCAGGCCTGTGAACTGGTTTGATTCCCAGTCAGGGCACATGCCTGGGTTGCAGGCCATATCCCCAGTATGGGGTGTGCTAGAGGCAATCACACATTGATGTTTCACTCCCTCTCTTTCTCCCTCCCTTCCCCATCTCCCTAAAATAAATAAATAAAATCTTCAAAAAAAAAGAAAGAAAATTTCAGACCATTGATGAGATTCAGGAAAATATGACAGGGCAGCTGATGGTGACTGGGAGAACTGTGTGAAGTCCCAAGGTGCCTACTTTGAAGGGGACTGAGGCATCATTGTCCTATGTACAGTGTTTTTTGTGTCTTGCATCTTCTTCAATAAATGTCTCTATTTTTCATATTACATGGCTGGATGTCCTTCTGGACAGACCTTGTATTTTTCATGACTGGAACATAAGAGCCCAGGAAAGCTGAGAACTGTGAGTGCAAGCCCACGGGAGATGAAGAAGACGAAGAAGACAAAGAAGAAGAGGAAGAGGAGGAGGAGAAGAAAGGGGCAGACAGAAATAGGGAATGAAGTTCCCAAGAAGGAAATGGCTAATTATTAGAGAAGGAATTCTAAGAGTATATGAGGGAAAAAGAGAAAGAAATTCAAGCAGAAATCTTATGTGAGCACCTTCAGATATCAAAGGAGATCTTAGCAAACCCAGGGAGATATCACTTTCTAAATATTCCACTAGTCAAAAGTAGGGTGGAAAAGGCGTAATACAAAGCACAAAGTTGTTTTAACTCTTGTGAATTGTCTCTATAGAATCTTCTGAAGACAACCATGTACTTTCTAAAACAAATCAAATGAAACAAACGATAAAACAAAACAATTCTATGCACAGGGAAACATATTGTATGTAATGTTAATATGGTTGGGTTTGGGAAGTAGAACTATACTATGTTTTTCTAGTTTGTCTCTTTATAAGAGTATGAGTTACTATTATACAGCAGTAATAATAAATAAAAATAATTCCATAAATTAGGGATTTAAATTAACAAGTTTCTCTGTAAATTGCTACAGTCTAAGAGGAGAATGTACTTTGGGTTGCCAGATAAAATATAATAATTGGGACATATACTAAAAATAAATTCATTGTTTATCTGAAGTTTAAATTAAAATGCATAGCCTATATTTTTATTTGCTAAATTTGGCAACCTTAAGAACAATGACTAGCTGTTGTCTTAACCAATTAAAGTGTACTTAGAAGAAGTGTGTATCAGTTTAATTAGCTTACTTCCCTCTAATGGCTAGATAGTTTGGTTACACTGAGAAAATAGGATTTAGACTTGGGAGTGGAAGGGAAGTAGGTGGTATGTTGCAATAGCCCCATTGCTGAGGCTGCTGCTGTTGAGGTGGCTTTGGTGGAGGGCATGAGCTGGCACTGTGGGTGATAGAGGAGGGGCTTCAGAGGGTGGAGGGGGGCAGAGAGAGAGAGAGAGTAAAAGGGTGCCAACCTCACAGTTTGGTTCACTCCATAATTTTGTCTAGGAAAGAAAATGCTGCAACAATGGGGTAACCATCTACATGGATAAAATCTAAGTCATGCCAAGGTGAATTTTGGAAAATGAAAATAAATCCTTAGTATAACAGATTCAAGTGCAAAAATTAGTAATAAAGAGTATAGGGGGACTTGCTTTTGCAAAATTATGTTTTTCTATGTCTATCTGATGTCTCTTCAGGAATTTGAAAATGATGTCTCTAAGTTTAACCAGAGAGTAGAAGATCTTGATCGAAGACTGGGAACTATCTTTATTCAAGCCTTCGATGATGCACCTGATTTGGAGCATGCCTTTAAGGTTAGTACAAGTACAGTGGGAGCTGCCCCTGTGCTGATTGTACCCCTGCCCTCACCAGAGGAGGGGGGGATGCTCCAACTGTTTTGTTCTTGTGGATATTAATCATTCTTATTAGTCTAATAGAGAGGTATTAAGAGTGTCCTAGGGCAAAGGAGTGTGCAGAATTGGGCTTCTCAGTGTTGTTACTAATGCTTTTCTGAAAACATAGTGCTTACCTTGGGACTTATCAGTAGGGTACCTATTAAAAGTGAAGATGTCTGCTGTGGTCACCATCCTGAAACCATGGTTCTGCGATACCATGGCTGTTTGACCACTGTTACCAGGTTGGTTAAAGCTGAGGCAAACCACCTATCAGGTAATTGTTATAGCATTCAAGTACTAGTAACTAGAATAAGAAGATTCATGCCTTTGCCCTGTACTGCCCAGCTCAGAATATGGAGAAGGTGTAGGATGATGAGCAACTACATGGCTTCCCAACTGAGAATTCTGAGTTGTGACACATGAAGACATAGTAGAACATGATAATTCTTCTACAAACTGAAGAGACTTAATTTGTAAAGCCTTAAGGATTAGAACCAGAATTGATCAGTGGAAATCACAAGGAGGCAGATTTCAGAAGAAAGAGATTTCTGTCAAAGCTATTGAAAGACAGAATGGACTTTCTTGAGAAGTATTTAAGTTTCCAGTCACTGAAAATGTCCAAACATAGACTGGAATCCATGCTCTTCTAGAAAACTGAGTAACCCAAATTACCAGCCTTCCTTAGCCATTGAATATACACATATATAATATATGACCCCTGATAAATACTCACATAGGAGGACTATTGATTTCTCTCTCCAAGCATTCAAGCTTATTTCAGAAATTAGTTCAAGAATTAGTTCTCTCTGAAACTTTTTTCGTGCTCCTACTCTCAAATTTTAGCCTTCCAAATTCTCCTTCACATCTAGCCTACTTAGCTTATTTTTTTCTTTTCTATCTTACCCCTCCTCTCTGTTTTAGGTCTTTTTTATTAAAGGTCTTTTAAATGTAGATCAGCTTAACCTTTCTGACAACTTTAAGTTTTCTCTTTGTTTTATCCTTTATCTAGATTCTAATATCCCTTGAGGGTCTGATATGTAACTTAGTAGACAGGAATCCTCCCCCTTTAGAAGCAAAGGAGAGATGGGGCAGACTATGAATGTCCACTTATTAATAATTATTGGTCCAGTTGCACATTAACAATTGTTTGACTTTCTTACATTGCTAGATATATGAAAGAAAAGCCAGGACACAAGATTTATGTAACCTTGGAAATATTGAATCTGTGACTTGTTCCTCTTATTTCTTCACCTCTTCTGCAGCTGCTGGACATAGCAGGCAATCTCCTGGAAAGACCACTGGTAGCACGAGATGCATCTGATAAGTACTTGGTGCTCATCCAAATGTTCAACCAAGAGCTGGATACAGTGAGGACAATCTATGGTCAGCATGTCCAGGAGAAGGCAGAACTTGGTAGGCTGGTTTCCAGGGCATTTGGATGGAGGAGTTCTACTACTGGGAAGCCTGACTAAGGGAGGTACCACACCACAGTGTGATACCTTTTTTTCTATTGCAGTGCTTAGACACCCTGTCTTATCTGTTTGAAAGTCAAACACAACTTCAATTCAGCTTTACAAACATTTCTTGAGTCTTTATGCATGACACATTTCTGGGCAGGATATGCAGAGATAGGTCAGGATCAGGGATACACTAATTAATACTACAAGGTGGTTCTTCAAGGAACAAAGCACCAGGTAGGAGCAGAGTTACACAGAATATATGTAGTCTCTGACTTGAGTTATAAAGAACTGTAATAAAACAAGATAAGCTGTGGCTGGGATATTCCAGGGTGTGAGGAGAGGGTAGCCTTGAGCAGAACCCTGGAAGGTTGGGGAGATTGACAGCCGGGGAGAAGCAAAGACCTCCAAAGAAAAGAGAGGAGAGTGTGTGGTAGGCACCAGTTGGGCCTGCCTGTAGCCACACAAGGTGTGTATAAGGAGATCAGGTTAGCTACGGAGTTTGGGGCCAGACCATGAAGTGCTCTGAGTGTCATATTTTAAGGAATCTTGAACTCATTAGTCAGGCAATAGGAAATGTCCAGGTAAGTAATTGAACAGTGGGACCACCATGTCTATAAACAGATTTCATACTGAGGTCATTTAGGATTGCATTCACTTAGGAAGTCATTCCCAGAAAACCTGTTGACCTCAATTTATGTGGGACCATCCTCATGACATCCAGTCACGTACAGAATTTGAAAACTCAAATGCCTTATGAGGCCAGGTTAGTTTTCCATTGCTGCATAGCAGATGGTTGCAGCCTTCGAAGCTTCCACAGCACCCACCTTGCAGCTCCCAGTCTCTAGGGCAGCAGCCCAGCATGGGGCGCCTCGGTCCTCCACCCAGTGTCATAGGGCTACAACTGAGGCATCGGCTGGGCTGACTTCTCATCTGGAGGCGCCAGGGGGTAATCTGCATCTGAGCTCATTTTTGTTGGTAGAATGGTCTCTATTTCCTTGCTGGCTGTTAGCTGGGGGCCACTCCCATTCCCTGCTATGTGGGAAGGCTATGCGGCTGCCCCCACCATCCAGCCAGGGATGATGGCACACTGAATCCTTCTCCTACTTCAAGTCCCCGACTTCCTCTTCTGCCACCCACGAAAGAAAACGCTCTGCTTTTAAATGGCTTGCCTGATTAAGTCTGTCCCACGAAGGATTATATCCTTGTTCCATGTAACACAACATCATCACAGGAGTAATATGGTATCATATTGCAGTTTCCCCTCACACTTACAGAGCAGGGGATTATGCAATGGTGAGGCTCATGTGGTGTTATCTTAGAATTCATGCACCATAGGTGTGGTCTGAGTGGAAGCCATCAGGAAGCAGTAGTAGAATCCACAACAAATTAAAGGAAGAGACCACAGTTCAGTTCCAGCTGCTGGTTAGAAGCAGTGGCTGATTTTTGCCACATATTCCAATTTTACCAAGGAAGCTGGAAACTGATTTTTTCAAAATAAAATCACATAATTGCTAAATCTTGACAACTCATTCTAAACAAACAAAAGTAAAAATATTCAGTCTTTGCTAACTGTGGTCAAGCACTTTGTAATCTACATGGCCTGTCTTATAAATAAGCTTATTGAATTCTCACATAAACCATTTTATAGATTAAAAAAAAAACTGAGGCCCAGAGAAATTAAATTGTCTGTTAAGGCAGAGTTTCTCAACCCTGACTGTACAATTAGAATCCTCCTGAGAGCTTTCACAAAATACAAATGACTGATCCCTGCCCAGACCATGGAAATGAGATGAGGAGCACAGGGCCCAGGCGCTTGCATTTTTAAAGACCCCCTCCTGCCCCGCCCACCCACCCTACCAATGGACGCAGATGTGCAGTCTGGTTGAAAATCATTGGTGTGAAGTCAGAAAGCCAGTGAGCAGCAGAGCTGGGCTGGTACCCCTGTCCTCTGACCCTGTTTCATGTTGTCCCCAAGATCCCGCTTTCTATTCCTTAGCAGAACACAGTGGTTCCCCAGGAACTCCACAGCTCAGTGTGAGCAAGGGTGACTTTAGCATGTGAAGGCAGGTGAGGCAAAAAGTGGATTAGCTGGTGGCAGGTGATCCTGGACAGAGTAGGGCTGGGAGTCAAGGACCTCACTTCATTCAGCCTGGCTTTGCTGTACTTCCAGGGTTCTCCTCAGTTCACAAGAACATGCCCTCTGTGGCTGGGGGTCTTCGCTGGGCTCAGGAGCTGAGGCAGCGCATCCAGGGTCCCTTAGCCAGCTTCGGACGCATCACACATCCGTGAGTACCTCGTTTCTGAAAGGCAGGTTTTTTTTTGGTTTCTGGTCTTGCTGTGGGTTTTGACTGTTACAGAAATGCAACTCACTTACCAAAGGCATGGAAATTATCATTTCTTTCCATTTTTGGCAACTGACTAGTGTCTTAGTCTACTTGGACTGCCATTACAGAATACTGTAGACTAGATGGCTCACAAACATTAAAATTTATTTCTCACAGTCTGGAGCCTGGGAAGTCCAAGATCAAGGTGCTGATAGATTCAGTGTCTAGTGAGAGCCCACCTCTGGTTCACAGACACCCATCTTCTTGTGTCCCCCCATGGCAGAAGGGGTGAGGGAAGTGGTATCTCTTCTTACAAGGGCACTAATCCCATTTGTAAGGGCTCCACCTTCGAGATCTAATCACCCCAAAGGTCCCACCTCCTAATACCACTACATTGAGGAGTTAGGCTTCGACATAAGAATTTGGGGTAGGGAATGCAAACATTTGGTCCATAACAACCAGGCACCTATTGAGCTGATTACTGGGCCCCTTGGTGGTAAACGAAGCTCAATGGACAAGAGGCTGATTGCTTTTGCTCTGAGAGACTCATTTCTGGAGGAAAATGAGTCAAAGTTTTCAAGCTCCGCAGAGTTCTTCCACATGCAGCACTCAGACACAGGGTCTCTTTGCTCCTGAGGCCACAGGAAAATACTGGAGCCCAGAGTTTCCTAGAGCATGGTGAGAGGGCTTCGTGTGTTAAAGGCCCTGGGTGCTTGTTCAAATGCAGGTCCCTGACCTCACCCCTCACCTACTGAATCTGAATCTTGGGGCAGGGTGGTATCTGTGGATCTGCTACCTCCACAAGCCCCTTTCCCCATGATTCTGATGGTGACCAGGTTTGGAAACCACTGGCCTGCCTCACAGCTGATCCTGGAAGCTGAGCTAATTGGAGGCATCTCAGCTGCTGGAAGAGAGAGGGAAGAGCTGATCATGAGACTGTGTACAGGCTGCTGCCTAGGGAAGGACGGTCTCCCTCTGGCCCCTCTTTCTCAAGACTGGGCTTGTTGAAAGCACTTGACTTTGGCAAATACAACAGAAACAAAGAAATTGAAGTCTGGGATCTGGCATCAGGTTTTTTTCAGCTATCAAGGGCCTTAGAGACCCTTGGCCCAGGTGGTAAGATGGATGCTTTGAGGTGTGAAAAGGTGCTCAGTGCCACAAATCCTCAGGGACATGCAAATAAAAACCCCCTGAGAAGCCACCTCACACCTGCCAGAACAGCTGTCACCGAAAAGTTAGGAGATAGCAGGTGCTGGCAAGGACGTGGACAACATGCAGCGTCCTGTGCACTGTTGGTGGTGTTACACCTAGGCACAGCCACTGTGGGTAACAGGGTGGGGTTCCTCAAAAGGTCAAAAATAAAGCTACCACACAATCTTAGCAACTCCACTTCTGGGTATTTATCTAAAGGAAATAAAATCATAATGTTGAAGAGACATCTACACCCCCACATTTATTGCAGTATTTTTTACAATAGTCAAGACACAGAAACAATCTAAGTGTTTATTGGTGGAGGAATCAATAAACAAAATGGTGTGTGTGTGTGTGTGTGTGTGTGTGTGTATTCAGCCATAAAGTAGAAGGACATCCTGCCATTTGCAACGTGGATGGAACTTGGGGGCATTCTGCTAAGTGCAATAAATCAGACAGAAAGACAAATACCGGATGATCTCACTTGTATGTGGAATCTGAAAATAAAAAAACCTCAGGACAAAAAGGTCATATTGTGGTCATCTGGTTGTCAGAGGCAAGAGTGGAGGGTGGGAAAATGGATGAGGGTTTTCAAAAGGTACGAACTTGTAGGATAATCATTTCTTGGGGATGTAACACACACCACGATGGCTGCAGGTAACAGGGTTGTATGGAATATGTGAAAGTTGTTATGTGCATAGATCCTAAAAGTTCTCATCATGAGAATAAAAACAATTTTTTCTTTTTGCCGGGGCTTCCATATGAGATGATGGACGTTAACTAAACCAATTGCAGTAACCATTTCACAATACATGTAAGTCATTACGTGGTACACTTTAAACTTGCACAGTGCTGTGTGTCAACTGCATCTCAGTCAAACTGGGGAAAAGTTTTAAAAGCCTAAACATTTTCAGAGGCAAAGAAGATGATGCAAAACACCAGAGGCAAGTTTGAAGTGCGCCTCCACCCCAACACCCAGTGTTGCCAAGCAGAAAATGTTTGAAATCTCTGGCTGTTGTAGAGAAAACCTGAAAATGCAGGGTTTTGTGTGAAAACCCAGCTTGAAATGAGCAGTACTCCACTTTTCCTCAGACTCTTCACCAATCAAGCCCACATGCCTGCGGAGCGGGCCTGCTGGTGGGCACACCTGTGAGGCCTCTGCTCTGGTTTGAGGAGCTCTTTGTTTTGCACATGAAAAAATACTGAGGCAAACAGAAGTGAGGTGACATGCCTGAAGTCCTGCGGAGGCCTAAGGAAAGGCCTGGAAGTCTGGGTCTGAGAGTGCCTAGCCCAGGGACTCCTCAGCCATGGGAGAGTTGGCCTAGAGAACAGCCAAGCCTTCATTTTCTCAAGCATGTTCCCCAGGGCGGGAGGGAGAAAACATATAAATGGGGAGGGGGTGGAAAGACCGTTTCTAGGGCCGTGGAGTGCAGTGGCTGTCATAGGTCCTGTTCCCTGGGAACAGACTCTGAGATACACATACAGGAACATATAGGGACACTCTTGGGAACAGCACCTGTGAGGGAGTGGGGGGATGGATGGGCAGAGGGGGAAGTGTGCAGCCATATGGAGGCTAGGAGGCCTCCACCCATCCTCTGGGAACCCTGGCCCTGCAGCGTTACCCAGACTTTGTGCTCCCACATGAGCTAGTTGGTAGATGTGGGCTGTCTGAGGGAGGTACATGACCTTGGGCAAGATGGCTCTCATTGGCTGAGGCCATTACCACAGCGAGGCAGCCTTGCTTTACCAGCAGCCAGCACTCCTGGCTAGAGGCAGGTGAAGGGATGGGGTGGGTAAGTGTGCCTGGTCCCGAGAAGGGATCTCCGTGACAACCCACCTGTCCTCCGCAATTCCCATGGAGATTTATTTACATTTGTTCTAAAAATGAGTTCAGAATTGCACTGTGCCTGTAATATATGTTTATTGGTTATTAGAAATGTTTTGGATGCCTCCCCATGAAATGAAGTAGAATCTCTAGGGAGTTTCTTGGCACTTACTCCTATGACTTTTTGAACCTTCTAGGCAACTGCCACAGGCCCCAGTGCATGAAACTGCTCTCTCCTCTGTGTGTTAATTGTCCTTGAGTTGGCTCTGACTCCGATGCCTGGCGACCCTATGGATGAGCAACACCCCCAATGTCTGTCCTCACTAGCTCTGCTTGGCTCCAGGACTCTTTTTGTGGAGTCTGTCCATCTCATGTTTAGTATTCCCTTTTTCCTGCTGCCTTCTATTTTTCCCAGCATTATTGCCTTTCGCTCTTCCAGCCTCATTCTTTTGCAGGTGTGAAATGGAGGTCAGGGATTTGAGGTTTGCAGACACCCCACAGCTCCTTGAGGGGAGGGCTGGGCGTGAGCCCACTTGCCCGCTCTGAAGCCCTTTCCACTTCTCCTTGCTGTCTCCAAGAGGCAGCTGCTTATTCGCCATGGAAGGGAACTAAGCAGCTGGAAATCCTGGGCTTTCTCTGCAGGCGTGAGGACTTACATTGAAAGCTCAAGGGATCTTGTAAAGAAACTCTGTTGGTTTAAAGAGCAAATGGATTTTAAAGAATCTTTGCAAGATGCTACCTCATTTTGCTGGCAGAACAAACAAAAACATACCTACCAACACAATTAGCATGAAGGTTTATGAAAACTATAGATATTTCACCAACTTTCCCAGCACCTGGACCCTCAGTTTGTGTTGCAGAGGAGAGTCAAGCAGGAGCAGGAGTGGGTAGCAGAGCCTCAGGCCAGACCCTGCTCATGTTCCTGCGGTCCTCACCATTCCTGTGAGGGCCTCCGGGAGGGGTCTGTGCATGTGAGCACATGTGTATATGTGCACACATGGTGCATGTATGTGTATTGTGTGTGCACACATTTAGAGGCTTGAGATATGGGAGGGAGCCTCATGTAAACATGTCAATGGGTACCAGGGCTTCTCATAACTACTATGTCCTAGAAGGATTTCAGAGAAGGGCTAAAATGTATATGTTCATATGAAACTATGTATATGTGTATAGAAACATTGTTATATAAATATATAAAACATCATTTTATATATAATGTTATATAGTTTTTGTTACAATGTATAATGTCATGTGTAGTTTTTTCCTTCTATACAGAAAACTGTGGCCCCTAAAACTTTTCTTCCATGTCTCCATTCCCCTTTTATTCAGGTTTTCAAGGGACTTAATTTATCTATGCATGACTAGCAGGGCCAGAGTGAAGGGTGGGTGGAGCCACAGGGCAAAGGTGGGACTGCCTGCTTTTCAGGAAGTGCTGGTGCCTTCTAGTGGCTCCTGGAGGATGTTCAGGAAGAATTCAGGCTCCTTCAGGGACATTTGGAAGCCAGCCCAGGAAGCTATTCAATCTCTTCCTTATAAACTGCAGTTTGTTAATCAGATCATTCTTTTGACTTCTTCTAATCTGATAGCACTTTTTTCTCTTTTCTATGGATAGTTGCATGGAATCTGCCGAAGGAAAAAGAATGATTCAAAAATATGAAGCTATGCTTTCATTGCTGGAAAGGTAAGTAGCTTCTGGGATTGTATTGTTCTGCAAGTTGCATAAGCCCCCCAATGCCTCTTGCAGTTGTGTGTTTGAGCAGGTTCCTCAGTGGCTGGGAATTGTTACTCTGCATTCTATGTTATAACCACATTATCTGTGAACACAGTGCTTCTGGGTTGCAAACATAGGGGTCTAGGGAATAGAAACAGACACTTCTCCCCAGTAGTTTTGTTGGGACTGGCTGAGCTGAAGTGGGGCACTCCTGGGGGCTCTCGGAGATCAGTGTCTGGGAAAATCACAGTGGCTGCTCACTAAGCAGAAAGCAACAGTTTGTGTGGTACAAAAAAAAACCCCACAAGTTTTAAAAATATTTCCTGTATCTTTTCATGGACAAAGCATAAGAATGGAGATTTTCCATGGGTTCATAGTTGTTCCTGCTTTTAAGCTGAAGTAGGTCTTGAGGGTACAGGGTCTAGTGCCCACACTGACTACACCAACACTGTCACCGCATCCCCTGGATGGGGAGCCTGTCCGTGCCTCCCATCATCCCCCGTCTCCTTAATGTGACATGAAAAGCCCTTCCTGATCTTTTCTTCCCTCTCCAGCCTTGACCCTTGCCTCCTTATTAGCCTCAAGTGTTTCCAGCACACAGTAGTCTATTTCTCACCTCCACCCTTTGGCCGTGTTGTTGTTTGCTGGGAGCACTTATTCTTCCTTCACTGCCCAACCTCTACCCATCCTCTGAGACTCAGTGAGCATCACTTTGGCCCCTCTTCCCCTTATCACTGTCACCCCTGGCCCCTGACATTAAATGCCCCATTCCCTGTACCTCTCTCTAGGACTGTGCTTGCCGCATTCTCTGTTCACCTGTGGTCCCGCCATTAGGTGAACTCACCATGGGCTGCTTAGTCATCCTTTTATCCCCTAAGCCCAGCACATGGTAGGTATTCAGTCAATGTGTGATGACTGATAACAGATTCTGTAAGTGATGTGAACATTAGTATGGCAGCAAGTCTTACCCAATAGCTTATTTCAGTGTTGACTGAGATGAATCACAACTTCCCTTATCAACCACAAAGATCACATGGAGCTTCTCTTTCTATTCTTCCCTGATTTAACCTATGCTGTTTTTAGAAATAAGGGGTTACTTGCAGGAGTTTCCATGCCTGTCTGTCCATGACTTTACCTTAAGTATGTATTTAGGTATTTTACTAGTAGTATCTTTAGTTCATAAATAGATAGTTTAAATAAATAGATAAATAGGCTATGTATACATGTATGTGTTCTACGTAGGTAAATATATCTTTATATGTAGAGATCTATGGTATCTGGATCTTTAATCATTGCCAGGCATTGGGGTGCTGGGAGGTGCTTATGAAGTGGCTGTTGTTTCCTGTTTTCACAGGTATGAGACCAGGCTTTATGAGGATTGGTGTCAGACAGTATCAGAGAAGTCACAGTACAATCTCTCCCGGCCACTTCTGAAGCGTGACCCAGAGACAAAGCACATTACTGTCAACTTTAACCCACAGGTAAACCTGGCAACAATAATTTCTTATTGGGTTCCTGAAGAGTTTCACTGAACTTTGCTGATTTCAAAGGCAAAAAGGCTTTTTTATCTGAATATGAAAAAGCTGCTCAAAAGAATTTGTACCGCAGATTTCCTTTTTGGGATAGATCCTGGGGTATACTGTTTTCTCAAGTTGCCCAAGGTTCACATTTTTCTCCAGGCTTAGCCAGTATATTTGTTTTGATTTTGCATAACAGAAAATATTTCAAAATATTTTTTAAACTTTTCATGTAATAACAGCTTTATTATATACTTGACTTTACTACAAAGTTAGAATGTCAGTTACACTTAAGATTAACTCTTCAAAAAGTTTAACATGTTATAGAGATGCACTCCCTGAAATTTCAGAAGGCATTGAAACAGATGTTGCTGCCCATCTCTGGACAGACAGAACGATCGCACTGCCAACCCTTTAGTGCCGAACAGCTGACTGGCCTGCCTTGAATGCCTGCTACCCATGAAGGCTGTTGACTGAACACTGGGGGGCCAAACAAGTATACAACCTGGTTCCTGCTCTCAAGGAGCCCACGAGCTAATAGGGAACTTTAATGCCAATAAGCAAAAATCTATCTGAATTGGACAGCATACGATACATCTCAAAGGAGTATCTTCAGAAATAAGACTCTAGATGAGTGATTCTTGACTGAGACAGTTTTTCCCCTGAAGACATTTTTGGTTGTCAAACACGCACTGGGTGCCGATAGCACTGAGTGGGTAGGTACCAGGGTTACTGCTAAACTTTCTACAATGCATAGAACAAAGGGTTTTTTGTCTAAAAATATCAATAGTTCCAAGGTCGAGAAACCCTGCCATAGATGATGAGAAGGGTGGAAGACCAGTGTGGGTGTCACAGCCCTGGGACACTTAATGTCAGAGAAGACAATGATCAAAGTTAGGCCATGTCAGGACGTGCATCATTCAGTTACACAGTAGAAGTAAAAAGTATTGGCCACACTGAGCTGAAAGCAGTCACCTGCTTCTGTCTGGAAGGCAAGTTCTCCAGCAATGTGGTATAGAGAGGGCTGAAAACTGAGCCAATAGTGTATCGGTGTCTTTGAGAAAACTGAAGGTTAAGCAGAACATCCATTCTGACTGAAATAAAAGTCAAAAAAGGAAGTTGGCGGTCCATTTTTCACTTTGGTAAGCTATGAGTCTGTTATTGAACTCATTTGAATAACTTTATCAGCATTTCTTGTCAACAGTATTATATATTAAATGGTCAGTTTCTGGATTACCAACTAGGTCAGAGGCTATATATGATGATTATAGTAATTATGTCCTCAATATAGGACAGTATTAAGGATAAACCACTCCTTTATATACTCCAAAAGCAAGGGCTCTATCTGCCCCAATGTGCAACACATAGTAGGTGCTTTTTGGTGTCTGTAGGTAACAGAAGGGAAAAGAAGTAGAAGAAAAACAGTGAGAGCAGAATTGGGGAGTGGAGATAAATATCTGATTTATGATGTAAGTCAAGGGGAGACAAGTGCAAACACAAATCAGAGAAGAGCTGCAGCCCTCCCTTGACTTCCACTTGTAGCGACGTGGCAATAGCTGTGGTATCGAAAATGGGCAGCAGCACATACATCATTCTGGAGGGACGATCAGAGACTTGCCTCTTTGGGGCCAGGACAAGAATTGCAGGGGAAAAGTAATATATGTATGAAATGTATTTAAATTATTTAAGTGCCCTATTATTGGGCATTTACATTATTTTCTAGTTTTATCAATTTGTATTTCATGGTTCTAGGATGCACTTTTCTTTTAACTTCTTATCTTTGAAAATGGTATGTCTTTGTAGTTTTAAAAAACTACATTTTTTTCTTTCTTCTTTCATTGTAAACAGAGTAATAGTGAATCTTACCATCATTGGCATCCTACAGTTGGATAAAATGTGATAGTAATATTGCTACAATAAATATCTTTAGTCACTGTTGCATCTATCCTTGATTATTTGCTTGGAATAAATGCCTAGAAATAGGATCGCTGGGCTAAATAAAGGGTGCTCACATTTTGAGACTTTTTTTGCATATTGTCAATTTGGTCTTCTGAAAGCTGGAATTCAGTCATTAACCTGCCAGCAAGATATTTATGTCTTCTAACCACTTCCAGCTTGTTGGACTAGGAAAAATATAATATCTCAACACTGCTTTAACTTTGTCCATGTGTCCATTGGCTGTTTACATTTCTTCTATAAATTGTTTGTTCATGTCCTTTGCCCACTTTTGAGTGGAAGTACCCTCTTTTCCTGTGAATTTGTTAGAATATTTGGAAAATACTTGTAAGACATTTAAAAATCTGCTGCAAGTATTTTTACCAGTTGAAGTATGTCATTTTATTAAGTGTACAATATTTTTATGCACATAAATTTTATCTTTTGTGGTTGTATGTTTGGAATGGCCTTCTCTACCTCATTATTATATAAATAATCCCATATTTTCTTCTGGTTTTTGTTTTTATTTCTTAAACTTAAATATGTGTAATATCTATCTTGAGCAAAATTAAGTAGGAGGCTGAAGTCATTTCCCCACCATCTTGTTATCATTTGTCATAGCCCTAAGTAGGGTTAGCTGATTGCCAATAAAGAGATCATCCAGAGCCACTGGAAGCAGAGCCAGGAGCCCAGGTGTCTTGATATGGAAGTGGGGGTGGGGCGTGGGGGGCAGGGAGAATCTGCAGCCTGGTATCTGCTTTGTCACACATTCCTGTGCACATTGGTCCTCGTAAGTTCAGGGATAAACATAATAATAAGCAAGGAATGATGAGCAGTGCTCTTAGCAACCCTGCAGAGGCCTCTGTGTGTTCATTGAGCAACATCTGCTTGGTTTCTCACCTCTGCGGTTGCCCCTAAACTCAGTGCCCCAGAGAAGTTCAGAGAGGCCTGGGTGACTTCCATCTCCTGATCTCCGAGTACAGGAAGACACAAAGACATGCCATCCTAGGGTTACAGAAGTTAAGGACTATTTCAAATGATTATGTGTAACAACCTCCTCTTGTCCCGTTAGCATCTGTGACCAAGGGTATGGCCTCATTTGCAGAGAATAACAGAAGTCTAAAGTCGAGGCTTCTCGTAGATGTGGGTGGCCCTGACCTTCGTACCTCCACCCCTTGATGGGAACTGGCTCATCATGAGCCTGTCATCATGCCCAGAAGCATCCAGGCAGAGTCCTCTCTTGCTGTCACAGGTATCTCCTTCACAGGTTTTCCTCTTCTTGCTCTTCATGGCTTACAGATCCAGTGAGCCCTGCTGCTTTCTGAGTCCTTTTTCTTCTGCATAATACTCAGCCTCCCTCTCTAAAACTACATTTAAGGACCAGAAGTAGGAACAGAAGTTAAGTGGGACCCTGAGGCCTCTGGGTCCCCTGGTGTTTTCCAGTCTTTGAGCCATATTGCCACTATTTACTACTGCTGAACCACAGCCATTTATGTGGACTCTTTCCTCCAGCTTGTTTCTGTGCTGAAAGAAATGAGTTATCTTCAACTGAGGCAGATGAAGCACATCCCTGAGACAGCAGCAGCCATGTTCTCCTCCAGGGAGTTCTATCGGCAGCTTGTGGCGCATTTGGAGTTGATGGCAAATTGGTACAACAAGGTGATGAAAACGCTGCTAGAAGTGGAATTTCCATTAGTAGAGAAAGAGCTGCAAAATATTGATCTCCGCCTGAGAGCTGCAGAGGAGACTCTGAACTGGAAAACAGACGGTAACTGGGCACCACCTGGGCTCTGGGGAAAAGGCTGAGAGTTAAGATTCCAATAAAAGTTGGCAGGCACTCAAATGATTAGCTGGTAATCTGGATTGTTTTGAAAACACAAATGTATCCTCTCAGACACAGGGCCAAGGTAGAGAAGGCAAGAAGGGTTGCTATTTTTCTTCGGATTTAATTAGTATATTTAGAAAACTTTGCTGCCACACACTGGGGGAGGCTCAGAGGCTGCATGAGATCTCCCACAGTCTCCAGCATATACTGGGCACCCCATTAATGAGGGTTTTCACTATATTATCATTGTTACTTTGTTTTTTTAAGTGGACTATAAACATCTTATGAGGGAACTAGGAACTTACTTCTCTTGTGTCCTCCAATTCAATTCAATGAACTTTCACCTGGGGAAACTGTAGGGAGAATATGAGACATGAGGTGTATGGGAATGGCCCCTACCCAGAAGGAGCTCACATTTAGTGGGGACAACAGACATATGTACAACATAAATTATATAAGACAAGCTCTGATAAAAAGCCTGCAGAGAGGTAAAAGTGTGGTAAACCACAGGAAAGGGAGATTAATTTGCATTAGTGTCCTCAAAAGAATTAAAGTTTGAAAAGAAAGTCACAGTCAACTCATGGAAGTCTTGGAATGCCGTATGAAAAAAGTTAGAACTTTATTCCTTATAAAATAGGAAATGACATTTTCAACATTTAACACAGTGAAGGTGCTTAAACAGGAACGTTCATTAATCTCTGTAAGGTCACCAAGTTGCACTGGCGTGCCCCAGCAAGCGTACCAACTTTTGTGTGCCTGGTAGGTAAGGATCACCTGTTTGTTTCTTTTCCTCCATAAGCAGAGTTTTGGTAAGAGTTGGCTTTTTAATACAACTAGAAAGAAAAAGGCTGATTATAAGGAAGTAACCTGTGCAGAAAAGTCTTTTATAAGACCCATGAGTGTTGAATCTCTACCTTTCACAGCAACTATACATTCAGTTGTGCCACTGTCGGCTATTTCAATGAATTGTGTTTCTTTTGGGGAGCAGGTGTTTGGGATTATGTCATTGAAATGACCGATAGTATTCATGATCTTGAACAAAGGATTCAGAAAACCAAAGGCAATGTGGAAGAGATCCAAAACATCATGAAAACATGGGTGTCTCCAATATTTAAGAGAAAAGATGGAAGAAAGGAATGCCTTCTTTCCATGGATGACCAGCAAAATCGAATGGAAAAATACTACAGTTACATCAGAGACTCTGGCCTGAGGATACACGCTCTTGTTCAGGTAATAAGCAGCCTCCCAGACACGCCTACCATAAACGTCACGCATCGAGAAGTGTGTTTGGGTGCCAGAAGTGATTTGGAAATTACAATAATAGGTATTGTGTCTTCTGCTGTTAGGGATAGAAGTTTATACTGATAGCATTGTGGTAGTAGGGTGTCCAAATTAATCCTCTCTTAATGGCCACTTAGTCATCACATGGTTTAAGGCCCACACCAAACCCCAAGGGAATAAAAGGAGAAGTCAGGGACAGAATCCTAAATTATCTGTTGCACTAACTACCCCTAACTCGCCCATACAACCCAGTGTGGAACTCCAGCATCATCTTCATAACCTAGCTCTGTAGCGCTGAAAGAGATGGTATCTCTAACTGCATTTGACAAGGAAAAACAAACAAATGCTGAGTGCAGCACCTAGTGCAGTAAGGTTTTGTCCTGCCTGCACTGTGATCAAGGCAGCCTCCTATCCCATCCTCAGAGACTGAACAGTGGAAAAGAGATGGAAGTGGCCGCCCATGCCAACCCTGCTGAAGCAGCCACAGAGCAGTTCTGAGGAGCTGAGCTCAGGCACCAAGTCAGTGATGAATTACAGCTGCTGTTTTGGGTTATCAATGATTTGAAGTACAATGGATCATGCTTTTGACTTTGTTAATTTTCTTGATTTTGTTTTCTAGTCATTAACTTCTCTTCTTTATTATTTCTTTCTAGTTCATTTGGGGGTTATTTACTCATCTTTGTTTTTCCAGCCTATAAGGGTAAACATGTAGGGCATTATTTTAAGGCTTTCCTCCTTTCTAAAACAAGCATTTGATGACATAAATTTCCCTCTGAGCAGTGCTTTACTTGCATTCCACAAATTGATCTGCCTCATTTCATTTCATTCAGTTTTAAGTTTTTTCTGGTGATTTCTTTACCTTGATCATTTAGAATGATCATTCTAAATTAAACATATTTCTATAGGTGTAATAGAATGTGTACACATATTTCTATGTGTACACATTTCATAGAAATATGTGTAACATAGAAATATGTTTAATTTCTACATATTTGGGGCATCTCTGGATATCTCAATGAAACTTATCTAATCTAGAATCTAATCTAATTCCACTGTGGCTTAGAGAAAATACTCTGGAAGATTTCAATCAGTTGGAATTTAGTGAGACTTGTTCCATGACATAAAATATTATTTCTCTTATTGAATGTGTCTTGTGCACTTGACAACATGTTTATTCTTCTATTGCTGGGTACAGCGTTCCATAATTATCAATTAGTTCAAAGTGCTTGGTAGTATCGTTCATATCTTCTGTATGATTTTTGATTTTTTGTCTACCAATTACTGAAAGTAGATTGTTAAATCACATGTGATTTTTGATTTGTCTATTTAATTGTTTAGTTCTGTCATATTTTTCATCAAGTGTTTAAGCTCTATTAGGTACAAATAAATTTATAATTATTATAACTTCCTGATAAATTGGTTGTTTTATCATGAAATTCCCTTTTTATTTGCAATAATACCTCCTTGCCTTGAAGTCATTTTCTTTTTTTTTTTTGGTAATACTGTAATCTTTCCGTCCAGATTCACTATTTTTACTTTTTGCATTGTCCATCTTTTTCTACCCCTTTACATTCAAACTGTGTGTTCTTTCAAGTTCAAATTCAGGTCCACACAGTAGAAACTTACTCTTCTAAGTGTAATAACTCTGCCTATTAATTGGAGTGTTTAAACTTACACTTAATGTAGTTATTGGTATGGATGGATTTAGCTCTACCATTTTGCTATTTGTTTTACCTCTTCTTTGTTTCTCTGCTATTTCTTACCCACCTTCTTATTATCCATGGTATATTTTTAGTACTCTATTTTAGTTTCTCAATTGGAATTTCAGATTTACCTTGTTGCATTACATTTGTGGAGGTTATCTAGGTTTCGGTATGTCTCTTGAACTAATCACAATTGACTTCGAGTTTTTCCATGAAGTATAGGAATGTGTGTATATGTACAACATACCTCACAATAAAGTGTTATAATAATTTTTTGCTTTAAAAACTCAGGAAAATAGATTTACCCACAAACTCACTATTTCTACACTTGTTTTTTCCTTTTTATAGAATTGAGTTACCATCTTGCTGTTTAGCTGTGCTAATGACACATTCTCTCAGTTTCTGTTTATCTGAAAATGTTCTTATTTCACCTTTGTTTTTGAAGCATAGTTTCATTGGATATAGAATTCTGAGTAGGCAATTTTGTTTTTCTTTCAGAAGTCATTTTATTATCTTCTCTCTCCCAATGTTTCTGATCAGAAGCCAGCCATAATTTGTATCTTTGTTCCTCTATATGTATTGTATTTTTTCCATCAGGAATTTTTACTAGAGTCTTTAAAAATTTTTTCTATTTTTTTCCCATTTGACTATGATGTGTCTATATAGGTTTTCTTTATATTCATCTTGTTTAGAGACTGTGAGCTTCTTGAATTTTTCACCAAATTTGAGGAGTTTTTAATTAAATTATGACATTGTCTGCTAATTCAAACATCTATTTTATTTTTCTGTCTTTTAAAAATTGTAACAGAAATTTATTTTTCTTTTGCATACAATAATTCTAAGAAGTAGGCATTCCAGGATTGGTGTGGCAACTATTTTCTGAGTTTTCTCTTAGTGACTTTATCTGTTGGTTAAATGTCACATTTTCCTGCTTCTTTGCATGTTTAGTAACTTTTTATTATGTTCTAGTCATGTTGGGTGCCACTTTAGAATCCACGTGTTATTTCCCTTGAAGAGTCTGTTTGTCTTTTGGCAGGAAGTTAACTTACTGGTGGGTCATCTTGATCCTGTTGAAGCTCAAGTTTAAGCTTTGTTAAGGAGGGTTTAAAGAAGCCTTATTCTAGAGCAGAGCAGCTGTAATCTTAAACCACAGAATTTCTGAGGTTTCTACTGAATTCCTGGTTACCTATGAGGTCTTTTCATGATTTCTGATAGAATGCAAACATCTTCCAGTACTTTGTAATCAACACAATCTCCATTCAGTTTAGATCCCCAGTAACTGTTCTCTGCCAGGACTTGCAAAGTCTTGCCCTAAACATGTACGGGTTAATTCTCAAAGATTCAGGAGGACTCAGCAGTATAAGCAGCCCCAAACCCCAGTTTCTTTTTTTTCTGCCCAGCAGGAAGGACACTGTGGTTGAGATCCACTTTCCTCTGTCATGTGTTGGAAAGTATTGTAGGTAAAGCCAGGTGGTTGTACAAGTCACTTGAGTATTTCCCTTTTCCCAAGGATCACATCCCTTTACTGCCTGTTATCCAGTTACCTAAAACAATTGTTTCTTGTGTTGCATCCAATTCGACAGCTGTTTGTAGCAGAAGGAGAAGACCGATGTCATTTGTCTGTGTTGTCTAGGATCAGAAACTTGAGCTATATCTTTTTAGTCTGTAGTAGATTTGAGATAGAGAGGTTAAAAGTACAAATAGCTATATTGATTGCATAACATTTGGAAGGAGAAAGAACAACTATACAAAGCAGTCATAAAAACTAAAAGTTTTAAAATATAGAAGCAAACATACACATCTTAATAATACCCAAAAGCAACACTATATTGTCACTGTGTTATGATTTGCGTGCTGATGAACTTTAAGTCATTAAGAAAATCTTAAATGTACTTAGGAAGGAAAAGTGTAGGTAGTGCATGTTAGATAGAAATTTTAGAGTTTTGTTACTTGAAAACAGGATCTTGAGATTTTTTTTTTTTAAATTCTGGGAGATTTACTACATGAAATGTTTGTAAAGTGGTGTGAGTCAGCTAAAAAAATTATTTCTGCAAAGTAGTTGCAATTTTCATTGAAGATACAAGATAAATGGAAAGTTGCTGTAAAAAGGCTTAATAATGAAAATGATGAAGAGCACTTGCCAAACCAGCAGGAGAGAGAGAAAGAGAAAGAGGAGAGGGCATGTGTATTTTTTTTATGTGTAAACATTTTCTAAATCACTCAGTATGATGAAAGTTTTTAGTTGATATTAAATGCCAATAGCACAACACTCCAGCTCATTTCTAAGGACTATCCAGGAAATGCTTTACTTGTTAGAACCCCAAATTTCTTATAATTCTTGAATCATAATGCCTTCTACCCTCAGTTTTCCAGCCTGACTTCTGCTTTGGGGTAGCTTTCTTCATAGCACATCAGTCAGCATTTATGATGCGCACACTGCATCCAGCAGCATCCCTGCTGAGAAGGTGGCCTGAGCCAGCCCTCCTTCCCCAGAGACAGGATGAGACACCATCCTTCCTTTATGGGTTACCTTTATGTTCCTTTCAATCAGTGGTGATTCCCATAAGATAGAATGGGTTTGATAAGCATATAATAGCAATTCTTCACAGGAATGTTTTTTCCCACTATGTTATTTATAGTCTCATTAATGATGATCAGAACTTCCTTATTATTAAACAGGGTTTACATCACCTCTTTATTTTTTAGGAAAACCTGGGTCTTTTTTCAGTAGACCCAGCCTCCAATATCTGGAAGACATATGTTAACTACATCGATGATATGCTGCTGGATGGATTCTTTCTAGCCATTGAGTGCTCCCTCCAGTACCTCCTGGAAAACACTGGTATTCACTGGCTTATGCATGTGGGTTATTAAAAGGATGGTAACAGTAATGGCATCTGTTGAGTTACCGTGAAGTGCAGTCGAGTGTTTGTGACTTTTCCCAAAAAGATGATGATTTTGTGAATTATACACAGTAATATAGTAAAGGTATTGAGTTTCTAAACTGTTCAAACAGAAGAGACTTTGGTTGTTCCAAAACTCAGATGATAGACCAGGCTCTAAGACAGTGAAGTTCAAAAGCAAAATCATGAAAGCTTATTCAGTGTAAATCAAGCTTCAGTAAAGAGAAGCAACTAAGCTAGAATACCCAGAAGCACAATTAGTAAAGGCAGCTTCCACTGGACTTGACTTGTGGTGATGGGGGTGGGGCAGTCTCCGCCTTCGAGCTTACTATACTCTATTTCTGTATCTTTGAGAACTCAGAGAGGTTGTAGTAGCCAGGTTAACTGGAAGAAGTTTTTCTCCATGAAAAAGGATCAGAGAGGAGGCCAGGAATAAGGTAGCTTTCAGAACGAAAAGGAATGTTAAGAAGAAGATAATGGCACTCTTTGAGGGCTAAATGATAGCTAAGGGCTTTGGATTTATGGTAGCTACACTGGGTTAAGGTGCAGAGAATCAAATATATTATAGTAAGAGGTAACCTCAGCTAGTAAGGAGTGGGATGGAAAGGGAAGAAGAGGTCAGGAATAAAGTTGAATTAAACCTTTCACATCTGGTAGAGTCTGAGGAGCTCAGCAAGGGTCATATGGAAGAATTCATCAAGGGTCATATGGAAGAAAGGCAAAGGGGAATATTTTGAAGGCAGAAGATGACGGTGAGATGAGACTTTAAGATATCAAGTCCAACCCAAGGAAAGAAATCAAATGCAAAGTTAAAATAGGCAGGCCAAAATCCGTGTCCAGGCATCCCACCCATACAGAAGGGCACATGCAGATCCCTAGGCTGAGCTGGAGAGGAGCGAGGCCCAGTTTGGGTGGAGCTCAGATGGGCAATGGCCCATGGTGTAGAGGCTGAGGTCAAAGGCAAGGTGTTTGCTGGCAGGGTGCAGGGGTTCCCCAAATCAACAAATACAGCAGCAGGAAACAGGGGCGCCAGTACAGTCAGCCAACAAGGTCACCTTCAAGATCCTGGGGTCAAACCACTGTGAGGCAAAGGACACAGACACTGAGACTAGAGAGCTGGTTCCCAGGGGCCAGCCCCCTCAGTGCCCACCTAGGTGAACAGACCAACCTCCTCTGATGTTGGAGGTTTGGAATTTCTGGTCTCTTGTTCCTCCGTCAAGATCTAGAAAGATGCCTCAGCCACACACATGTGCAGGCAGTGCTCAAGAGATGGTCCCTAAGTGCAGTGACTCACCTTTGACCAATTGCACCCCTGACCTGCACTGTCTGATGTAGCAGGTTGTCTTCCTCTTGTGGGAAGGAGAGAGTGGGAACAAGAGGTTGGACAGAGGAGATGGTAGTATTTTTCTGAGATTGCCGAAGCTACCTTTTCTCCATGGAAATGTGAGGAAAGGGGTGCATGCTTTCTTCACACTGTAAGATGGGCAGGAGCTAGAATTAGCAGCTGCCTGAACTGAGGAGCTACAGATAAAATGGAAAAGGCACTGGTGAAGGTGAAGGAGCCTAAAGACAGTAGCCTCTAAAAAGAAGAAGATCACTGTGACCCTTTGCAGTAGCTAGCTGGGCAATTTTATTACTCTGATTCACCTTACCATTTCTACCTTCTTTAGTTCGGTCAAGCAAACACCATTCCTATGCTTTGGTCTGGCCTCCCAGAAAATTAATTGAATGTAGCCCTGCTGAGGCTAAATTCTACTCACTCTCCAGAAATCTTCCCCTTCTTAACTGCTAAAGAGATTTACTCTCATCAAGGTTGTGGAGCCACCAGGACCACCTGGTTTGTATGGTCATTGTGCTGGCATTGCATCTAACATAGGGATTGGGTTCTCATGACAGTATATGGGGCAAAACTCTCATAGAGTCAAAATAACCTTGAAAGTCTTGTAAATCCTTTAAACTATGTGCAACCTAGCCTACTAAGTTAGAAGCATCTAATGCATGCAGGAATGCAGAATATGTCATGAGTACATAGACAAAGCATAACCTTAAAAGTTTTTTTTTTAAAAACTGTTCTACAATAGTAGTATAGTTACTATGATATTGATAAAATTACATTCCCTTAAGTTAAATATGCATTTTGTGGGACACTCCTGAGTCCAATAATGCAAGTTTATTATTCCAAAGTTTTGAGGGCCAGAGTCTAGTTTTACATATCTCTGAGGGGCCCTCAGGTTTTGTTGTTGTTGTTGTTGTTGTTGTTGTTAGGGAGAATGATAACAAAACTCCATCAGTAGTGCAGCTCAAAGAGCAAACAAGTTTATGCCCCACGCACTAACCCAAAGCAAATGCTCCAGGTTAGTGGGCAGGTCCCTTCTATCCCATGGTTTCACCACCCACCAGGGCTTGGTGTTTGTTCTCCGTTTTAGGTGGCTCACCGGCCCAGGGGAAGGGACAGAAGGCTCACCTGCTGTCTCCAAGGCCCTGGCCCGGGAATGGCACCATCGCTTCTCCCCATAGCCTGCTGGTGAGGGTATCACATGGCCAGACCTTGCTGCAAGCTGGGAAATGCCGTGTGCACACTTACAGCTCTAGTTCTGGGAAAATGGGCCAATAAATTCCAATGAGTAGTCTCTGCCACCCACAGTATCCAGCACATAACAGTCTCCTAAATATTCCTACCACCAAAAAGATATAGGAAAATAAGTGGTTATTGATAAAAGTTTTGACATTTATCTTGTACTTGGAATATCTTACTCCATGTTATATTTTGATTTAAATTTAGCAAGACGAGTTGTCTAGCAAGTTATCAGGAATTTTAAAATTACTTATACTGTTTTAAAATTCTTTATCATTATGGGACTACAGAATTAAAATAAGTTCTGTTTTTATAGACAGGAAGTAGAACAGGCAGAATTGTAACATCTCTGCTTTTCATCCTTGTGCAACCAGTGACAGATCCCCCCAGCCCCCTAGTGGCTGCCAGTGGTATTGTCTAGTCTGTGCCTAGGAAGAAATGAGCTGCTTCGAAAAAATTGGCTTTGCAAAATCTACCCCTTCTCAACCAGAGTCTCTACTGCCCCCCAGGAGGCATTTGGGAACGTGGAAGGAGACAGGCTTCAGTTGATCGGTCAATAGAATATGCTCTCTGAAGACAAGGAGAGGAACTGTTCTGCAGCACCCAGGACAGCCCTGCATCAAACTTAAACTTGGCAGGTTCAAAATGTCAGCTTCCCCTGCTGATAAACACTGTAAGACTGAGACCCTCCCCTTTTCTGGGTGTTAGCAAAGTTTACCTTTCCATCTTCTATACTGAGCAGCTCATTTAAAGGAAAGAAATGCTCGGTGTTTTTAAAATGGTACTTCTCTTTGCCCATTTTACCTATTTTCCTTTTTTTTTTTCTTGTTTTCCAGAATGTAAGCCAGGACTCAACCCAATATTTGAAGCACAGCTGAGCTTAGCAATCCCAGAATTAGTTTTCTCTCCATCTCTGGAGTCTGGACTGGAGGGCAGCTTCTATGACATGGTTGAGGGTCTTGTCACCAGCATTTTTAGAATAGCATCTTTGGTGCCACGACTTTCCCCACAAAACAGCGCTCCCCACTATCAGGTACTGGATCTGCAGCCACCCCGCCTTCCAGCCAGACCTGGGACTCGCTGCAGAGTGCTGGTGTGATCTGCCTGCTCTTGTCTTGCTCCCAGGTTGACATGGAGGCCATGGATGACTTGGCAAGAATGCGGAGCACACTCATGGACAGAGTTCAGGGCATGATGGCCCTCTGCTGCAGCTACCGAAACACCTTCAGCCAGTACTCCTATCTCTACGTGGAGGACCAGAAGGAGATTCTGTCCCAGTTTCTGTTGTATGGGCACGTCCTCACACCTGAAGAGATTGAAGCCCATGAAGAAGATGGCATCCCAGAGAACCCACCCCTCCTCCACCAGTTTAAAGCACAGATTGACTCCTACGAAAAGCTCTATGAAGATGTGTGCAGACTAGAGCCCATCAAGGTGTTTGACTGCTGGATGAGGATTGACGTGCGACCCTTTAAAGCATCTCTGCTGAATCTAATTAAGAGGTGGAGCCTCCTGTTCAAACAGCACCTTGTTAGCTATGTCACCAACAGGTAATACGGGGGCCTCCTTGGCTTTCGTCCAGCATCCCAAGCTGTCTGGAGTATTATATTTTTAACTTGCCTTCATATATTTGCCCATGGGCTCATTGGTTAAGTGAATTAAAACAGCCAGTTGAAGGTTCTAACACCCATGGTAACGTTAGTCCTGCCCTTTCCTTTGTTCACTGGATGTGGCCCATTTTTGTTTTATTTTCCATTTGGTGCCCAGTGTGTGAAAGGCACTCAGTAAGTGATAAATAATGTGCAGTGCAACAGCAGATCCAACCTTCCTTCCCAACTCTGGCTGTTAAATCTCTTTAAGACTGAGAGGTAGAGGGGGGTTTCCCAGATTCTATTTCTACCACTTACTCCTGGGGTCAGATCATCCAGCTGTGCAACGTGAGTATCACTGAACCGACACACTCTGGGTGCCTGTCTGGGCAACTCTAGCCTTGTGACAGATTGGAGCTGAAATTCTGTCTGTTCTGTTGGGACCCAGAACTCTCAGCCTGGCACCAGGCCCTCCATACCAGAGCCTCACCCTGTAGGTGAAAAATCACATTGGAAAGCAGTCTCCCGGTCACTTCACGTTAGCCTTGTCCCCACAGATCTACCACAGTCAGGGTCTCGACTCCCACCCCCTTTCCACAGAATCCTGCTGGTGTCACCATCCCCTGTTCAGCAATCAGCCTTTGGGGCCAGCTGATGCTATAGGGCACCTGACCTGCCCCCTCCCTGAAGTTTGGTGTTGGTCTTGCTGAGTGCTGCAGCTGGCCTGCTCAGTGACCAAAATGGAAACAGCCAAGCTGAAGACGTGTCTGTCTACAAACAGATTCAGAGACTTTGCAGGGGTGATGGTCCACCCTGTGAAAACCACAGGAAAGCAGTGTGGGATGTTTCAGATATGCCTTTGTAGGTGTTAAGAAGAGGCCAGTTTTCCATGTTCACAGAGGCAACAAGGAGAAGCTGTAGTGGGGGTGGAGGAGGGGACCGTGACAGCCCCGAAGGGATTAATGTTTGAGGGATAGCTGCCCTGTGATCCCTCTCCAGTAATAAGTCTGGTGACTCAAGATCATGGGGACGTTTTTAAAATTTAGGTTTTATCATTATTTATGGTGAGACCAACATATAAGGACATCAGCATTGAAAAGACAATTTGTTAGACTCATAGACCTCAAAAGGACGGGGGTGCGCCACACCAAGCAGGGCACACGGGAGCACTCCCCGCACAGTCAGGAGGAACAGGGGCAAGGGAGCACCATGGCGGAGAGCGCTTAATGAGGCTCCTATGGAAAAGAATGGGTGATCCAGGGTAAGCAGGTTTAGGATTGGCTGGTTTGAGTAATTTCAACAGTCTCTGGGCTGTCCTTAGCTGCCTGGCACCTGGCCCTGTGGTGGTCACAGTGGGATGGGGGGACAGTGGCATGGTGTGTGAGAGACAGTAAGAGGAAGTGGCTGGGGGTATAGATCCTGGACTGATTGATTTGCACCTGCAAACCATGATCAAAGGTGAGTCCTTTACAATCTCCAGAAATTGTCTCACCTGGGAGGGGCAGTTCCTCCAGGGTCAGCCAGGCCCCAGCTGTCAGACCATTAGGAACACATGGTTGACGCAGGGCATAGTGACAGCAGCTGCCACAAGTCTCATCAGGCAAGGCTTCGCGGGATCTAATGGCTGCTTTCACAGTATAAACCCATGGGGGAGCAGTTAGGAGACCTTACTTGTGTCCGTGAACCCCTATTTCCTCACCTCTGAAAGAAGATAGTATGACTGGATTTCTGTCATACTAACAGAAAGGTGCCTTCCAGTTTTATTAGTTGGTGATTTCAGGAACTACTTTGCTACACTTTAGGTGAGTGAGTTGTGTTCTCAAGGATTGGGTAAAATAGACAATGGGAACAATAAAAACCATTCATTACTGAGTGTCTGCCATGTGCCATGTAACTTTGTGATTTCCTTCTTCCTGTAGTGGCTGTCGGGATTCACCCCACCTTGCCTTACAGCTTATGTACACTTCGTTTATTGTCACAAGTCCAGCCCTTTTTTTATCATTTGTCTTCTTCAGCTGGGGCCGCTCTGATACTGTGATTTATAATAACAAATATATATTTGGTCATTGTCCTCTTTTCTGACACAGAGCTCCTAAGGCCCTTTGAATTGCCAAAGTGATGGGACTGATAAAGGTGTCTTTTGTTATATTAATGAGGGGACTTTTAGACCCCACCTGAGGAAGGGGTCTGGTTGTCAGGAGAGCCAACTATGTGATTAGAGAGTTGGAACTTTCAGATGCACCTCCCACCTCCGGGGACAGAAAGGGGCTGGAGATCAAATCAATCACCAATGGCTAAAGATCTAATCAATTATGCCTCTATAACAAAACCTTCATCAAAACCAAAAATGACAGGGATAGAAGAGCTTGCAAGTCGATGAACATGTAGCAATTTGGGGAAAGCAGTGGGCTCAGAGAGGGTGTGGAGCTCCATGTCCTTTCTTCATGCCTTGCCTTGTGCTTCTCTTTTATCTGGCTGTCCCTGAGTTATATTCTTTTATAATAAAACAGTAACTTAGTAAGCAAACAGGCTCTTTGAGTTCTGAGAGCTGCTCTCACAAATTAATTGAACCCAAGGAGGAGGTTGTTGAAACCTCTGATCTGTAACTGGTCAGTCAGAGGTACAAGTGGTAAGTAGAATTATGATTGGTGTTTGAAGGGAGTGGGGCAGTCGTATAGGACTGAGCTCTTAACCTGTGGAATCGATGCTATCTTCAGAGATATAGTCTCAGAGTTGATTTGAATTATGGGACAAATACCTGGTGTTGGTGGTGTGAGAAACCTGCCCCCACCCTCACCCTGCACATACACATTGGAATTGGCACTAGAATTCTAATAGCTGCCATAAAAAGTAACATACACTGGGTGGCCTAAACCACAGAAATTTATTTCTCACAATTTTGGAGGCTAGGGAGTCCATGATCAATATATCAGCCCATATGATTCCTGGTGTGAGTATCTTTCCGGCTTGCAGGCAGTTGCCTTCTCACTGTATGCTCACATGGCCCTTCCTTAGTGTCTGGGGCTGGGAAGGAGAGAGACAGAGATACACACACACACGCACGCACACAGAAAGAGAGAGTCTTTCTCCTTTTTATAAGGCCACTAGTTCCTTATGAGGGCCCCACCTGCACTTCTTGGCCTCATCCAATCATAATTACCTCCCAAAGGGCCCACCTCCAAATCTCATCACATTGGAGGCTGGGGCTTCAATGTCTGAATGTGTGGGTGATACAAACATTCCATCCATAACATCATCTAAACCCAACTCCTATTCAGCCCTTCACATCGTCATCTACCCCAACCCCACCCTGGCCCTTGCAGAGCCTTCCACTGTGCCCTTCCTGTAGACCTCAGGGTCTTCTATCAGCAAATGCTCATGGTTCTCTTCACCTTCTTATCCTCTTTTTGCACCGACTGAAGCCCAGCCCTCTCCTAAAGACACGGCTTCCCTTGTATCCCTCCCAGGTAGGGGCTGACTTTTCCCCTATACCCCTCTTACCACTGGTCTTGAACATAGGTAAGATATTCTTGCTCTTCAGTATTTCTTCCAACTCATTTCACCATCTCTTCTTTCAAAACCCTCAACTCCACTGGAGCAAATTCTATCAGACAGTACGAACTGCCACTAGTCTGCATACAGTCATCCTGCCCCATCACTGCAGATCTTACCATCTGGCTCTGTCCCTTTTCCCACCCTTCAGCTGATAATCATCCTCAGTGATGCAACCTCCACATAGTCTCCATCACACCTTCCTTTTATTTTGTTGATCTCTCTCTCCTGTGCCCTTTCCCTCCATCATACTTCTGCTACCTAATTCTGTCTTGCACTCTTGGTGGGGCAGGAGGAAACATTTGGAAGTAATTGGTCTCCCTTCAAAATCTCAGGTTGACCATTCCATTCTCTACAACCAGCTGGTATCGTTCCAGCTGACTTACTTGTCAATGCTGCCATGAAAAGTTCTTCAGACCCATCAGGATTTCCAACTCAATGGCCCCTATGCTTTCTCAGTGTTTATTATCCTTGCTCACCATTCCCACTCCCACCTTGTAAAACCCTGACTCTGTCTAAATTCAGTGCTCCACACCTGCACCTGAGTGATTCATACTTGATGAAAAAAATGAACAAACCATTCTTCTGCCAAATCTCATGTATAAACATAAAATTCAAGTAGATCCTACACATTTTCACAGATGTTTACCAATTCTCTCAGACTTCCTTTTCCTCTTTCTCTTTAAACCTCAAACATCCTCTTTGCCCTTATAACTTTGTCTCTCATTCACTGAAAAATTAGAAGCAATCATGAGAAAACTAACTCCCCTTTCAACCCAAAACTAACCATCCTATTTGCATTTGCAGCCATACTTTCAATGACCTCAACTGTTTCAGTGGATAAACTCTCCCCACTTTTCTAAGTCTGACCTCTTCCCTCTCATCTACTCAAGGACCTACCTCCTTAAACATTCCCTACCTGTTCTCAACAGCGTGCAAATGTATTGTCAGAGCTGCCACCTTTAAAAAAGAAAGAAAAGAAAGAAAGAAGAAAGAAAAGAAAGAAAGAAAGAAAGAAAGAAAGAAAGAAAGAAAGAAAGAAAGAAAGAAA
>CM052545.1:60214658-60227403 GCA_028533065.1 Trachops cirrhosus | reverse complement strand
AGGAGGAAGGAAGGAAGGAAGAAAGAAAGGAAGGAAGGAGGAAGGAAGGAAGGAAGGAAGGAAGGAAGGAAGGAAGGAAGGAAGGAAGGAAGAATTTCCTTATGTACTTCTCCCTGATCAAATCCCCTCCCTCCCTACTAGATGTTACCCCTACCCTAAATGAGAAACAATCCTTCTAATGCTTTTCTTCATGGCTTAATATATATATTATACACACACACATGTATATATATATCCATGTATTTACACACTGATAATTATTCATGGCTTATATATATCACATGCATAGGTATATACACATACATATACACATACATGGCTATATATACATGTACACATTCATGGCTTAATATCTATTATACACACATGCATGTGTGTATGCATATATGTGTATGTGTGTGCAAATTATGCATACACATATGCACATATCTATAATAGATTTGCATATGAAAATGAAACTATTGCATATTTTATAATTTTCTGTTTTATTTCTTTTACTCGGCATTAAATTTGAGACCCATTCATGTTAGAAATGTAACAGTGGTTCATTCATTTTCACTGCTAAGTACTCCACATAAGAGTATATCACTGCTTATGCATCCATTCTGTGGTCAATGAACATGGGAGCTGTTTGAACAGACTTTGCTAGTGTCAACAGTGTTGCTATACATGTATCATGTGCTTTCATACATGTATCATGGAGTGCATGGGCAAACATTCCTTTAGGGCATATACATTAGAGCAGAATTGCCGATTCAAGGAGAATACATATGATGCCAATTCCCTCCAAGGAAGAGCAGCCAGATGTGAAAATTCCTGTAGCCCCACATCCTCAACACTTTTTGCTATTGACGGACTGTTTAATGCTGGGCTATGTTTTAGTGCTATCTTATTGTGGTAAATATTTTGCATTATTTTGATTATGAGTAAAGTGGCTCATCTTTTTATGTTGAGTGAGTCATTATATTTCTTCTACGGTACCTGCTTGTAGCTCTTGCCCATTTTTTCCTTTTTTTAATTGAATTTATTGTGGGTGACTGTTGCAGTCAACGGCCCGCGGTGACCACAAATGTTGTAGATGCTAGCAAGTCATGAGAAAAACATACACACGGACTACCAAGTCCTGTGGAGGAATAGGGACAGCATGGCTACCCTCTCAAGGGGAGGGTGACTTTGAGTGGCCTGGCCACTCTCTCAAAGGAGAGCGCCCCGAGCTGCCACCTCAATAGGCTTTTATTAGGTAGTATTGGGTAAGTGAATGGATACAGAATGTGGATTCATTGTCTAGCAGAGAAGATCAAAACAGGTAGATAATTTACATAGGATTCAAAAGTCTCACGCTGGGTTTTGGGGCTGATATCACCTAACAGATACAGGTTTAGTTTCGTTTCCTGCCAGAGCCTACACATCCAAGAGCATCCTAGTAAGCAGGTCTCACAGAATTTTACATATTTTATGCCCCAGGTCCAATTTACCCCAGGTGTCCGCCTACTCTAGTCTGAGCCTCACCACCCCTGCTACTATTTCTGCAGGCCCTGAGACAGGGCGGAAGAGACAAAGGCAGCCAGGAGACTTGGATTTCTCACATCCAGAACAAGGACTCAGGCTACTGTCAAAGCTGAGGGGCGGGGTGATGTTGACCACTCCCTCACTTCCACAGCCTCCTGATGGCTTATTCCCACGTGATCATGTTTGTCTTAGGTTCATTCTCTTTGGAGAATTGTTACCCATCATTGACTATCCGATCAAGCTGAAGGGAGCAACAGAGCAGGCAGTGCCCATGTTCAGGGAAATAAGTTTTGTCTCCTTAGGCTTCCTGGTTCTTGGAGGTTTCTCACTCAGCCATAGCCACGGGGGGTTAGGGCTCCTGAAACCAGGCAGGGCGGACACCACACGTGACACTTGTTCACAAAACCATACAGGTTTTAAGTGTACAGCTCAACAAAACATCATCTGCACACTGCATTATGCAAGCAAAGTCTCTCTCTGCCCCCACCCCCCTGCTTATGCCCACCTCCACCTACCTCCCATCCCCTTTTGCCCCTGGCTAACACCAAACTGTTGTCTGTTCTTTGTATTTATCTCTGGTTTTTTGCTTAATCCCTTCACATTCTTTCATCCAGCCCCCTCCCCTCCCCTCCCCTCTGACAGCTGTCAGTCTGTTCCATGTATCCATGTTTCTGTTTCTATTTTGTTCATCAGTTTTATTTTGTTGATTGGATTCCACATACAAGTGAAGTCATGTGGTATTTGTCTTTCTCTAACTGGCTTATTTCATTCAGCATAATAATCTCCAGGTCCATCCATTCTGTTGCAAAAGATAAAAATTTCTTTTTTATGGCTGAGTAGTATTCCATTGTGTAAATGCACCACAGCTTTTTTATCCATTCATCTACTGATGGGCACTGGGGCTGTTTCCAGATCTTGGCTATTGTAAATAATTTTGCAATGAATTTAGGGGTAGCATATATTCATGCGAATCAGTGTTTCAAGTTTCTTTGAATACATTCCCAGAAATGGGATCACTGGGTCAAAAGGTAGTTCCATTTGTAATTTTTTGAGGAAATGTCATACTGTTTTCCACAGTGGTTGCACCAGTCTGCATTCCTGCCAACAGTGGACAGGCTTCCCTTTTCTCCACATCCTCCACAGCATTTCTTATTGGTTGATTTATTGATGGTAGCCATTCTGACAGGTGTGAGATGATATCTCATTGTGGTTTTAATTTGCAGTTCTCTGATGATTCGTGACATCAAGCATCCTTTCATATGTCTATTGGCCATCTGTATATTCTCTTTGGAGAAAGGTCTATTCAGGTCCTGTGCCCATTTTTTTTAATTGGGTTGTTTGTCTTCTTGGTGTTTAGTAATATAAATTCTTTACATATTTTAGAAATTAACCCATTATCAGGTGTATCATTGGCAAATATATTCTCCCATTCACTGGGTTACCTTTTCATTTAGTTAATGGTTTCCTTTGCTGTTCAAAAGTCTTTTTTAACTTTGATGTAGTCCCATTTGTTTATTTTTTCCTTTCCTAAGATGATATATTTGCAAAAATATTGCTATGAGAAATATCTGAAATTTTACTGGTTATGTTTTACTCTAGGATTTTAATGGTTTTATAACTTATATTTAAGTCTTTAACCCATTTTGAGTTTATTCCTATGTAAGGTATAAGTTGGTAGTCATTTCATTTTTTTGCACATATCTGTGCAATTTTCTCAACACTGTTTGTTGAGTAGACTATCTTTATGCCATTGGATGTTCTTGCCTCCTTTGTCAAATATTAATTAACCATAAAGTCATGGATTTATTTCTGGGCTCTCTATTCTGTTCCATTGATCTACACATCTGTTTTTATGCCAGTTACCATACTGTTTTGATTACTATGATCTTGTAGTATAGTTTGGTATCAGGTAGTGTGATACTTCCAACTTGGTTCTTCTTTCTCAAAATTGCTGTTCAGCATCTGTTTTGGTTCCATATAAGTTTTTAGAATATTTTTCTAGATCTGTGAGATATGCCATTGATATTTTAATAGGAATTGTGTTGAATCTATAGATTGCTTTGGGTAGTATGGACATTTTAATGATGTTAATTTTTCCTATCCATGAACACAGTATTTCCACTTATTTATATCTTTCTTCTTTATTTCTTTCTTCAGTATTTTATAATTTTCTGAGTATAGGTCTATTACCTTCTTGGTTAAATTTATTCCTAGGTACCCCATTTTGTTGTTGTTGTTGTCACAATAGTAAATGGGATATTTCCTTTATTTGTCTTTCTGATAGTTCTTTATTGGTGTATAAAAATGCCAGATTTCTGAGTATTGATTTCATATCCTGCTGCTTTGCCAAGTTAATTTGCTAGATCCACTAGGTTTTTGGTCGAGACTTGGGAGTTTTTTATATACAATATCATGTCATCTGCGAATAATAACCATTTTACACCCTCCTTTAGAAATTGGATGCCTTTTATTTCTTCTCCAATCGATGTGGCTAGTACTTCTAATACTATGTTGAATAAGACTCATAAAAATCAACATTCCTGTCTTGTTCCTGGTTTTAAGGGAAACACTTTTAGTTTTTGCCCATTGAGTATGATGTTGGCTGTGGGTTGTAATATGTGGCCTTTATTTTCTTTCTCTTTGGTATTTAGAAGTTATTTACATACATCATATCTAATTATTTGTTCATTGTATAGTTTGCAAATATAGTCTCCCATTTTGTGGCTTGTCTTCCCACTGTATTTATGGTATATTTTGACAAGCAGTTCTTAATTTTAACATAGCCAAATGTGTCCATCTTTTCTTTTATGTTGTCTTCCTTTGCCTTGTGAAATAAATTCTTTTTTGTCCTGAGATGATAAAGATACTCTCCTTTATTTTCTCCTAAAAGTTTTGTAATTTTATCTTTCACATTAAGTAGCCCCTTGCCTTGTCGCTGCATTAATATGACAGGTCTTATACCATAGCTCTGTAATAAATTTTTATATCTGGCCGCACAAGTCCCCATTTGTTCATTTTTATTAAGACTGTCTCAACAATTTTTGTCCTTTACTATTTTATACAAAGTTTAAAAGTAGTTGTAAAAGAAAAAATCTGTAAGGATTTTGTTACACTTACACGACTATAGATCCATTTGAGGAGAACTGTCATTTTTATAGCATTGAGCATTTGTGTTCAAGAGCATGTTCTCTCTCCTTTTACCTATGTCTTTTTAAACGTTCCTCGGTGAAACTTAACAATCATTACTTTTAAAATATTTTAGCGTGTTTGCCAAGATTTATTCCTTGGCACTTTTCTTGGTTCCTAGTATAAAAAATACTTTAAAATAATATTTTCTGTGGAACTGGAATTGATTTTTGTATATTGATTTTGTGTCAAACAACTTTGCTAAACTAACTTATAAATCCTAATAATTTATGCACCCATTTGGGTATGCTATATACTTAATCATCATGTATAAATTTATGACAATTTTATATCTTCCTTTTCAGTCTTTTTAACAATGTGTTTTATCTCTATTTCTTATCTTAACACACTGGCTAGGACTTCCAGCCAATGTCGCATAAAGCCCTAACAACAAGAACCCTTGCCTTATCCCTGATCTTAGACCGGACACGTCCAACATTTCACTGCTGAGCATAACATTTGCGGTTAGTTTTTGTGGATTTCCTTATCTGATTAGAGAAGTTCCCTTCTGTTATTAATTTGTTAAAAGGATTTACATAAATAGATATAACATTTTATCAAGTACTTTTTCTAATTTCAGTAAGATAATTATATTTTTCCCTCAAAATGTTAAAGTGGTGAATATATTACTTGCTTTCTAATCTTAAACCAACTTAGCACTATTGAGATAAGCCCAACCCAAAGTATTACCTTTTTCCAATATATTCACTGGTTCATTTTGTTTGCAAATACTTTGTTTAACATTGATGCATCTATGTTTGCAATTGAGATTACCCTTCAATTTTGCTTTCTTATACTGGCTTTGATCTTGCCCTATGGTTTTGATAGCTTAATAAAATGAATGAGGAAGGAATCCTTGTTTATTCTCTGGAAGAGTTAGTATAAGGTTAAGGTTCTCTGATCTTAGAAAGTTTGATTTAAATTTCCTCCTGAGCCATCTTGGCTTGGTATTTTCTTTCCGGCAAGATTTTTACCCATAATATCTCTAATGGGTATAGGGTTGGTAAGGGATACCAAGGAATGTAGTAAGCCATATTTGTCTAGAAATGTATATATTTCACATAAATCTTCAATTTATTGTCATAAAATGTATATGTTCTTACCTACTTAATTGATATAGAATCTATGGTTATGTCCCTTTTCTCCTTTCTACTCAATTTCATTTGTGCTTTCTGGCTTCTTTCCTTGATTAACTTGCTGCAGATTTACAAAGAACTAAATTATGAACCCATTGATTCTCTTCGTTATAATTTGATTTCCATTGCAATAATTTATTCTTCTATGTTTACTATTTCCTTCCATTTGGGGGATTTATTTTCTATTCCTTGAGCTGACCTAAGATGGATTCTTTGTTTATTCCTATTGAACTCTCTTTGTTTTTTTTTTAATGTAACACTTAAAGCTATAAATTCCATTCTCAGTGCAATTTTACCGGTATGTTATGAGTCTTACTATGCGATATTTTATTATAATTTATTTATTTTTCTTTTTATTGAATTTGTTGGGGTGACATTGGTTAATAAAATTGTACAAGTTTCAGGTGAACAGTTCTATAACACATCAGCTGTATATTGTGCTGTGTGTTCACCACCCCAAGTCAAGTTTCCTTCTAAAACTTTTAATATCCATTACAATGTATTTATATATTTTTAACTTTCTGAACCTGGAGTTCTTCTAGTTACATTTCTGCCGCTAATTTCTAATAATTGCACATAGTCAGGGACTATGACGTATGTAATAATAAGCTTCTGAAATTTCTTGAAGCTTGCTTCATACACTATGGTATGCTCAGTTTTTAAAAGTGTTCTGTGTACCTATTTGAAAAGAATGTGTATTCTATTACTGTTGGGTGTGAAGTTCTGTACATGCTTATTTGATCAAACTTGTTCATTCTTTTACTGAAATCCACTGTGTCCTCACTCACTGCCTTTTTTGTCTGCTTAATTTACCAATTACAGAGATATTTGTGTTAAAAATCTTCCACGTTGATGGTAGATTATGAATTTCTCCTTGCAATTCTGTTACTTTTTTATGTAATTTAACATTATGTCACATGAGCATACAGAGTTTTACTTTCTATATCTTCCTGGAAAATTGAAACTTTTAGTGATATATTAAAGATCTTCTCTATCACCAGCTATATTTCTTGTGGTAGCCCGTTTTCTCTTACACTAATATAACTAAACCATTTTCCTTTCTGTGATATTTTCCTGGCATCGCTCATTTTATCCTCTGGCTCTCAGTCTCTCTGTACCTTTATGTTAGGGGAGATTTTTATACGTGGCACAGAATTGCATGTTTTATCTATCTTACTATTTATCTTATAAATGGAGAGTTTTGTTTATCAACATCTATTCTGTTACATTTGGATTAATTTCTACCATTTATAATGTACTTTCTATTTCTTCTTTTCCTTATTCTTTCTTTTCTGCTTTTGAGTTAAATGTGTTTTATTAATGTTTTATTTTCCTTTTTCTTATACCATTTTTTTCCTTTCTGCTAGTTTGGGTGTTGTACTAGCTAAGTCTATAGTTCTAATGGATACCATATCTATTTTAATCAGCATTCTTAAAAGGAATAAATGTATCATTTTTGTTACTCTCCTTGCAACCAATACAAAGACTTTAGAATAGTTTGATCTCAACTGTTCATCCATCAAATTACATTCTATCATTCCCAGTAATCAGTTGTCCACTATTATTTATTTAAAGTGCACAAATTATAATTTATTTTTCCATATTTAATGTTTGTTTAAATTTACCCACATATTTACTTATATCTTTACTCATTACATCTTTCTACATTACAGAGCTGCTACCTGAGGTATGTCATTAAATATTCCTTTAATGAGGGTCTATCTGTGGAGCTCTCTCATTCTTTCTTTGTCTGAAAATACATGTGTTTTGCCCATGTTCCTGAATAAAGGGTTTCGTGGAAGAGAGAATTCTGGGATGACAGGTATTCATTAAGTATCTATTGAAAACATCATTCCCCTGTGTCCAGCCTCCCACCACTGCTACTGAGTAGCCAGCCATCATTTTAGTGCTTTTTGTCTGTTTCTTCGTTTATTTTTCAGTGGTGGTTCCATTGTTGTTGTTGCTTTTCTATATAGAAATCTGTCTTTGCTCTGCACCTAATCTTAAGATTTTTTTTGTCCCTTTCAGTAATCTTCAGTTTCACATTGAAGTGCCTATGTGAGAGTTTCTCTCTCTATATATAAATATATATATATATATTTTTTACTCTGTAACTTTTTATTTTTAATTCAAGGTCATCCCTCCAGTATTAACATCAACATCTAATTTATATATTTTTGGGGTCAGATAATATTTTTCATTGTTTAACCATAATTATAAACACTTCAGTTATTTCTGTGACAAACCATGCTACAGCGAACACCTTCACACAAAGAGTGGCACTGCTGGTTCAGAAGTATGCATGTTTTGCATCCGAGCACACGCTTCCAGGCCGTTTCCTCCATTGTGCAGCAACTCGTCCTCAAATGGCAAGGCCTGACTGGGGCTTATCCTCATCAGCTCTGAATGTTTCTGCCTTTTAAACTTTGTATAACATTGTATTTCTTCTATTAAAGTACATATGATATAAACTCTACCTTAAAAAAACAAAAACTAAGTGTTAAGAAATAGTAGTGAATGCAAATTAAGGGAAAAATAATAACCTATTTTTTTAACTGTTAGATTACACAAAGTTTGAGAGTTTCTTTATATTAATTCCACCTGTGTTTTGTTGGGCTTTACATTTGGCGTCTTTCAACAATTAAAGAAAATTCTCAGCCAGGATCACCTCCAAGATGGCTTCTTGCCCATTCTCTGTCTCCTGAAGCTCTTATACCTGCCTGAGGTTTTTTTTCACTGCCCTCTGTGTCTTCTAACAATGCACATATTTTTCAGTGTTTTTACTCATTGCACTGCAGTTTGGTTAACTTCTCCTCTTTTATCATACAGTGATTGATTCTCTTTCAGCTCTGTCTAAATCTCCTATTTAATCTGTTCAACAAGCTTTACATTTTAATTATACTCTCCATTTTGGGAACTTCTATTTGGCTATTTTATAATTTTGTTTGCTCCTCTTTATACCCTCTTTTTCTTTGCTCAAGTTTTAAGGCTTCTCTTTTATTTAATCATTTTTGTGAGTTTTATAATACATTTATTAGAGGATATTCTAAAGACAACATTTGATTTGTCAGCTTAAAAATGGCTTATTTCTTCATGCCATAGATTAATGTTAACATAAAGGCCCACAGAAAATTGTTAGCTTCTTTATCCTGGAATTGCCCATTATCATAGCATAATACGATCATTCTTGCTGTGGTAAAACACATTAAAAGCTATTCCCATGCTTCTCTTTACAAAATAATGCCACCACAGGCCATCATTTTTATGTTATTTACTTCAGTAAATTTTGTTGTTTCTTAGAGTTCATCATTCAATATTAAAGTCCTTACACTATCATAGATTTGGAGCATATTTGAAGAAGCTCTGAAATTGCCTCCATTTCTGACTCTGAAACAATGCTGAATTTATCCTTGAACTTAAAGTTGGGTCAGGGCAGGTACTGTAACCTACTGAGACTGTGAGAGGTTGCCTAGGCTTCTGGAGGGTGATTCCTAAAGAAAACATTTCTGTCTGAGCTGATATTTCACCCTTAAAAGGTGAAGTGACTTGTTTTAGTCTGTCCTGAACTGATGTCCAAGAAACTGCAGAGAAGGCTCTTTCCCCTGCTATGTGGGTCAGGGACAATGAAGCAAGGTGCTTAAGCAAGAATTCTTTCTTTGTCCTTTAAATATATTGAATATTGTTATTTTATGTTCTGCATCTGAATTCCCATATCTGAAACCATAACAGGTTTGATTTTGCTTTTTCTGCTGGCTCCTACTCATGGTGACTCCCTTCCTTGTATATTTTGTGACTTTTGTTTGTAAAAATAATGTCCCTCAGAATCTTATCTGTGGAACCCCTCTGAGGATTGGATTCTACTTGCATTTCTCCAGAAAGCATGTATATTTGTTTCAGTCATCAAGGGAATCTCCTAACCCCAGACCAATTGTACTTTAACTTGCCCAGTAGTCCACCTAGTGCCCAGATGAAGGCAGGCAAGTTTCCAGACTGTCCCTTTTTGTGAAAGCACATTTATTTCTTGTTCACCTTATGGTGTTGCGACTTCATGTGCAGCTTCCTGTTAGCCTCCTTGCCTTGTGTGGGTACAAGGCTTAAACATACCTGTTCATCATGTACCGTAAAGCAATCAAAATAGAAGTTCAAGGTCTCCAAAGTTTTGTAGATAGCATTACGTGAAAGCCAGCTTTGAGTGTTGCTTTGTTCTTGCTTTCAACACATCTTTAGTCTCTCGGGATTCCTTACTTTCATGCCACCTTAGTGAAACATTATTAAATGATTTTGAATTATTTGCTTAAGCATTTTAGATGCTTTAGCAGAAGGCTTTTTTCATACCATCATGTATACCAGACAGCTAGATGCAGAAGCTGACGATTCTCTACTTCTCTGCAGTCAGGCATTTTACTAGACCATTCCACTGACACCGCTCTTGTTGGGACCACTGATACCTTTCATGTGGCTGAGTCCTGTGGTAACTATCAGGCATCATCCTACTTGTACCTCTCTGCACGATTTGGCGCAACTGATCACTCCCTCCTTCTCAAACAAGTTCTTTCCCTAGCTTTCAAGATACCTTACCATTCTGGTTTTCCTTCTAGCTCACTGGCTATGCCTTCCTGGTCGAACTCATCCCCTCTTCTAGACCTCAAGATATTAAAATTTCCAAAAACCTCCAGACCTGAACTTTCTTCTTTATCTACATTCTATCCTAGGTGATATCCAACCCAACATTTTAAATCCATCTGTGTGCTGATAACTACCAAATTTATATTTTCACCCTACCTCTTAGGAACTCTAGAATTACATTCAGCTGCCTAATAGGTATCTCCCTGAGGTGCCCAGTGTCTGTGAGGCATCTCAAGCCTACCATGTGTAAAACTTATCCCTCTCCCTCCAAAGAACTAGTCTTCCCCAATTCTTCCCTATATCTTTAAATGGCATCAGCATTTACCCCACTGCCAGGAGTTTATTATTTTTTCTCATTCCTTCACACCTGCTCCTCAATCCATCAGTGGATCCCCTTGACTCTTTATACAAAATTATCTTGACTCTGACCACTCCTGACGTCCACCCCAGATCAAAACCAGCATCTCCTGTCATCTGGACACTGATTACAGTCCCTGAGAATGCCCCCTGTTCTTGTATCATCCTCACCAAGGCCACTGTCACCATCACCACTGTCACCTCCACCCATAAAACCTGTTCTCCTCCAGCTACTCTTAGAAAATATAAACCAAGTCACATCACTCTCCTCCTCAGAATTCTCATGCTTAGACTGGTGCCCTTCCTCGTGCCACTCCCTCTATCTGGAAAGCTCTTCCATCCCTTCTGTGGCTCACTCCGTCACATCATTGACATTTTTGTTCAAATATTCCCTTACTTAGGGAAAAAGCCTTCACTGATCCTTGCATGGAAAACAGTCCTATTCTTAGTCTCTATCTCCTTACCTCACAGCACTCATCAGTATATGAAAGTATACAGTTTATTTTATCTAGGTTTCCTCTTTACTTTTCACCTTAGAATATAAGCTTTATCAAGGCAAAGCCCTCGTTTATCTTATTTATTGTTCTACCCTCCAAACCTGGAAGCATGCTAGGACTCATAATAAATGCTCACTAAACAGTTTTGACTTAAGGAATAAATTTCACTTAATTTTCACATAACCAGTGAGATAGAAATGGTCTTTCCAATCTTATAGACGGGGACACCGAGGCTCAGAGATGCTAAATGACTTGACCATCAGTTACACATCTTGTGTCTAAATCAAACCCAAATGTGTATGATTTTAGAGGCCACAGTATTTTTTTACTTTCTATATTTTTAACTTTTCACTTTGAAATAATTTCAGAGTTACAAAAAAGTTGCAAAGATAATACAAAGAGTGTTCTTTTACCTTCATTCGGCTTCCCCAAATGATAACATTTTATGTAACTGTAGTACAACTATCCAAACCAGGAAATTAATATTGACGTGGAATAGTAACCATTCATATTTCAGCAATTGTCCCACGAACGTGTCCTACCTCCCGAGCCTCCTTCAGCAGGGAGGTCACAGCCTTGTCTTTCATGGCCGATGCTTCAGAAAAGGGCTGTGGCTGTATTCCCATTGTCATGATGTAGTCAGTACAGAATCCTGGGCACAAGGAAAGTTTCCCCCCAAAACTATAATTGTTGGGGAAATAAATAAATCTTCCTTTTGAGGAGTAGAAGGAGAATGTCTCCTGCTGTTCTGTTTTGCTTAGTTTGGCAGACCTTGAAGAGTTTATAAAAAACAGTGAGAGCGGCTTGCTCAAGAAAGTTGAAAAAGGAGACTTCAAAGGACTGGTCAAGATTATGGAACACCTTATGGCTCTTAAAGAACGGCAGAGCAGCACTGACGAGATGTTCGAGCCCTTAAAGCAGACCATTGAATTGCTGAAGACCTACGGGCAAGAACTGCCGGAAACACTGTCTAAGCAGCTGGAGGTCAGTGCAAAGTTTGTTCTCTTAATAAAAGAAGGAACGGTCTCCCATCCAAGTACTAAGGAATTCATCATCAACAAGCCATTATTGTATGAAATGTTAAAGGGACTTATCTAAGAAAAAGAAGATAAAAAACAGGTGTAGTAAAATGACAGCAAACTCACAGTTATTAACAACCACACCTGAAACAAAAACAAGAAGAAACTAAGCAAACAACTAGAACAGGAACAGAACCACAGAAATGGAGAACACACGGAGGGTTAGCAACAGGGGAGTGGGAGGAGGAGAGTGGGGGAAAGATACGAAGAATAAGTAGCAATGAAGGTAGATAGAAAATAGACAGGGGAGGGCAAGAATAGTATGGGAAATGTAGAAGCAAAGAACTTATGACACATGGACTGAAGTAAAGCGGGGTGATGTGGGTGGGAGAGGGTATTCAGGGTGGAGGGGAAT
>CM052545.1:60198878-60214558 GCA_028533065.1 Trachops cirrhosus | reverse complement strand
TAAATAAATAAAAGAAGGAACGGGAAAGTTTTGGGATTCCAGAGTGGGGTGAGGTGGGTTTAAGTAAGTGAAAAACAGGGCGTGATGACTACCCAAGGGCCATGTTCTGGAACTCTATGTGTAGTGTGCATGTAACGGTGAGCACATGCTTGAAACGCAATAAATATGAAACAGTGTAATGCTGAAGATATGTAGGAGAATTAATATAGATAAGTGTTTGGGGTTTTTTTTCTTCAGAATTAAGGATGAGCCAACCTTTTGATGCAGAGATAACAAGCAGGCCTGAGAAACGTTAAGATGTTGTAAGAGGAAACATGGGACACAAAAAAATCCCAGCTCTCTTGAAAGAGCAGAAAAGGGTGAGGACCACTAGCTGAGAGGGTAGGTCAAGGAGAATGGTAGTGAGTGGGGAGCAGGAGATGGTCAGAAGAGCAGACCACTAGGGAGGTAAGTCAAGGCAGTGGGAGTGAGAGTGGCCCGATGACCCCAGGACATTGTCCCATGGCACCATAGCAGAGACAAAGACACGAGGGTGCTGTCCAGCCTCAGGATGGTGGGGGCGGGGGAGCACAACGTGGGTCTGACCACACTGAGGTCTCCCTTGCAGGAGCTGCCTGAGAAATGGAGCAACATAAAAAAGTTGGCAATTACTGTGAGGCAGCATATTGCCCCCTTGCAGGCAAATGAAGTGACCCTTCTCCGCCACAGGTGCACAGCCTTTGAGGTGGAACAGCAGCAGTTCTGGGAGCGATTCCACACTGAGGCACCCTTCAGGTAAGGACCCAAGGTGCTGCTGCTGCCTTTTTTCCTGGGCACTTGGCAATCTTTGAGTCACTGGCGCTCTCTCCATGGAGTTGGTGTGTTCTTCAGGGTATGAGCACTAGTCAACAGTCTTCCCTGCCGCTTAGGTCCATAGGTTAGAACACGGTGCTGATGTGGGCAGAGTCCTGTCACAGCCTGTGTGAGATGATCAAAGGCTGGACAGATACTTTGCCTTGACAAAGTCTGGAATCTTCTCTTCCTCTAGGTCTAGAAAAGGATTTAATGTGGTAAAATTACTAGAGGATTTTTTTTTAATGAACTTGACATGTAACATTGGGTAAGTTTAGGTACGCAGTATGTTACTTTGACACATTTATACATTGTAATATGATTGCCGAGGTAGTGATATTTATCACACTACATAATCATAGTGCAATATTGTCCATATTCATTATACTATGTATCAGCTTCTATGGCTTATTGACTACTCATTATGAGCGTGTTCCCTCAGATGTCACCACTCTTGTCCCCACTCCCGTTGCCTGTAACCACCATTGCACTCTCTGTTTTTTACAGATTTAACTTTTTAAGAATCGACTTATAAGTGGTATCACACAGTGCTTGGCTTTCTCTGAGCTATCTCACTTGGTGTAATGTGCGAAAAGTCCACCCATGTTGTTGCAAATGGGAGGATATCCCTCTGTCTCACGGCTGAATAATATCTTGTTATGTATTATGTTTCACATCTTGTTATTTTTTCCTTCATTGCTGGGCATTTGGGTTGTTTCCATGTCTTGGCTGTTGTGAACAATGCTGCAACAAACATGGGAGTGTGTATATCATGTGGAGTCCCATTTTCCTTTTCTCTGGTTGTATTCCCAGAAGTGGAGCTGCTGGATCATATGGTAGATCTACTTTGACTCTTTTTGAAGAAACTCCATGTTGCTTTTCGTAGTGGTTGGAACGAAAATTACTAGGTTTTTACTAAACTGTTAGTATTCAAAGTGCTCACAGACTCCTTTTGGTTTAAATAAATGGCTGACAGAATTTTAAATAATTTTGGAGGGCATTTTGGTAGTCTGAAAGAAGAATTCGAGGTGAAAGATTTACTTCAGGGTGTGCTCTCTCTATTTAGCCAGGCCCAGACACCTCCCTCCTTGTGACGAGGGCTCTTTCCATAAACAGAACAAAGATAGGATGGGCAACCCCACTCCCGTGCACAAAGGGCTCCCTCCCTTGGAGAAGCAGTCTACCTGGGGTCACTCTGCGTCCGCTGCACAGCACCAGGGGCTCCGCCAGGAGAACACGCTGATTCTCAATGGCTCTGTGTCTGCTGAGGAAGTGGGTGCCCTCCCCTCATTTGAGCTCCAGGATTTGCTTTCTGCTTCCCTAGCTGAGCTTCTCTCTGGCTCTCCTCTATAGGTTTGGATAGACAGACAAACTTGGAAGTCTTTAAACCTGAAAATGCCCTACGTAAGGAGAAAGGAACTTTTTCATTTGCAAGGGTTACTTACCCACAGAAATATAACATTGAGAGATTCAGGATAACATAACAAATGAAACCAAAAAATCCACAACTTCATTGGAAGGAAATAGAGCACAAAGATCCATGGACTTTGGATTCCAGCTGCTTAGTGTCTAATCTCAGCTCAACAACTCACTGTGTATGTTAGGGAAACGGGGTCACATCTCTGCTTCAGTTTCCTCATCTGGTAAATGAGGTTAACAATAACATTCACCTCAGGAGATTACTGATAGGATTAAAGAGATAATCTTTGCAAGTATTTGACACCTGACACTAGGGAAACCGATCCTCCTGGTTTTCCTGGGGCTCTCTTGGGTCAAGCACTGAAGGCCACATGTCTGGGAGAAGCCCCTCTCTTTCGGGACTGTTGATCACCCCACCTGGCACTCAGTAAGGGCCTACCTATCCTTATCATTTACTTGCCAAACATTTACTAGGCAGCTACTACCTCCCGAACATTATACTTGTAGCTATAGAGAACAGGATGAGTACGTTAAGAGTCAGGGAGGGACACACATGTAAACCATGCTTAAGATATGTACACAACCTTGGACTCTAAGCAGCATGCTGACATTTCAGCTGCACGTTAGAATCACCTGGGGAGCACTGAAGACTCCCAGTGTCCAACCCTGGCCAGGTGTCTCAATTGGTTGGAGTGTCATCCCATACATCAAAGAGGTTGAGGGTTCGACTCCCACTCAGAGCATATACCTGGGTTGTGGGTTGGATCCCTGGTGGGGGCATGTATAGGAGGCAACCGATGTTTCTTTCTCACATCGATGCTTCTCTCTCTGTCTCCTCAAATCAATAGACATATCTTTGGGTGAGAATTTAAAAGAAAAAACTTCCAACATCCAGCCTTTCTATAAACCAACTAAAGAAATCAGATTCTCTGCAGGTGATGCCTGAGCATCAGTATTTTGTGAAGCTCTGCAAGTGATTCCCATGTGCAACCAAATTGTAGACTGCTGCCCGAAGGAGAGTAACTGGTTTCTCTTTAGGCGATTATGCCAGGGCATGTGACTCCAAATGAGTCTGTAGCCTTTAGGGTAATCACCTTAGGAGCCATGCATGCCCTTGTTCCCAAGAAGGAGCGATTGCTCAAAACATCTGTGAAACTCCATCAGGGACTTTTCTTTCAGAGTCTGAGGCACATTCCTTCAACTCTCCTTCGGCATGCAACAGAACTTTTGAAATTCAGCACTGATCGTGCAGAGCTGAAGCTGATGCAGAAGCTGGATTATCAAGCTGGGTAGTCCTGCTTCGTGTTAATGACAATCACACTGTCTGAAGCAGCCATAAAAATAACAACAGTAATATTTTTGCATCAGCTGTCTCTTAAGAAAGTTTCAAGAAAGGAATTCCAAAGATGTTTAGTGAAATATCTTTCCAAACAGGCTTCTGAAACCGCTTGAAAGGAAACTGCGACGCATTTACCGGTGTGTTTTTGTGTCTGTTGGAAATCTGGCATCCCTCTCTCATTCATAGCTACATCGTGTGAGTGTATTGATCAGCTGGTGTTGTTTCTTCATTTGATAGCTGCATTGTGTTTTCTTTCTTAGCACTTGTATCTGCTGGCTATGAGGACATTGCTACTCTTTGCTGGGTTTTACAAATTCACATCTGTTAATTTGACATGCAGATGAATCTTTGCAAAAGAATACTTTGAAAAGAACTGCTCACAGCAGTGTGGAAAACCAAACGTTGCTGCAATTTTGATGTCTTTCTCTTCTCATCAAGAAAACCGTCAGGACTAGAGCAGAATTGGAGATGCTGCTGGAGGGAATCTTCATGGGTGTCAGCTCATGTTTTGTTTTGTTTCTTAGTTTGGTGTTTGTGAGAGTATGTGTTTAAAAGTTTTAGGCACTCTGTGTAGCAAATGAGTGTACTTCTGGCTCCTTCACTTTTAAAGCCTTTACAAATTTCTGAAATGCAGGCCCTAGTACATTCTCTGTGCATGCCAGTTTCTGGTTTTGATTAGACAGGGGTTGAGCTCACACCAATCTTGTCTTTGAGGAGCAAAAGGAAAATGAGTGTCTCATTAGGCTGTTGCAGTCTGACAGTTCTGGGTGAAGTCAGGTTGCTTAGGTTGAGGTTCTTCATGTCCAAGTCAAGTTTTCCTTCCTCCTTTAGTTCTTAACTCTAAGCTGTATCAGCATCTTCTTAGCTGAGCTCTCTCACTTCCTAGCAGTTAGCTAAATCATCATGCTCAGATTCAAGAACCTTCCACAAATTTTGAATTTGCAAACTAACTCTTCCCTTTTAGGGAAAGGAATGCTTCATTTGTTCTTCTACCTGCATTCTCTACCTCAGCCTTCCTGATCTTGAGCAAGGTCTTTCTGACCTTCAGAAATGATGCTATGACATACAGTCTTCTTTCCATATCAATACCAAGGTAATCCAGGGGGTTCTAAGCCCAAGCACTTGATCCCTGTGAACTCTGGCTCAGTGGAGACCATTAGTGTTCTCAGCTACCTGGCAACCAGATTCCATGAACAGTTGGGAGAGCATTCTTGGAGACATTCTCCCTTTGGGTCTTGCCCTGCATGATAACTAGAGACAGTGAGGCCTTCCAAACCTCCCTGTGCAGCAGGCATGAGGAAAAGGGGCTCTGTCTTGCCTGCACAATGTCTTTTGTCTCTTTGATAGCTGGAGAAAAGAGCTATATTACTCATTAAATCTCCCAGGGACATATTACCTCCTAAGACAGGCCATTAGTTCAGCTTGACCCTGTTCTTCCAGTGAATCTGACTCAGTCACCTGATTCAGGCTTCTGTGGAGCATAACAGGCTCCGGTCCTAATAGTGGAATTAACCAAAAATTATGCAAGTGCTAGGATTTTAAGATAATACATATTCCCAGACCTCAAAGATTTACAGCCTCAGGGACAATTTAGAAAATGAGTAATTAGACATGTTCATTGGGTGTCAGCTTTAACCTGCACAAAAGAGGCAATTCATACCTCCTGCTGAAGATGTTGCTTGATCCAACAGGCAAATGAAAAGTAGCCATTTTGAGGAAAGAGGTGTGGGAATTGAGGATATTCTGGGTAAGGGAAGCAGAATGTACAGAGGCACAGAAGAATGAAAATACTAGAAATAGCTGGAGACCTGCATGTGTGCATGCTGGAATGCAGGAGATGGGAGATGAGAATGGGAAGGGGAGGTGGTCCACGTGCCCAGGTTTGGTCCATGAGGAGTCTAAATACCATGTGCTTGTGGCCATGGAGGACAGAATGGGAGGAAATGGACTCAAGGCCATGTGCTCCATGGAAGAATGGACTTGAGAGAGATTTGGGAAGGACAATCAGCAGAATTGACTGAGTATGGGAGATGAATAGGGAGGAGAGTCGAGCATAATTCCCATCTTCCATTCTGGGCAAGTAGGTAGGAGGTATTGCTTCACCACTCGCTGGGATTGGGGGCCACTGAATGAGAAGCACTGAAAGATCACAAATGCAGATCAGACATGTTGTTTTATGGCACCTGTGCAGTATCAAGCAGAGGTGTGTCATCATTCATTGTGGAGGCAGGCATGGCAGGGAGAGTAACATTTACCAGCTGCTAGCTTCCCAAGGATTAAGTCACTTATTCCACTCTCTCTCCCTCATGTCTGGGTGAGACCTGCATCAATCATTTTTCTAAGATCACATCACATGCATGAACACTGTATTTCCATTTCTCTTAATTATAGTTTTATTCATCCAGACTTTCCAGGCATTTCTCTTTTGGATTAAAATACTTTTGCATTATTATTTTAATTTCAAAGACTTACTACACCCTTTTCCCTTCTATTACTTTCTTGTTCTTATACTCTATTGTTCCCTCAGGGTTTGGAGAGCCGCTTCGTGTTTATTAGGTACATTAATCAGGTCTGTGAGTATCCTGATAATTTGCACTAGAGTTTTGAAATGGGAAGAGGTTACCTGCCCTAATGTCTAGAGGTTTCCTTCACTCCTTAAGCCAAATGAAGTTTTATGGGTGCTCAGCTATAGGAAATGACTGTCCACAAATTTAAACTATAAGCAAAAATTATGCCACAGGATAGATAAAATTTGGAATAGGTTTGACAAATTATCACCTCTTACAGATATTTGAGGAACCAGTATTAATTAAGAATGTTCATATGTGCTATAGAAAGAATAGTTAGAAAGATCATTCTTATCTTACCCAATAAATCATTCCTGAGTTATAGTCCATCAATAAATTAAACAAAATATGAGCTTTTACAATTTGGTCTGATAGACTTTGTACTAACACCAAGAGGTTAAGTTCACTTTTCAAGTGCACTCTAGTCAAAGTAAAAAGTAGAACATACACATGCCAGCAATTAGTCTTTGCAAATGAAGAATAAGCAGAAGGGCATTTATTCAGTGACCTTTCCTGCTGGACTGCTTGCCATAAGGATGTTACATTTCTTTCCTTCTAGATCCTTTTCCCCTGCTCTTACAGAGGAGAAAGCCCCTTGCCTACAAAGACAGAGGACCCTCTACAGCCCTGGGAACTCCAGCCTCATGTTTTGTTCCAAAACAAAAATTAGCCATTTGGACAAAAAAAGGCATGGAGAATAGCGAAGGCGTGCGATGATGTTCAGTCTCATTCTTGTAAGATGCAAACCCATGATCATAGCACATGGGCCAAAAAGTATTTAGATTGAACAAGTGGGAATCAAACATAGCAAACAACAAAGCTAATCTGACACTAAATTAATGGTATGCATAACTGTTGTTTTGTTGCCTGATAATTAGGCTTAAGTGGTGAGCTGTTCAGGTAAATAACTGTAATTAGGATCACTTTCCATCCACTCAAATATTTCCAAAGACAACTGAGAGAGGATGCAGTTCAAGAAAAAAGAGTTTATATGTCATTCTCTTCCCTTTTACCTCCTCTCCATAACCCACCGGTTACCATGTGTGTGCATGTACACACACACACACTCCCACATGTGTGCACTCCCACATATCAATCACATCAGCGGAAATGACCCTCCTCTAGTTACTCATTTCCTCTCATCTGTCACCTTGATGACGTAACCTATGATGTCCTGTTCTGATTTTAGAGGGACATAGAATCCACCCTAAGTCATAGTATCCTCGATATCTAGCCCTCCAAGTACACAGAAACAAGAAAGCCTGAGATCAGCGACAGAGAGAGAGGGTTTAAGGGAGGTTAGGAGAGAAGAACGAGAGGCTCCTTGAGCACATGGGTTCCAGGCTCTACTGACTAAAGAGATGCTATTTGCCCATGTGGGTTTCTTTGCATGTGAATTTCTTATGTTGGAGTGGGGGCTACACAGGAGATGCTGGTCTGGAGGGGTAGCAGCAGGTTCACCCTGCTGAGGATTGGGTGTGGTGGGTATGTGCCACAAGCATCAGAGAGAAGAGGATGAGGATACATGAACTAAAAGTGGAAAGCTAGACATAGTGCTTATGGGAGTTACACGTGGAACTGGAGGTTGCCCCTGGATGCAGGAGGGAGCAGCCAGAGAAGGATGAAGGGGCAGATCACAGGCGACTCGGCAGGGGGACTGCAGAAGGTGAAAGCCTGCCTGAGGTGCAGAGTGACTGTCTGGGGCCTTGGCAAGGGCTCTGTGTTCAGTCTTCAAGTGGTTCCCAAACTTGGAGATGCTGCTGCCTGAAAGGGCTGCAGGCTGTCAGACAAGGACACCAACCTGGTACATGAGAACCAGTGGGGAGTTTGAAAGAGTCCCTTCCCTGAGACCCACCCCCAAAGATTCTGATGTAATTGCACTGGGGGCAGCCTGAGCATGGTGATCACTCACAGTTTCTAACATACACCTAGACTGGGAGCCACTGCCCTAGGGGAGCAGTGCCAGGTTAGGTCAGGGTTGAACTTCTGAGCGCCAGCTCTCTCACTTAACAACTCCCTACCACTTGCAGCTCCTGGAAGGAGCTTGACTTTACAGCATCTACAGAAACAAGACGATGCTCTTTGTGTCACATGGTGTGGAAGCAGATGAGTGAGGAGTCTAAAGAGGGTTTGAACAAAGGATGTTCCTCTCTACACCTGGGTGAAGAAGGTGGGGAATGTGAGGGATGAGAGAATTTTTATTTTCTTACATGCGAAGAAAGGATCCAAGCATGATATTTCTCTAGAACTGCCTTTCCTCCAATTGGTTTTTCTCACCCTATTCCAACCTACACTGAATGACTTTTTCCCCGAGGTTTTGGTGGGAGTCACTGCTCTTTGCTGACATACTAAGTAATAAGCACTGAAAGATCTGAGCTGGTGTTACTTTGGTGATTCTAGGAAACGGGTGCCTGTCTGCTATACTTAAAAGTGAACACACTGTGTTTTGTAGGTTCAATAGCACTGACCCTCATCGAATGCTGGATGCCAGGCACAGTGAGATCCAGCAAATGGAATCCACCATGGCCTCCATCACTGACACCGCCAGCTTGTTTGAGGTCAACATTCCCGACTATAAGCAGCTGAGGCAGTGCAGGAGGGAGGTCTGCCAGCTGAAGGAGCTGTGGGACACAATTGGCATAGTGACCTCCACTATCCATGCCTGGGAGGCCACTCCATGGAGGAATATCAACGTGGATGCCATGGACTTGGAGTGCAAAAGATTTGCTAGGTACCTCCGGAACCTCGACAAGGAGGTCCAGGCATGGGATGCATTCACAGGCCTAGAAAGCACCGTGTTGAACACCCTGACCTCACTGAGGGCAGTGGCTGAGCTACAGAATCCAGCTATTCGGGAGCGGCACTGGAGACAGCTGGTGCAGGCCACGGGCATGAGCTTCGCCATGGATGAGGGCACCACCCTGGCACACCTGCTGCAGCTCCAGTTGCACTGCTTTGAGGATGAGGTCCGGGGCATTGTGGACAAAGCTGTGAAGGAGATGGGTATGGAGAAGATCTTAAAGGAGGTGCAGGCCACTTGGACCAGCATGGAATTTCAGTATGAGTCCCACCCACGGACCCACATCTCTCTGCTGCGTTTGGATGAGGACCTCATTGAGGTTTTAGAAGATAACCAAGTCCAGCTGCAGAACCTGATGATGTCCAAGCACGTTGCTTTTTTTTTGGAGGACGTGTCAGGCTGGCAGAAGAAGCTGTCCACAGCGGACACTGTTATCTCTATGTGGTTTGATGTGCAGCAGACATGGTCTCATCTGGAAAGTATATTCATTGGCTCTGAAGATATCCGGGCCCAGTTGCCCCAGGTACCTGTTAAAGAAATCCTGCTTCTCTGTTTCCTTACCTGAGTCAAGGGAAGAGCACCCAGTTGCTGATCTGCCCGCCTGCCTTGGCTTCACACAAGGCACCTCCAATAAACAGGACCTTACAAGCCACCAAAAGTCAGGCAGGGGAAAAGAGAGAATGTAAAATGAACACCAATCAAACTTTGTTTGTAGATGGGGGGGAGGAGAAACTGTTTTTAAAAAGTAAATACAAGAAAGGAGATGCAAGATATTACTACTTTCTTTGGGGATGAGCTTCTCATGGGTTGCTTCACAGATAAATTACGATGCAGGTTTAGGCTAGAAGGGAGTATTCTTTTCAGGAAAATTCAAGTCCCTTCTCAGCAGTGAGCCTTTCTGTAAACCTCTGGCCTGTGCCCAATGCTAAATACCTGTCTTCAGCTAAATAGTGAACAATGAGTTTCTCTAAAATATGTATTCTCATTACTTCCTTCCCTGTGTTTGATTGCCTCTTGTCCTAATTATTGTGCCATTAACTTGCCTCCCTCTCAGTTGACTCTAATTCATTTAAAAAAACAATTTTTTGCAGGCTATTTCTGTATCTCTTCAGCACAGCAAGTTCTTTACTTACAAATCAGTTTGATTCCAAAATGTAACATGTTGTTCAGGCTTTGCTTAAAGGTTAAAGCACATTTCATTAAAACATTATATTTCCCAACTCATCTCACAAAAGCATATGTAATGTAATAATGCAGATTAAAGGTTGTACATTTGGAATGAAAACAACAGAAAACAATTCTGTTATAGCTGTTGTAATTAAACCAAAATGAACAAGCCAGATTTTATTTATCTCCAATGCTAGTGATTGACGAAGAGCAGGTTTAATTAGAGGGAGGTGAGGAGCCAGGTGGAGACTTTTGTAGAAACTTTATGGGAAACATTTGAGAACTTTCAATTAAACATAATAAAGAGTTAGTATCACTAACTTTTCCACACAGGCTTTTGTTAAAATATGTAAATATACATAATTCCCTTTGTACTAGCAAAGCAATAACAGAAACAAAACAACAAAATCAATCATAACCTTACATTCTAACTAGTAACTACTTACATTCATTATGAATATTTCCCGACTTTTGTTCATGTATATACATATTTTTACATAATTCTTAGTATAACTATAATTTTTATCGGCTCTTTTTATTCAAACACATATGGTAGATATTTCCAATACTTCTATAACCTTGATACTTTTTCATCTTTAATTGGAGGAGAATATCTCATTGAGGAACCATAGTTTACTTTAGCCTATCCTCTTGTTTTTAAACCCTCTTATGAGAGAGGTATGGATTGCAGAGGCCTGGGCAGTCTGGGGCCATCGGTGGGCTTGAGTCCTAACTCTCCCACTTATAGCTGTGGACCTTGTGCAAGTCAACCTCTCTCTGGCCCGGTTTCCTCCTATCAAGACTGATACTAATACCCACTTCAGGAAGTTGATTAAAACAGTGTGTGCAGCACACACCATTATGATTGTTGCTATGTGATAATAGTACCACAGTTTTTAGCAGGTTCCAGGCATTGGGCTAAAGTGCTCTGCAATAATATATTATTGTCTCAGACATTTGAACAGCACTGTGAAAGTGTGTGTGTTTGGGGGAAACAATGATACCTCATTAATTTTGACATCACATTTGTTGGGGAGAGACGTACCTTGGTTACATTCTACATGGCCCCAAGAAAAAAACATTGGATCTGGTGTGTAATGCCAACCATTCTCAAAGTGTGGGCCAGTGACCCCTGAGTGGTCCCTGAGACCTTTTCAGGGGATCCCCAAGGACAAGCCTATCTCAATAAAAGTCTGAAATGTTACTTGCCTTTTCATGCTCATTCTTTCATGAGTGCCCAGTGGAGTTGTCCAGAGGCTACATGACAGGTGATATCACAAAAGACTGAACACAGAAGCAGAGAAGAGAAGCTGGCCATCTTCTAAGTCAGACATGACATGACAAAGATTTGAAAACAAAAGTAAAGCAATGCTACTTTTTTCTCTAAGTTATTTTGTATAAATACATACCACCCTCTTAATTAGTAAATGTTGTTACTTTTAAATGAATTAACAAATATTTTTATAATTTCTCAACTTTGAAATTTTTATAGCTTCTAATATAAGAGATATACTGACAGGTATAACATTACCTACTTACAAAAAGCTTTAGCTCTTTGTGCTCCAACAATTTCTTTTTATGTCAAGGCGGTTTTAAGACCAAAAAGTTTAAGAACTGCTGTTTTAAGCTAAAGATATTTCCTTCTTGGAGCCTTAGGACAACATAAAAACAGGGTTTTGTTCTGACTTGCTATGTAAGGGAAGCTTCTTGGGATTGAGGGGAGTGATAGTTAATTTTTTCCCACATTTTTATTTGCAGGATTCTGAACGATTTGAAGGAATTGACATTGACTTTAAGGAGCTAGCTTATGCTGCTCAGAAAAGTCCAAATGTAGTGGAAGCCACCACCAAGTCAGGTCTTTATGAAAAACTGGAAGATATTCAGAGCAGGTGATGCCCTGCTTGCCATCCCCGAGACCCTTCCTTTGTTTCACTGCCCAAGGGGGTGAGGGTGTGTGTCTGTGTGCTTTGACTTCCCTACAGATTGGGTGACATGGGGTGTTATTACAGGTATTTATTCTGATGGAAATGTATCAGTGTGCATGTTTGCAAATACCCCTGCTCTGATTTCTGCATGTATTCTATATATTGCATGTTTTTGCATGCAGGTAATGTGTATGTAATTAGGAGTGTCGGCAAACTTAGGAAGTTCTGTGTTTGTGCTCTTAGGTTGCACCTGTGCGAGAAGGCACTGGCAGAGTATCTGGATACCAAAAGGCTTGCCTTCCCACGGTTTTACTTCCTCTCCTCTTCTGATCTGCTAGATATCCTTTCCAACGGTACAGCTCCGCTACAGGTAAGCCAAGGGAAGGCTTGTAGAAACACCTGGGAGGCATGAGGTGCTCCCAGCAGGAGAGTTTTGACTCTCTGCTATGCTTCCTCGCTCAGGTAGTATGCACACTTCGGTCCTGTGCTCCCCCAGCATTGTCCCTAACCTCAAAGCTGCTTCCTTCTCACCATCACTGTTTCTCAGGATGCCCTCCAACCCATCAGTGCTGTCAGTGGCTCTTACTCCCTAGAGTAGAACTGGAGAAGCTTTGAAGATGGTGAAATGGAAGGGGCTAGGCCTTTACAGGGGACAGCTATGATCTGATTCTGAAGGGCAATGCAGTCAGTAGCAGTCAAAAGTTACAGCTAAAAACTTCCATGGGTAGGAGCTCCTTCTTTCCTTCTGCTATGTGGTATTCCGTTGTGTAATTGTACCATAGTTTTTTGATCCACTTATTTACTGATGGGCACTTAGGTTGCTTCCAACAAAACAAACAAGCAAGGAAAATATAACCAGAGACATTGAAATAAAAAAACAAACTGACAGTAACCAGAGAGGAGAGGGTAGGGGATAACGGGGTGGGAGGGCGGGCAGGGGAAGGGTCGTCAAGGAACCTGTAGAAAGGATGCACAGACAAAGCCAAAGGGGCGTAGGATCCAGGGTGGGAGGTGGGGACGGGTGGGGCAGCAGGGAGGGGTGGGGGGAAATGGAGACCACTGTACTTGAACAACAATGAAAATTTAAAAACTAAAATAAAAACAAAAGAATGCCTGCAAAGGAACTTCCAAGGGTGAAAGTAGACAGAAGTTGTATTAACTCAACATTGGGGTGTTTAAGTGGAAAGGTTGCATTTGAGAAGCCCAAACTTTGGTTTTTATTGCCTGTTCTAGCCCCTTATTAGCCATATAGTTTGTGCACATTGCTCCTTTGAAACAAACTTTTCCATCTGTAAAATAGAAGAAGCCAACAGTGTTACAAGATTTTTAAATATTAAAGTAACTAATTGAAGCACTGTTGGTATTCAGTGCTAATTCAGAGCTATATTAAGTGGGTCTCAGACTTGAGAGTGTGTCAGAATCTCCTGGGAGGCCTGTTAAAATAGCTTCCTAGGCCCCACCCACAGTGCATCTGGATCTGTAGGTATTAATTTGCATTTCTAAGGATTTCCCAAATGAGGCTGCTGGTCAAGGACCACACTTTCAGACCCACTGCTCTAGATCAGAATCTGAGTCCAAGTGATTGAGTGGAGGGAGGGATAATGTCTCCACTGTGTGTTCCGTCAGCTTTCCTCCCTTCTCTCCCAAGGGAGGGATCAAGATTTGTTTATAGCTCTCTTATTTTCCTTTAGACAGAGGATATATACAGTGAAATACTTTGTTCAGAAGTTACTCAGATGAGTTCTCTTTCTCCTTCAGTGTGATTTTGTCCTTCATTCAAAGTGTGGTTGGGTTCTCTTTACTTTTAGTTTTCATGTTCTCCCATCCTGGTTTATCTGACTTTTTGAAACATCAAATTCTAAAAGTCAGCTGTTGCACAAAGATGGGAGGTGTCACTCCTTCCCCGTCCTTCCATGTCATCCCCACCTCCCCTGCACCCCCTTGATGCAACCAGTTCCATTCATTTTGGGTTTACTTTTCCTATGTTTATATTTGCTAAAATAAGGAATGTAATTTACATTTGCACATGTACATTTTCTTATTTCCCTTTCTTTCTTACACCAAAGGTAGCATGCTTTTTTTAAAAAAAACTTAGTTATATATCCTGGAAATCATTCCATATTGATTTAAAGATGTCATCCTCTCTACGTTTACATCTGCATCATACTCCATGGACCAATACGCCATGGTCTGGTTATAAGTTATTTATACTATTTTGCAATCACACATAATGCAGCATTGAGTAATTCTGGGCCTTGTATTATTAGAGGTTTATCTTCCAGGTAAATTCCTAAAAGTAAGATCGCTGGGTCCAAGGGTAAATGATAAGTGGTCTTGGTAGGTTTGCCCCATTCTCCTTCGTAGCAGTCATATCCTTCCACATCACCACCAGCAGTGGATGAGCAGAGCCAGAACATGGTGCCCATGCCTGAGTTTCTATCTTTGTCATTGATTTGCAACTTAGTGAAATGTGTTGATAAGAAGAAGGTATTAAAGAAAGATTAATCCTGATAATTATAGACCTTCTCTTCTTTTCCTATAGATTAAAATATTTCCAAAGTAGCCCAGGCACAGTGGAGCTGAAATATTTAATCACATTAACGTTCTGTTTTGTAACTATATGTTCATTAATTCTATGTATAGTAGGGAATCAAAAATCATTACCAGAACTTTTATAACTTTTATAAACAATATAGTCATTATTAAATTTTTGGTTTGAGTAAGCCTGTGTTTCTCCATACCTCCCACCCAAGAGATAAAGCATAATAGAACAATCCCAGTTCCCTCTCCATCTGCAACTCAGTCTAGTTTTCACATTTGACTGATTGAATGGTTGGGTTGGAATTCACAACCGACAGCAAATTCCCCCAAGTCCCTGCAGGCTCAGCTCTGCTGTTTCTTGTTACAGCAAAGTCATCTGAGGCCAGCCTGCCTGCTACTTTTTTTTTTAATTTTTATTTTTATTTTAGTTTATTCAGTGCAGTTTCTATCCTTTATTCCCATTCCAGCCCACTCGCCGAACCCTCCCCTTCTCCCTCCCATTTCCAATGCCCCTAGTTTTGTCCATGTGTCCTCTATATTTTTTCCTGTAAACCCTTCCCTTCTCCCCTGAAATTCCCCTGAAATTCCCTCCCCTCTCCCCTCTGGTCACTGTCAGCCTGTCCTCTATTTCAGTGTCTTTTGTTATATTTTACTTGTTTCTTTGTTTTGTTGTTTAGGTTCCTGTTAAAGGCGAGATCATATGGTATTTGTCTTTCAATGCCTGGCTTATTTCACTTAGCATAATGCTTTCCAGCTCCATCCACGCTATTGCAAAGGGTAGGAGCTCCTTCTTTCTTTCAGCTGTGTAGTATTCCATTGTGTAAATGTACCATAGTTTTTTTGATCCATTAATTTACTGATGGGCACCTAAGTTGCTTCCAGCACTTAGCTATTGTAAATTGTGCTGCTAGGAACATTGGGGTGCATAGGTTCTTTTGGATTGGTGTTTCAGGGTTCTTAGGATATAATCCCAGCAGTAGAATTGATGGATCAAAGGGAAGGTCCATTTTTAGTTTTCTGAGAAAATTCCACACTGTTTTCCACAGTGATCGTACCAGTCTGCAATCCCACCAACAGTGCACTAGTGTCCC
>CM052545.1:60164024-60198378 GCA_028533065.1 Trachops cirrhosus | reverse complement strand
CCATTTACATTTAAGGTTATTATTGATAGGTACTTATTCATTGCCATTTACATACCTGTGTTCCTCTCTCTCTCTCTCTTTTCCTTCCTTTCCTTAAAGCAGTCCCTTTAGCATCTCTTGCAGAGCTAGTTTGGTGGAGGTGTATACTTTTAGACTTCTTTTGCCTGGGAAGCTTCTAATTTGGCCTTCTATCTTGATTGAGAGCCTTGCTGTGTAAAGTAGCCTTGGTTGCAATGCTACTTTTTTTTTAAACCTTTCTTGGTAGCTGTATTTCTTTCTCTCTGAACCTCTAAGAGATCAAAATTTAAATTATATTTTAATTTTATAGAATATGTGTATGTTTAGATACTTTATGTTATTAATTTTTCAACACGTAATGAGGTTTTGTTCCTACCTTAAAACCAAGAGTTTCATTATCTCGAAAAAGTTTTCTTTAGTAAACATTTAATATTTCTATTGCATATATGTGGATAAATTTTCCCCTTGGGTTCATCATACCTTTGTAGCTGAGGTTCTCTTTTCTCTGTGCTATATACATTACCTTTATGAATTCATTCACATTTTCAAATATTTTTACATTTCATACATATTTTTATCTCTTAATCCTCTTCCTTGGCATTCTTCAATAGTTTCTCAAGTTTATCCACCCTATTTAATTAGCTTGTGTTAATCAGACCTTCAGTATTGCTAATGCTGTTACAAATTGTGCTGTCATTTGTTGGTTGCCTCACTTTACTTTTCTAACTCTACCATCTCATCTTATCTTCCATCTCATATTTTGTAGAGCTCCTGTGTCTTTCATTTGACTGAAAACAGTACAATGTAATCTTTTTCACAATTATTTTTTTTCCTTCATTAAAGCTTCATGCACACACACATATGCACACAACCTTACTCTTTATTTTGAGTTCTGTTTTCTCCTTTTAAGTTGCAAGATAATTTCATAGGTCCCAAGTTATTTGTTTGTTTGTTTGTTTAATCTGTTATTTATTCTTGAATTAAGAAAGGTTTATCCCATCAAGATATTCATCTGAAGTCACTGTGATCTTGAAAACCTTCAGTTTACCTAAATACTTGAAAGTTTTAGTTTTCATCTCATCTCATATGCTAGAGAGCTGGGTATTGTAAATTCAAAACTACACTCAGGGTACCAGCAGCTGGAAGGACATTACCCTTCAAAAATGTCTATCAGAGAACAGTTTTATGTTCATTGTTTCATCTTTAGCCTGCTGTTTCCCTCAGCGCAGGACTATAGTGTGGCTCTGTCTAACATCCCTTCTGGAGAATATGCTCAAGGCATCCTTGTGAAGGACCCTTGTATCGTGAGATACATGCTAAGGAGAAGCCTGGCACAACCAGGCTTTCTTCTTGGAATGAGCATGCCTGCCCTGCTTTGGACCCTGCAGATGCTGGTCTGGTACACCAAAGCACTTCCAACAAGTGGGTGACTTCTTCCACAGGCTCCAGATTATGGCGAGTTAGCACTGTTCTGCAGACTAGGCTGGGTCTATGTTATGCTGCACAGCAATATTTTCTTAGGGAGAGGGTTTATGAATTAATCATCTTTTCTTCTCTAATCTGTTCCCATCTGTAGTAGATAATGCAGAGACTAACCAAACTTTGGTGGCTTCATTAGTTTGTAACTAATGTATACTTCCCACTAGTCTTATGTTCTTTTGGCCAGTTCTACCCAATTTAGTAGGTTCCTATTCTCACATCACCATTGTTCCCACAGGCTTCCTTCAAATGTTTAGTACCCAACACTCTAGTACCCATCACATGCTAGACCTCTAACCATACTAATACTTACTCCTACACACACTCACCAATTCTTTTCCATGGTTTCCCTTCACAGGTTCAACGCCATCTTTCCAAACTCTTTGACAATGTGGCCAAGATGCAGTTCCATCTGGATACCAGCGAGAAGCCAACCAAGATAAGTCTTGGCATGTACAGTAAGGAAAATGAGTATGTGGCTTTCAGCAAGCCCTGTGACTGCAGTGGTCAGGTAATGTGGAGTCCTTTTTCCTCCTTATGCCTTTCTCTCTCAAGTATCTTCATGCAGAGAATCTGCATTCAGAGAGTAAGCACCAGCCCTCAGCGTGGCCTTTTTGACCCTGGGCCAGAACTGCTGTCTGTGCCCTGGGTCTCCCAGCTCCCATTGACTTGATCCAACTTTGGAGCAGCTTCTAGTGCCTGCTTCCTTCTCTCTGGGAAGAACATGTGTCAATATTCATATATCTTCCTCAGCCAAAGGCCTATGCAGAGAGGAATCAAATAAACACAACTCCCTGAGTCAATGAGAAGGAATTTAAATGATTAGCAGTGTTGGGAGACTTAACATGGCAGCCCTGGAGCACCCCACAGGGGATTCAGGAACACCGACATCTTCTCCAGGAGAAAATACCCTTTAAAATCAACCATTTCCCTGAGCTGTCACTTCTCTGTACACACCTCCCCCCACCCCCAGAGTCATTTCCTATCACAGCCCTACCCCTTGGTGAGCCAACTACCATCTGTTTCCAAGAACCACTCCCTCCAAATCTCCTGTGTATAATTCAACAAACACAAAACGTAGACAACTCTCTCCTTAAATATCCTTCCCATTCTTCACCATTACCACTAAGATATAAGCCCTTCTTTGTACATCATCCTAAATGATCCAACAAAGCATTGTTTCTGAGGGTTCTTATCTAGTCCAAAGTAACACCAGAAGAAAATATCTTTTGTAAAGTTCCACCTTCATCCACATGTATCTTGGAAAGCAATTCTAGTACTGAAAAGAATCAGATATTCTGTTTCATGAGAGGAACCCAGAGTTTGGTTCAGAATGTGTTCTTTCTGTAGACCTAGAGAGCATGTAGTTGGAGAACGTAATCCTGACTTACATGTCCATCCTCAGCAGGGACAAGGTCATGAGAATCCACTGACTTACTTATACCTGTCTCACCCCAAATCAGGATTTCCTTGATGAACTCTGGATGACAGCCCCCCCTACCACCACCGCCCAATCCCCTTAACCTGCTGCTCAACCCTGTGTATTCCAAATGATGCACCTACCTGTTGGTAGTTGAGCCTGGTTCTCATCTATCTCTGTCCTGGGTTATACAGATGAAATGTCTCCTGTGCCTCTGGCTGCCCTTTGGGCAGTACATCAGGCCTGGGCTCCACTTTCTTCTCTCCCTCAGGCTGAGTAGAAGAAAACACGTACTGCAGACCATATCTTCTTAGGAACCCAGGGTCTAATCAGGAGTTCTTCTTCCAGGTAGAAATATGGTTGGACCATGTGCTTGTCCATATGAAGGCTACCATAAGGCATGAGATGACAGAAGGTGTGACTGCCTATGAAGAAAAGCCAAGGGAGCAGTGGCTCTTTGACTACCCAGCTCAGGTATTCTCCTATCCAGGATCTTCGAAGCCCTCATCCTCCCCCAGGCTTTCTCAGGGACCCTATTCAACTTCAGGGTTACCAGACATCAAACTACTTGCTTCACAGTCAGGAGAAGTGGGTCTGCAAAGGATCAGCAAGAGAGAGTAAGAGAATTGTCAGCCATGACTTAATTCAACCAAAACCTTTGAAAACTAAGCGTTATTTATTTTTACCCTCATTGGCCATGATAGAGAGAAAATGTATTAACCAGTTCAACTCATTGACCCTGACTACTTTGTGCCAAGCCCTTTGCTGAGTACAGGAGACACCAGAAGCAAACAAGACAATAAGCCTGCCCTGCTGGACTTTACAGACTGGTGTTCCTTACACCAGTGTGATAATAAAGGAGGCTCAGGGTACTCTGGGGACATATGGCTAGATAGTGGGTATAGGGACCACCTCTCTGAGGATATGACATTTAAATTGAGATTTGAAATAGGAGTTTACAAGTTAACGATGGAAGGAAAGAACAACCATGTATGAGGAAAAGCATGGACAAAGCCTCAGCAGCAAGGGAGAGCACAATGTGTTTAAGAAGTTGAAAGGAACGGAGTGTGGCTGAAGCTATAATAATGGGTGGAGGCAACAAAAGTCAGCAGATGGATTCTGGAGAGGAAACTAGAAGCCAGTTTTTATAAAACATGTTAGGGAGTCTAACTTGATTCTAAGACATGTCTGAATCCATTACAGTGTCCTCAAGAGTGCAGTCAGAGGGGAGAACCAATTTGAATGTTCAAAAATGACTCTGGCTGCAATATACCCCTCCTCCCTTCCCCTGTTGGTGGCATAGTACTAGTGTTGGTATATTTGGGGGGTTGCAGATGTTTGGTGATAATTGCAGTTACAGGAGTAGGTAAGGTTGCTGTTGGAAGATATGTAGACTGAGATGAAAGTGTAGAACAAACCCTTGAGCATCATTCAGAGGCTGAGTAGGCAAGGAGGAGGCAGTGAAACAAAAGGAGAAATGGTACCTTTTTAGATAGGAGGAAAGTCCACAAACAGTATCATGGAAACCAAAATAGAAACTGCTGGTAGCAGGTAAGAAGTTAATTATGCTATGCTTTTCTAAGAGATCAAGCAAAATAAAGAGGTTGAAGAATGTCCATGAACTTGGCAAGACCATTTCAGTGGAGTGGTAGAGAAGAGGCCACATTGTAGGAGGTTGGAAAGTAAGAAAAAGTTGGGAAACTGTTGACAGCAATTAGTAAGAAGAGAGATAAGTCAGCACAGCATGAAGGGAGCAGTATTTTTCCACAGTACAGTCGGCATATCACATTCACATCCCATCAAGATCCCAGTGCAGGAAGAACTTTAACAAAACCCAGTATGTCTAAAACCAAAGGCAAGAACAGATGGCCTAGGGAATGGTACCTTTCACTGTAGCAGGATCCACTGTTTCACAAAGAGAACAATCCCCATCAGGATTCTTTGTTTACCTGAATCAGAATTTTGAGGCAAGAAAATTGGTTGCCTCCTACTATTGTAACAGGTATCATCTGGAGCAGTGTCTCTCAGACCAAATGACCCAACAGGTGATCAATGGATCTAAATTCATCACAAATAACCAAACTTATGCATTTTTCATATAAGTTTCTGAATAAGCAAAAGAAATACTCATTTGGATTGCTTTTCCTATTTGTTTATTTTGAATTTCTGAAAAAAATGCAAAGCATACTACCATGTTGAATTTTGGTGTAATTCACCTTGACCTTCAAGAATAGGCTTTTCAATGTTATAGTTTTTAAAAAATAAAAAATGTAGTGAAAGTATTATGGACAAGCAAAAATAGGCCACAAATGACCAGCAGTAGCTCACTAAACAAGAATGCTCAGACCACAAGAGGTTCCAGAATAACAGAACAAAGACTGAATGTAGTTGAGATGTTCAATCAACATATTGTTATCCCCCCAAGCTCAGGGAAGATGCTGCAAAATGGAATGGTCAGTACAGCAATTTCTAGAAGCCACTGACATTGACCAGAGGAAGTCTTTTGTTCTTCTCAACCAAATGTTACATTATTCAAGAGCAGAAAGTACTTTCTCCACTGTGCTGTCACCATGTCCCAGCTTCAAGGACTTATAGGCAGGTGACTCACTTAATCCATGCTGCTGGGAGAGGGCAGGACAGCAGCATAATTCCCTCACACAATTCCGTTCTGGGTCCTTGCCGTGTGGTGAGTGGACTGGCTTTGGAGACAGTCCTGGTAATGGCTTTCCTAAGTGACTCTTGGTGCCCTAGGTGGCCCTGACCTGCACTCAGATCTGGTGGACCATGGAGGTGGGCATGGCCTTCGCCAGGCTGGAGGAAGGCTATGAGAGTGCCATGAAAGACTATCACAAGAAGCAAGTGGCCCAGCTCAAAACCCTCATCAGCATGTTAATTGGCCCGCTCTCAAAGGGGGACCGGCAGAAGATCATGACCATATGCACCATCGATGTTCATGCCCGGGATGTGGTGGCCAAGATGATTGCTCAGAAGGTGAGTCCTGACCGCTCAGGAGTGTCCCTCTTTGTGGACACAAAGATATTGGGGTTAGGAAGAAGCTCATACATGGTCAAAACTGGTAGAGAGCTAGGAAAGGGTCATGGTGCCTGCTCCAACCTTTTAAAACCCCCATGAAAACAGTGCAATCCCAGCAGCTCATGCTTTCTGGGCTGAGGAAGGCACTGTGTGTTATACTCTTAACTGGCAGGCAATGCCCAAGTCATTCAGAACCCTGCGTGTTATGGGGCTAGGAGCTGCCTGCTACCTGCTGAACACTGTTTTACCCACCTGCTCTGCCACTCTGTCTTTAGGTAGACAACGCCCAGGCCTTTCTCTGGCTGTCCCAGCTGCGGCATCGTTGGGATGATGAGGCCAAACACTGCTTTGTCAACATCTGTGATGCCCAGTTTCTGTATTCCTATGAGTACCTGGGAAATACTCCTCGCCTTGTAATCACACCTCTGACAGACAGGTGAGTGCTGGCATCAGCCATGAACAGAAAGCTGCTGTCTGGCTCAGGCCATCCAGTGACCATCCAGGATCAAGGCCACTGTCACTGGGTATTTGCTCACAGAGTTGCAGTGGGAGGGCTTGACTTAGCACAAGAGATGTAAAGTAAAACTGAAAGAACAAACCTCAGAGCAAATCAATGAGCCGTGACTTTTTGGGACATTACTAAGCAGTCATACACATCCACATTCTTTTTTTAAAAAATATTTTATTTATTTTTATTTTATTTTTTAGTTTATTTTTTAATCATTATTCAAGTACAGTTTCTATCCTTTACTCACATTCCAGCCAACCCACCCATCCCTCCCATCTTCCCTCCCATTTCCAACCCCCCTAGTTTTTGTCCAAATGTCCTTTATATTTGTTCCTATAAACCCTTCCCATTCTCCCCTGAAGTTCCCCTGAAATTCCCTCCCCTCTCTCCACTAGTCACTGTCAGCCTGTCCTCTATTTCAGTGTCTTTGGCTATATTTTGCTTGTTTCTTTGTTTTGTTGTTTAGGTTCCCATTAAAGGCGAGATCATACAGTATTTGTCTTTCACTGCCTGGCTTATTTCACTTAGCATAATGCTTTCCAGCTCCACATTCTAACAACAGTTCTAATGCATACCACCTGTTCGACCATGAAAAACTTGACCTTATTTTTGGTTTCCTCATCTGTGAAATCGAGGTAGAGACACACGTTACCTGAGTTTTGAAAGGATAAAAAACAGCAATGCTTATAAGAAGCTTAGAATATATAAGTGCTCCAGCCAATGATCCTTATTACTATTTTCTTATCAACTAATTGGCACATTTATTCAGCACCTCTCACTCTGGGAATACAAAGATAAAAACAAGGTACTTCCTACAATGAGGAGCTTACAGTGTTTTAGGGAATGATACTCTCTGCCATTCATATTAATTCATTTGTGAGTGAATTCATGCCAGACACTGAGTTAGTGACTGGAAATCACTAAAACATTTCTTGCCCTTAAACTCCAATTTTACTGAGGGAAATAAGACATATGTAGATAACAATTTAAATAGCACAAGGGGGAAACGTGCAAGGTCATAGTATCAAATGAGCTCAAAACCATGTGCTACATATTTCCAAGCCAGTGACTTATCAGCAGAAGCCATCTGAGCACAAAGGGTCTCACCCACCATGGGAAAAAGAAGACTGGTAGCTTCAGGACTAGCTGTTATCTGATCTGGAACTTGAAGGATGTGTAGGATTTCAATTGGATTTCAGTAGGTTGTAGAACAACTGTTAGGGTATCATGAAATTGTACAGAAATCTGTGTGTGCCACTTTTTCTGCTGAGAGGATCTATAGCACTCCACAATTGGTCAAGTGGTCTGGGATCCCCAAAAGGTAAAGAACTACTAATAAGCATTCTAGAACATAAAATTTTGTGGGCAAAATCATGGAAATGGAAAAACTGTAGATGTGTTCCTGGAAGAGAAAGCAGACTCTTGATAATTAATTGCTCATAAGGCTGGGAAAAGGGGTAAGAGTCAGACTATAAAGTAGAAGAATATAGTTTTAATCCAGTAAGTAGTGATAAACTGTTGAAAATTTTTCATCAGAGTGAAATGATGAAAACTGTATTTTATGAAGATTTATTCAACAGCAGAACATGGCAAATGAGAGAAGGGACAGGGGAATAAAGTCATTGCCCATGTGAGAAATGATACTTTAATTTTGCTGAGATTTCTGTAAATTCTGCTAAGAGCTAGTGCCCTTTCCACTTACAATTCCGTTGAACACTGAATCTCTTCTCCAAAGAATTGTATGTCTGAATGACTGGTCACTCTGAATAAGTGACTTGTAGGTAATGAAGAGATTGTCGGAAGTTTTGAAGGACAAAATGGCCAAATAGAATCTGTGCCATCTTTTACTTTTCTCTCTGCCTGTTTTAAGTGTCATAATTGCATGTATTCTGGTTAAATTCTCAGGTGTAATTCCAAATAATGTTTAGTTAAATTGTAATCACTGTGCTCATGGAGTGACTGAGGTGTGGAAAGTCCAGAGTAGTGGGAAATCCAAACATCATCCAAACAGTAAGACTTCATGGTTTTTCTCCCTCCATGCTTTTCACTTTTTAAATTAATTTTCCTACCTGTTCTGGTAAGATCCCACCCAGAGTCCCATCCAAACCACACCCCATTTACTCTTTTGAGGGGAACCCTGCAGAGGTCACATCACTGTCTTTTATCACTCCCCTGTGCACTGAGACTGAAATCTGAATTCCTCATGGGACCTAGTAATTCCTATCACCTGTTCCAGCCACAGCAACCTCCCTTCTGTTCCTGATCCGTTTAAGTTCATTCCAACCTCAAGCCTTTTGCATGGGCTGTTCCCACTGCCTGGAATGTCCTTCTCCATGCTCTCTGTTCCACTGTCACCCTCTCACCATTTAGATGTACGCTCAGTTTTGAGGAGAACTTCCATGACCACTGTCCATAAAAGACAGCCTCTCCCACCTTGCACACGGGCACACACATGCACACACAACAATCACCCTCACCTACCATTCTGCTGGCTTTTCCCCACAGTCTGAGATGACCTCGCTTGCTCACTGGCTGCACTCCCTTCTGGAATATAAACCCTGTCATCAGAGACCTTTGTGTGTTTTGTTTGTTGCTGTGTCCCCAGTACCTAGAAGATGTTGTATTAATATCTGTCAAATAAATGAATGGTGGTTGAATTTGAAGACTAAGGACAGACAGAATCAAGGAGAGGAGGCTGACTCAGAGGAGGGATCCATGTAGGACTTGCCTATGCCTTGGCTCCTGAAGAAGGCGACAGGGCCAGAAGGTCATGTGAGGAGTGATATTTGTCTGTCTTCTGCTCTTAGCTGGGGACTGCCCCTCCTCCCTGTCCCAGCTTAGGATCCAAGGCAGACTAGTCTGTCCCCAGGAGCACACATTCCTCTGTAGCTGGGACAATAAAAGCAGCAGCAGCAGCTCTGGGGCTCTTGGCATCCTCAAGATTTGACTTGGGCTTGACTTGGGCTCCATCAGTGGGAGGGAATCATTCAGTGAGGCTTGAAGAAAAAGCTTTCCCACCTCCAGCTTTATTCAGAGTGGGCCCTCTCATGTTTCTCCATCTTTATGGTGATCCTCAGCAAGATACCTACCCTCCACAGAGAGCAAATCTGGTAGAGTGCTCTCTTTTCCAGTGACATTTTTGCCTGTTCTGGGATATAATCTAATAGTTTAGGAATTTATATCACTTGGAACAGAATAATGAAGCTATTCTATACTTGAGCAATTTAATGAATGTCTGTCTTTCACTCTAGAGTATATGTTCTATGGTAACGTTGACTTTGATTTGCCCACTGCTCTACATCCAGGATCAGCACCGTGTCTGGCAACTAATAGCATTTAAGAAATATTCCTTGACTGAATGCAGTGAGATGGTTTCTGAGACTTTGGAGTTCCCTCCTTTCCATGACTTAGGAGGCATTGTCATTTCCAGTGATAAAAAGTACATGACTTTTCCCTGGGGCTTCACACCTGCCAAGGAGTTAAAGAAGATAATTACCTCTTTTGCACTTACAAGTCTCTAGCACGCTAAAGCTAAATGCCCTATAGAGGGAAAGGGTGAGGCTTTGACAATGAATTATTTCTAGAATAGGCATTTATCACCTCTTCTATGAAATAATAAGAACTTGAAAGGAAGGTTTGCTGCAAATAATGGTGCATACTATATAGACCTTGACCTTGTTTTGCACATTAGATGCTTTCTGACCAAGTATGGTGTTGTGAATATTTATGTGGCAAATTCCATTTTCTCATTGACTTCCATTATTATCTCAAGAAATGTTTTGCACAGAAAAAAATTGGCCTCACCACAGAAAATCACATTTTAAAGAGCATTCAGCTTTTGCCGGTATATAGCTTAAGTACATTTAATTCTCTCCTGCCAGAGAAATTAATCAAATGGACAATTGATCTGTACAACCTTTGCACATTCATTAAAAGCACACCCACATTACAGTGCATCCAAATGATTATGCCTATTTCTTTGGAGTGTCCCACTGCCTGGATGGGACTTGAATATATAAGTGAGTACAATGGTTGAGCCATTGTCGCAGGACTTTGGCACAATGCTAAGTTGAAGAACTAAATGGAAATGCTTTTTCAGGCTGAACAAAGCAATTCTCCTAAGTTGTCGCTTCACCTTTGCATGGTTTCTGCCTTTATGACCCTTCCTTCACCTTCACACACAAATGCCCCCTCCAGCCCTGTGCTGTGTTAAGTAACGTTTCAATCAACCACTTACCCATTTTGAGTACCTCCTAGTTTTTCAGGAACTACTGCAGGTAGGGGAGGTGTAATTGATGCAAGAGTGTTTGAAGGTGATTTGCTGAAAAGGACACAACTAGCAAATGTCTTACACTTAAAAAAGTTTTATCTGATATTTTTATTGAAACTTAGTCATCTGTAGACAAAGAAAATAAGTCATCCAAGGATAATCATTGTTAATATGTGCTCTGTTTACTTCTACATGTAGATTTTGAAAAATTAAAATTGCAATCACATGCTGTGTATAAATTATCACAGATTGCTTTTTTATATAATACTATGTTGTGAGCTTATTCTCTAAATATTCTTCTAAAACATTCTGATAGCTGAATTACCTTCTATTTATAAGTATTTCATAATTTATATAACATATAATGAAATGTTTAAGTTGTATTTAAACTTTTACTATTAAAGTAAAGCTGTCATGAACACTCTTATATATAAAATATTTACTATACTTTTCATTATTTCCCCATGAAAGATTCCAAGAAAGCAGGATAATTAGATGACACATACTTTTAAATTATTCTTGAAAAAAATGATCTCACTCCTGCTAGCAGTTTATGAGAGTGTTCATCTCACAATATCCTCATCAGCATTAAGTATTACTGTTAAAATATTATTAATTTTATGTCAAAATGGTATCTCATTTTAATTTAGATGCCCTTGACTACTCACAGGCCTGACCATTCTTATGTATTTATTGGCTATTATATTTTCCTCTCGTGTGAATTATTTGTCAGTGTCATTGCCCATTTTAGTACTTTTATACTTAAAAGTCCCTGACCATTTCAAGATCAGTTTAATATTCACCTTATTTTATGATAGTTTATTTGATTTTACTTTTTTCTTTAACCTTTTTAAATTCTTTGGTAAACCTTTTCACTGTTGAGTAAAGTAAGTGTTTTTATCAAAAATTTTCAGATATAAGTGATAGAAGTCAAGCTCAAACTAACTTGAACAGAAAGAAGCCTTTTAGCTCACATGCCTGGGAAATGAGTCCTGCTTGCTGCCGTGGAACCCGCTCCTGGTCTCAATAGGGAAACACCAGGGTTTGAACTCTCAGATCTGCCTTTGCTTTTTCCTGGGTCCTGATTTCTTTCTCCCATAGATTTTCTTCATGTGGCTGGAAAGATGTTCTCCATGCCTACACCTTTATGACTTCTGATTCAGATCCTCTCTTTCCCAGCAGTGTACATCTGATTCCTTAAAGGGACTCTGATTGGCTCTGTTTGGATTATGTGCTCACCTCTAAGCCAGTCACTGTGACCAATGAAATCAGTATTTTATCCAACCTGAGCCTTCTGCCTCCCCCAGGGAAGGTGGGAAATGCTTTGATTGGCAGCCCCATCAGAATTTATGGTGCGGAGGAGAGATGACTTTCCAAAGTGTGGAATTCTAGGCAAGGAAAACCCATCAAAACTGTCTCAGGGAGCATGTAATTTGACTTTTTTAAGTTTGTTTTTAAGTAGCAGTGGGCCCAACATTTTTTTAATTAATTTTTTTATTTTAGATTATTCAGTACAGTTTCTATCCTTTATTCCCATTCCAGCCCACCCACCCACATTTTTTAAATGAGTAATGGGTCCTTTCCCTCTTTGGTTTGTGATGTTTCCTCTACCATATTCAAAGTTCTGAATCTATCAAACTATCTCAAAGTATCTGTTCTGTTTCATCAGTATGTTAATTTACCTATAATGCATATTGCCTAAGGCTTATAACTTACCATGAATTATAATATATTTTTAAAAGACTTCATTTATTTATTTCTAGAGAGAGGGGAAGGGAGGGAGAGAGGGAGAGAAACATTAATCATTTGCCTCTTGTATGTGCCCAGCTGGACATCAAACCTGCAACCCAGGCATGTGCCCTGAAAAGGAATCGAACCAGTGACCTTTTGCTTTGCAGAACAATGCCCAACCCACTGAACCACACCGGTCAGGGCATGAATTATAATATTTTTATAGTAAAGTTCTACATCGTCTATCATCATTACCTATTTTTTGTTTAGCTTTTTTGTTTCCTCTTTCAAATTACCTTCAATTATTTTACCAAGTTCCAAAATATAAGTGATTAAACTTTTAATTAGTGAAACTTACCTTCCCGTTACTATTGAAAGAATAGCCATCTTTATAAAATGTGACTTGTTTCTGATGATTTATATCTTTAATTATGTTTATCAGAAAAGTTTATAAGTATCTTCATATAGTTTTTGAGTATTTTTTATTCTTATATCTAGGCCTTTGAAAATTTTTGTTACTAATTAAGATTGTTTATATATACATATATTTCTGAGCAACTTTATGGAGGGTTATTTTACATATCAAAAATTTCATCCATTCCAAGTGTACAACTCAATGACTTTTAGTGGCTTTACCAAGTGGTGTAACTATCACCATGAATCAATTTCACATTTCCATCCCTCCCAGTAAGACCTCTAGTGCCTGTTCACAGTTAATCCTCACCCCCACCCCAGCCCCAGGTGACCACTACTTTATTTTCTGTTCTCTATAGATTTGCCTGTCCTGAACATGTCTTATAAATGGACCCATACAACATGTGATCCCTTGTGTCTGGCTTCTTTCATTTTGTACAATGTTTTGGGGGTTCATCCATGATAGAGCATTTGTCAGTAGTTCGTCCCTTTTCATTTCTGAACAATACTCCATTTCAGAGATATGCCACACTTTGTCCATCTAGTCACCAGTTTATGACGACCTGGGTCATCCAACCTTTAGGCATCTCTGGGCCACACTGGAAAAAGAAGAGTTGTCTTGGGCCAAACATTAAATACATTGCGACATGTAATCACAAAAAGTCTCATAATGTTTTAAGTAAATTTATGAGTTTGTATTCGACTGCATTCACAGCCATCCTGGGCTGCATGCAGCCCATGGGCCATGGGTTGGACACCCTTGGGTCTTAGGCTATTTCCAGTTTGGGGCTATTATAAATAATGCTACTGTGAAATTTGTGTGTCTTTCTGTGGATATATGTTTTCATTTCTCGTGGGTGGATACCTGGGGGGTAATTGCTGCGTGGTGTAGCAGTTTTATGGTTAACTTTGTAAGAAACTGTCAAGCTATTTTCTAACATGGCTGGATCATTTTTCATCCCCACCAGCAATGTAAGAGAGTTCCTGTTTCTTCACATCCTTAACAATATTCTTATTGTCTGTCTGGTTTATTTTAGCTATTCTACTGAATGTGAAGTAGTGTCTCATTTGAATTTTAACTTGCACTGCCCTAGTAAGAATACTGAGTATCCATTCATGTGCTTATTTGCCATTAGTATATCTTCTTTGTCATACTCTCATCATATATTTTGCCTATTGTTTAATTTGTCTGTTTTCTTTTTGAGTTGTAAGAATTCTTTGATGTTTTGTTAGCATATATGTTTGCATGTATTCTATTGTGTATATGCTTGTAAATATTTTGTCCTAGTCTGTTGCTTATCTTTTCATTTTCTTAATAGTGTCTTTTGGTGAGGTCTAATTTCTCAGTTTTTTTCTTTTATGGACTGTGCTTTTGGTGTTGTAGCTAAGAAATAATCACTTAATTTCATTATAGCTTTAACTTTTTTTTCACTTGTATATATGGGAGAAAAATGATTTTTGTAAACGTATGTTTTATTCTGCTGTCCACAGCCCTGTATTAATAATTCTAAGAATTTCATTCTTGATTCTCTTGAGTTTGCTAAATCACCTCTAGAATTTCTAATCATATTTGAAACATAGACAATATGAAGCACAACTATAGCTACTCAAGGTTAGTGACTAGTGTGGCGTTACTTTTGCTAGGGAGGCCATGTGTCAGCCCTTCAGTTCTTTCTGTCACATTCAGAGAAAGACATTTACCAACCAGCGTGGGCAAAGGGAAAGATGAGCACTTGAAGATGAAGGATCTCATAACCAAATGGCATAAGGAATAGATTTTAGAACTGGGGTATTTATGCTGAGAACAGACAACTTTCAAAATTTTAAAATTAAAGTCTTATAATAGGGACAGATTTGTTTTAAGTTGATGCTGAGGATGTTCTTCAGTGAATGCTGTTTCTCATGTTGAGCTTGAAACCTATGAAAAACCCTGTGTCTTTTTCCTGTGAATTACCATCTAACCATATTTCCCCCCTTCTGCATATATGCAAGGCTTGGAAGGTTACTTTTCATTAATCTTTCTTAAATTTTACTTTGTTGGGTCCACCCCATCATTTTCGATTACTACAATTATTCAGAATTTTGGTCTATCTTCCATCTAATCAATTATTTCTTAATTCAAGTTACTGATAAAGAGTGAACATCAGGTCCCTGAGTCCTGGTGATGCCACTGGCAGCCTCCCTCCAGACATGTAGCCGCATCCACGTCCTTCCTCAGCTATGATTATTGAACTGTGTGTTGGCTATAGTTCTAACAATGACCCCCAGTGGCCCTTTTCCTTGTGTGATCTCCTTCCTCTCCTTTGACTATGGGTGAAAGCTTTAAATAGGATGATATCATTCTTGTGATTATGTTTTGCTTTATGGCTAAAGGAAAATTATTCAGGCAGACCCAAGATAATCATTCTGCTTGAGGGCAGAAGGGGAACACAGAGAGATGTAAAGAGAAGAATTTGACAGATGATGGCTGATTTTGAAGATGGAGGGAACCATATACAAGGATGGTAGAATGGCCTCTAGGAGCTGCCAACAGCAAACAGTGAGGATCTCAGTCAACAATTGGTAGGAGCTTAATTGGACCAAAATCACAAATGAGCTTGGAAGCAGATTCTTTCCCAGAGTGTCCAGACAGGAGTTCCACCAAGTGATACCTTGATTTTGGCCTTCTGACACCTTCAGTAGAGGCCACCTGGACTTCTGACGTACAGAGGTGAGAATATGAATGAGTGTTGTTTTAAGCCACCTAGTGTGTGGTAATTTTTTACGCAGCAGTAGAAAATGAGTACAAACCAATTATGATTCTACCAACTCTAAGATTAGCCAGACCACTTCTCTGGGATAACCAGAAGCCATTCATAACTGAAATCAAGGTACAGTATCTTTGATATTTTCTTTAGTCTGTTAATTGAATAAATGTATCAAGAAACAAAAGGCTATGTTTTATATATTTATTATCTTAAAAAAATAATACCTTGAAAGTGAATCAGCTACTTTTCCAGGCATTTTCTTACCTCTCGTCTCATCTTTTCATCACAAGAACCTGGTGGAGCAGATAAGAACAAAGCCTATAGAAATCATTTGCCCAAAGAAAACAAAAGAGACTTCAGCTCGATATGAGTAAGGCTTTTCAAACAATAAAAAGTGGCCCAGTGTGGAAGGGGCTGCCTTCTAAAATGATAAACCACGCACTGCTGGAAGAAAAGTCCACATGATCATATTTGAAGGATTTGGGGGAGAGAGCCTGGTGCGGTTAAAAAGCCAAACCTCTGAGCTCCCTTCCCACACTTGAGCAACTAAACTAAACTGATCCATGTCCACATTAGGGTTAGCTGGCTAGACAAGTGCTCTTCTTAAAGGATTCCTCGCCATTCTCACAATTGCTATTGTTTGTAATACAGCATATTTATCTAAATTCCTACATACAAAGAATATACTGTGCAATTGTCCCCAATAACACAGTTTTTAAAGATTTTATTTATTTATTTTTAGACAGAGGGGAAGGGAGGGAGAAAGAGAGGGAGAGAAACATCAATGTGTGGTTGCCTCTTACATGCCCCCTACTGGGGACCTGGCCTGCAACCCAGGCATGTGTGCTGACTGGGGATCATACTGGTGACCCTTTGGCTGAGCAGGCTGGTGCTCATTCCACTGACCCACACCAGCCAGGGCTCATTTTTAAAGCACTAAGTTTTAATAACTGGGGCAGGTTTCACAAATACTTTATGGTAGATGCAAGATTTGAACTCTGTCTGACTCCAGAGAGTCCTTGCCTTGAACCATGATAGCCTGATTTGCTTCCATCACTAGGAAACAGGAGCACACTGAAGCAGTTGGCTTAGAGGATTAAAGAGGTGGATAAGCTAACACAACCACAGATGGGGTCTTAGGGCAGGGGTGTGTGTTCCCAAGGCATAGGACATTACTTTGGCTCAGTGACCTGAGCACAGTGGTGACCCATCATGCTGAAGAGGGAAATAGTTTCTTTCTTTTCTTTGTGTTTTTCTCATAGCCAAAGCTAAAGCCCTACCATCCCTGCCTTAGTCGTTAGAACTTAAACAGCCCACTTTCTTTTCCTGAACCTCAGTCTACCTATCTGCAAAATAAAGGATTGGATTAGTTTATCTCAAAAATCACTTTCAGTTCTCGAGTTCTATTATTGTGGGAAAAACAGAGATTTTAGTATTTTCACCCAAGGACTTCTGGAGACCATCAGAAGCTCGGTTGATGCTTGAGATTGATCTCCAGTTCTGAGGACTTTTATGAAGAGATTCTTGAGTTTTCTATGAGGATTATATCTTTGTGAACCTTGAGCTTCTGGACTCCCTGATTCCTTGAAAGCCCTGCACTTGCAGAGAGAAGAGGCCTGAGTGGTACAGCCCTCCAGGTGGCAGAGCAGCGGCCTTGGGGCAGAGAGGGGAGGCAGAAAAGCTGCTGGGGGCCAGGATCCTAGCAGTCCAGGCAGCTGGTTCTCCTCCAGGGAGATCCAAAGATCTGGCAGTCCCCACCCTCCATCACTCTAGAAGAAGCTGAGGCTGGAACAGGTGACAGGCACAGGGGCAAATCTGGAGCCAAAACTCAGCTCAGGAGGGCAGGTGTGGTGAAGGCCACACACAGGACTTTGTGACGATCTAGTACAAATGTTTGAGACAGGAGGGAAGTGTTGAAAAATGGTAGCAGTGGCTGAGCAAGGTGAGATGAGATATAGCTTTTCCCTTAACCCTCACCTCACCTTGGGGCCCACCTGACTGATCCACAACTCCAATGGGTGCTTGGTCACAGACAGGGGAAAATGAGGCCGCTGTTGGAGCCAGGTCATCAGGGGTTAAATGCAGCCCATGCCCCCAGACCAGCTGAGTTAACATATCCCATTACACAGGAAAAGTCCAGGTGGAACAGTAACTCTGCACACCTCTCCTCCCTGCCTGAGGATGCTGCCTTCCTGGGTTTCACTTTCAAAAGCTGAAGTAATGTGGAAATTGTACACTCAATCAAAGGAAAATTCAGGAACTCCAAGTCTTTTCAAAACCACTTTGGTTCTAGTGGAGACCCAGGTACCACCTGGCATGAAAGACATTGACACAGTGTTTCTGGTCAAGTCTAAGCATCAGATTCAGAAACAAGTAGAATAAATTTTAGAGACCCCCTCGGATAACTCCTCTCACCCAACCTGCAGATTGGTAGCCTGTGTATTGATTTGCTAGGTATAAAAATGTTAGGCCAATGGCACATTTTTAACAGCTTTATTGAAGTATAATTTACATGCCTTAAAGTTTATCCTTCAGTGTACAATTCAGTAACTTTTAATAAATTCATGGTTGTACAATCATTATCACAGTCTCATTTTAGAACATCACCATCACCCTACTTGCAGTCGGTCCTCATCCTCACCCCCACCCCCCTTTCAGACAGCCACTGGCCTGATGTCTGTCTCTGGGTTTTCTGGACATTTCATAAATGAAATGACATAACATGGAATCTTGCATCTGACTTCTTTCAAGTAGCAGAATGCTTTTAGAGTTCATGTTGCAACATGTATCAGTACTTCATTTCTCTATATTCCATTGCATGGCTCTATCACATTTTGTTTTTTAATTCACTATTGGTAGACACTTGGGTTGTTTCCAGTTTCTTAGTGTACAAATACTGCAGCTATGACCCTTGCTGCCTAAGCTTGTTTGTATGCACACAAATTCTCTTTTCCCTTGGGTAAATTCCTAGGACAAGATGATCATTTTTACCTTTTAGGAATCTTCCACATCTGTCTTCTGAAGTATTTGTACCATTTTACATTTCCACCCGTAATGTGTGAGGTTTCCAAGTTTTCCACATCCTTGCCAACGTTTGTTATTGTCAGTCTTTCTGATTATAGCCATCCTAGTGGGTGTGTTGTGGTATCTTATTGTGGATTTAATTTGCATTTTCTTAATGACCAATGATTTTGAGCATCTTTTCATGTGCTCATTACCCAAAGGCACATTTCAATCTAAATGGAAATATGAGTCCTTTTTTTAAAGTGTCAAAAACAAGCTTAAAGCTGAATGTTGCAATCACTGGCCAGCAGTGATTACAAGTGTTGCATATTCTCGTGAGACGCAAGAAGAATACACACGGACTACCCAGTCCTGTGGAGGAGTAAGAACGGCTGGCCACTCTCTCAAGGGGAGAGCGCCCCGAACCACCTCCTCAATAGGTTTTTTATTAGGTAGTATTGGGTAAGTGAATGGATACAGAATGTGGATTCATTGTCTAGCAGAGAAGATCAAAACAGGTAGATATTTTACATAGGATTCAAAAGTCTCACGCTGGGTTTTGGGGCTGATATCACCTAACAGATACAGGTTTAGTTTCATTTCCTGCCAGAGCCTACACATCCAAGAGCATCCTAGTAAGCAGGTCTCACAGGATTTTACATATCTTATGCCCCAGGTCTAATTTACCCCAGGTGTCTGCCTACTCTAGTCTGAGCCTCACCACCCCTGCTACTATTTCTGCAGGCCCTGAGACAGGGCGGAAGAGACAAAGGCAGCCAGGAGACTTGGATTTCTCGCATCCAGAACAAGGACTCAGGCTACTGTCAAAGCCGAGGGGGCAGGGATAATGTCGATCACTCCCTCACTTCCACAGCCTCCTGAGTCTCTTCCCTGATGGCTTATTCCCACGTGATCATGTGTCTTAGGTTCATTCTCTTTGGAGAATTGTTACCCGTCATTGACTATCCGATCAAGCTGAAGGGAGCAACAGAGCAGGCAGTGCCCATGTTCAGGGAAATAAGTTTTGTCTCCTTAGGCTTCCTGGTTCTTGGAGGTTTCTCACTCAGCCATAGCCACGGGGGGTTAGGGCTCCTGAAACCAGGCAGGGCGGACACCACAGCTGAGCTTATTTTATTGTGAGTAGTAAAACTAGGCACAGGAGGATTAAACAGATTGAATGATTGACCCTTTCATTCATGAATGTGTTTGTTCTGTCAATAGTTATGATAAGTTATGAGGGCCTTTGTGTGCCTGGAGGTGTGCTACTTCCTGGAGGTGAAAAAATAAGTATGACATAACCCTATCTTTCTGTATCTTATTAAGATACATATAAAAGATGAACATTAACTATATGCAATTATATGTTTAAGCGGAGTAGGAGCTCTGCTGAGGTATCTCTGCTCACTCACCCCAGTGTTGAAAGTTCTAGGAATATTTAGTGGGTGACATAAAGGCAAATATGAGCTCCAAGGGGTAAGTAGCCATCGGTGAGGCAAAGACTAAGACCAGGTAGACTGGAAGGGCTGGGGTGGATGGGAGAGGGAGGGAGGGATGAGTACAGCCCTAGTGTGTTTGGGTATCTGAATCCATTCAGGCTACTAGAGCAAAACCCCACAGACTGGGTACCTTATTAAAGCAGACAGTTCTGGAGGTTGGGAAGTCCAAGATCAGCATGCCAATGTGGTCACATTCTTTCGAGGGCCCTCTTGCACCTCCTAGGTGGTTCCTGCTAGCTTTGTCCTCATGTGGTGGTGGAGCGGGGGATCCACAGCCTCTTTGAGGCTTTCCATGCATGAGGTCTCCCCCTTCGTGACCTACTCAACTCCCAGGGGCCCCACCTCCTAATATTATTGTCTTCAGGTGTTAGGGTTTGAATTTGTGAGTTTGGGGGGACTGGACACAAACATTCAGACCATAGCACCGAGCAAGCGAAAGTAGCTCCGCATGAATGGACTCTGGGCTGGGGAGAGGAGAGCACTGAGAAATGAGCTGAGAGGGAGGCAGAGCCATGACCGGGAAGGGCCAAGCAGGCAGCCACCGGCACCCTTCAGGGAGGGACCATCATGATCAGATGACCCTTTAGAAAGTTCTCCCATAGCACTCTGAGGACCAGATGGTAGTGGGGTGGGGTGGGGGACTCTAGGATTTCCTTTACAGAAGCTGTGTCAGGCCTTACCAGGCCTCCCAGAGCTGTCTCACAAGGCCCTGGCAGGGCCAGAGGTCATCACCAGCCACCTGTGGCACTGACAACCCCCTCTGACCTCCCCAGGTGCTACATCACCCTGACCCAGTCTCTGCACCTGACCATGAGTGGCGCTCCCTCGGGGCCTGCAGGCACTGGCAAGACAGAGACGACCAAGGACCTGGGCCGAGCTCTGGGCATCATGGTCTACGTGTTCAACTGCTCAGAGCAGATGGACTACAAGGTACTAGCCCAGCCCCAGTGGGACTCAGAACTGGGCAGCAGCCCCGACTAGGGACCAGGTTCATCCATGCCACCCTGGCCCCACACAGAGGCCAAGGTTGGGAGATCCCTGCTCCTGCCTTCATGGGAGACACAGGACCCTTGATTCCTGGAGCTTATTCACCTCCTTGTAAACCTCAGCACCGTGAAATCAGCTTCCATGGGTGAGATTTGCAGCCACAGATACTGTTCTTTTTTGATTCACCTTTGGCATCTTGCTTTCATCATCTGTAAAATGAAGAAGCTGAGTATATATCCAAAGGTCTAAATTCCCTATTTGACTTAGAACCACAGAAAGGCTTGGGAGTGGCTAATATAACATCTTATTAAAATAAAGATAACATAAAAATCATATTTGTGCTCTTCTGTAAAAATAGTCATTTCCCCCCGAATATCCACAAGGGCAAAATGTCCCATAAGGGCAGGTGAGCCTTCTAAAGACAGACCAGGTCAACCTCTACTCCTAGCAAGAGATGCCTGTACAAGACAATGCAAGGCCCATGTTCTTCTTTCAGGGCACTCCTCATCCCCGGTCTGTGTTACAGAGACAAGTGAAAGAAGCAAAAGACCAGTCGTTAGCTAGCCACATTCTGTTCAGGACTCATCTTTATATACATTCTTTTTTAAAAAAGTGTAATAACAGGCTGTCTTGCTGACTCGTTGCTTTTATTTTGTTTTACTGTATGTATTTTTGTTAACTGTCCTAAGTCCCCATGAAAACAGGATGACATGTAAATAAATTTAGAGTAAAAAAGTAAATAAAACAAATGCATTAAGAATGGGTTAAATATTTATGTGTATAACTCATGTGTATTGGTTGCAAAATAAATTTAATTTAAAAATAATGTTAGAGGCTGCACGGTAGCACTTGGAGTTACCACTTTTAGAATGTTTTAAATGAGACTCACCTCCCATAACTTTAATTTCTCTTGTGTATAAAGTTTTGCTGTGCAGAGTGTTGCAGAATCTATAGCACCATATTTTCTCATAGCAAGCAAACAAAATGAGGATTCAGACCTAAAATAACTGTCTTCATTGGTCTACATACTCTAAATTTTAACATGGCTGCTTTTACTGATAAACACATTAAGATAATGTTGTTTTTTTTTAAAAGTCAGGCTGAAGACAGATTTTTCCCCTTTATGAAATAATCCCAGCCTTAAAGATTATTTTAAGTTTCTAGATTCTTCCAAACTTTAGCAATGGCCAAATTGCTGATATAAGTAGAGTCCCCTAAGAGGAATATTTTTGAGGGCATACTCATTTAGATGTAGAAGACCTGGCTTGTTGACTAAAGAAAATCAGCCAATTTCCTCCATTATGCCTGGCATAGCAAATAGGAGAAGTGAACTGGCCCCACAGCCAGGGGTCATGAAGGCATTTTACCCAATTATTTCAAAACTTTTTACTGACTCCCATCCCCTCCAATTCCTCTAAGAGTACAGGGTGAGAGGAGGAGTCTCTCTTAGTTTGTCTGAATAGTGACTAGAGCTCAGTCACATAAGTCTAGGCAAGCCCCAGATCAGAGTGCCAGTGACAGGAGTAGCCTTGGTGAGGCCTACCACAAGGAGAGTGGTCCCCTCCCTGCCAGGACAGTCAACATCCTTGATGACCAAACGGCCTCACTAGGCTGTTCTCAAAGCTCCTCTTCCCTTTGCTGTGCACTATTCAGAATTATCTTTGGCACAAAGCATACTCCAGCAATCAAGTTAATCTGAATATCACTGTTGCTCAGCTTGCATTGGGCATCATCGGAGTAGATAGATAGATAGATAGATAGGTAGATAGATAGATAGACAGATAAAGTACGACCCAGTCCATTTGGAGAGACAAGAAAGATGTGTGAAACAATTAGGGTGGTACCAGACAACAGCACGCTGAGGGCTAACGTGAGTTCTGCAAACACTGAGCCCTGGAGTCCTGCAGAGCAGACAGAGAGCCACAGAGCCCGCTTGTCAGCAGAGCTGTTGTGGAAGGTGTGAGACGTGAGGCTGCTTAAGGTTTGATGAGTGCCATACAGCCATGTGACATTTTAACACAACCAGACCCATTAAAATGTCTGCTTTAAAAGCATGACCAAGTTCTCCGTGCCTCCAGTGTCCTTCCCCACCTCTCGTCTGAGTTCCCCTGAACTCTTGTCCCTGGGCGCAGTGAGGATGAGGAGAGGAAAGAGTGAGCATCAGGGAGAGTGGTCACACAATCACCAGGCATCACTCTGTTGTCATTCACGACACTCACAGCGACATACTCTGTTTCTGTGTCTCCAGAGAACAAGTCAGAAATAGACATGGGACCATGGTCAACTGCATTAGAATGGATTGGGATCAAGAGGAGAAACAAGATGGGGTTGAATAAGGAGGGGAGGGACCCAAAGCCACCGGGAGAATCTGACCTGCAGGAGTGGGCTACAAACAGACCCCACAGGCTTCAGAACAGAAGCAGGAGCATGATGAGAACAAGTGGTGTTGAAGGAAGACTCCTTGGGCAGCCAGATCAGTGGACACAGGCAGAGACCAGGAGGAAAGGGTATTGTAGTCATTCCAGATAGAGAGCGTGCAGAGCCAGATGGTGGGGTAGTAAAAATGGAAGAGGAAGAACGAGAGGCTTTAAAAAAATTAAATAACACCTAGTGAACATGGGGAGGAATGGGCAGTGGAAACAGGGAACAGTTAAAGGAGAGTGTGGGCCATAGTCAGGGCCCCTCGAAATCCTCTTTGCCCCAGGAATTCCATTAGGAGGCATCAGGTAATGGGGTGGACACAGAACAGTACAAAGACCTGAGGAAAAAGGAACATTATTGCTTTCCTCTATTAGTGCTTATTGAAAAACATATAAAACTAGCCACTTTCTCTGGAAATGGTTGCAGTTTTAGAGCTCAAATCGTCTTTATATTATAGCAGCAATACTTTCCCCTTGACCTCAATTTGGAGAGGCTATTGCTGAAAGATCAAATGGTTTTGAGCCTACACTATCTGGATTCTTTTTGACCTCTCTGTAGCATCAACCCTATATAGCACCCAGTCTTGATTTCTGAAACATTCTACTTCCAAAGTTCTTCTAATTCTGTTCTCTCCTCAGCTTCATTGTCTGATTCTCTTCCATGTTTTTCAGTTTCACATGGCCACCGATGGATGCACGCATGCCTTAAGCTTCACCAAGGCTCTGGTCCTCTTTGCCTGGGCAGTAGGGCCTCCATTGAATGCCCTGCTCTCATACTTGGTTAGCATTCTTTCTCAGGTCATTCCTGCTGACTCCTGTCTTCTGCTCAGCCAGATTCCACAACCTATTAATATGAATCATCTCAGTTTTCTTTGTGGTCCATTCTGATGGTTTCATGTCCTTCCTTTTGTAGTTCCAATCAGTCACTGATGTTGATTCTTCCTTCAACAGGCCTGTTGCCTCCAGGGCTTCAACCCTATTCTTCTTGCCCTTATTCTAGCCCAGAAACTTGCCATTCTATAGCAAAGTAACACCACAGCCGAGCCATTATAGAATTGCAGTGGGGTAAAAAATAGGACAAGGTGGGGTCCCAGCTTGTCTGTTCCAGCCCTCAGGGGAAAAACTGGGGGGTGGTGACAGGTATCCACCTATGAAAACTCTCCTTTTTTTCTGTTTTTGTATTGTATATCCATTTGATGAAATGGATCCATGGCTTGAAAAAGCTTTTGAAACCACGGTTAATGTGGAAGAGCATAGATTTTGATTCCTGGACTTCCACTTAAGTATTTGTGACATTTGACAGGTTGCTATTATTATCTCAAATATAGCAGATATTACTATATATATCTCAGATATTAGGTATATGTACTCATGGATGTAACAATAGCAACACCCAGCTGTAGGGTTGTTTTGAGCACACAAGCACACTGCCTGGAACTTAGGTCAGCCTCAAAGACTGCCTGTGACTATGCAATCTGAAATGACCTCATCACAGCCTCCTGGGGGACTTCTCCCTCTCCAACAGTGTCTTATTCCTGTGTCATTACCTGTTACACTAGGCTGTAAGCTCCACCCACAAAATAGGGCTTTGTCTCCCTGTTCACTATTGATTCCTGATGATGTAGGATAATTCCTGGCACATCGTATGTACTCAATAAGTATTTGTTGCATAAACAGAGGAATCATTTAAGGAGCTTAAAAAAGGTAGTGTCTATTCTTCCCTCTCTTTGCAAAGTCTGCCCACATCCAACTTAGCTTATGCAATGTTAGACTACTTCTCCTAAAATGTTGATTTAATGTTTTTCTCTGTTTCAAACATCCAAAATTCCCTTATAATTTAAATATTTTGATAACCATGACCCCCTTTAGTAATTCAGTTTTGCAGCTAAAAGGCACCTTTATTTTGCCCTGAAAACATGATGATTTTGCTCATTCTATGTCCATAATCTTTCATCCTCCTGCAAAGCCCTTACCCCTCCATTCTGCCTACATGAATACTATTATCCCATTAATCCAGCATTCCCAGTATGTTCCAGCATTCCCAATGTATATTCTGAAGATACCATAGAGTTCTGTGCAATACCACTAATGTTGGCCAGAGTGCATTCTGAGAAAACCAGGGATCACACAAGTGGAAAAAAAAAATCCTAGCCATATTATATTATAACAAAATTGAGTGCATTAATTGTGCAGGACTTCTCAGGGCTCTTAGAAAGGTAATACATGTTGTAAATTGGCAAATTAAGTTATAGAATACAGTGCTTCCCAAATTTGCTTGACCAAAGAAACTCCTCTGCCAGGAGCATCTTCCAGACTTGGCATTCCATGAAATAAGCTTTGGAAAGTGCTGCTGTAATACTGTCTGAAATTCACCTCTGGCAAAACTGATCTTTCTAGAGCACTGTGACCCACTCCTTTCTGAATTCTATCACATTTGTGGTTTTCATTACCTGTTGGAACCACTGCTTATGTAGCAACTTACCTGTTTCATCTGTGCGCTTTATCTCTGCAACCTAACTAGGTAGAAGTTTTTAGGGGGACTGAGAATAGCACATCAGCTATGGTCAAGTAATGCCCTCTCAGGGAACAGATGGGACTTTTCTACTATTTGCGTGTTCCCTGCACGTTAATGGTATCTCCTTGCCAGTGACCTTGAGAGCATCTCCCAGTAACCTCTCCTTTCATATTGCTCCATGGTTTACCAGTTTGTGTTGAGTGCTCAGAATGGCTTTTATTTTTAGGACAGAGATACCATCTTCCCTCTGAAATTCTCTCCTTGCTCTCCTTTGAAAGACTTACCTGCAGTTTATTTTCTATCGGTGTTATTACTTCCCACCCCATCACCAGCTTCCTATCACTCTGAGGAATCTGGGTACTTGGGCATGGGTTTAAAGATACAGACATAAACTTTTTCATCAGCACATGCCAAAGACTGAGTGGAAGGCTTTTTGTCTGTATGGCACAAGAAAAATAATATTTTATTCATTTCCTGGGATTTTGAAAGCTACAGAATACACAATATTGCAAGCCGGATGACATTTTAAAGGGATTTCATTCTAAGTGTCTTGAAAAGGTTCTGTTTGATCCTGTGACTTACATTGGCACCCACAGCCATCAAAATTTTAATTGTTCTTGAAATTTTAATACAAGTTTCTAACCAGTGGTCTGTAGGGGTCTGGAAGTATCTATAATAAAGAGGGTGAAAATGACTCAGATGTGCATTGATAAGCCAGGCACTGAGAGTAATTTAAGTTTTGTACATTTCATTGCAGTCTTGTGGCAACATCTACAAGGGCCTTGCTCAGACTGGTGCCTGGGGCTGTTTTGATGAATTCAATCGAATCTCCGTGGAGGTCCTGTCAGTGGTGGCTGTACAGGTATGGGGCCAGAAGTTGGTGGGAGCCCCGTGGCCTTCATGCCAAGCACTGCAGAAGTCTAGGTCCTCTTGTTTTCAACCTCTGCTCATCCATTTCCCCTTCTCCCTTCCCCCTTGCACTTCATGCCCCTTTCCCCACCCCCTAAAATCAGGCTTGAGTGCAGGGCGTGGGTACCCTGCAGGTCCCTACCAAGGTGAATCCATTTACTGGCTGTGGGACTCCATTTTCTCTTCTGTAAAATGGGATTAAAAAACAGCCAGCTGGCCTGTGTCACAGGGAAGGAAAGGGTCATACCAGATGATGGAGCCCAGCTCCTTGGAAAGGGCATTGACGTTGGAAACTGTCAGGCCAGGGCTTAAAATCTAGCTCTGCCATTTCCTCACTGAAAGCCTGGCAAGTTGCTCCACCTGTGTCAGCCTAATTCACTTCATTATATATAAAGTGAGAATTACAGTGTGAATGTAATTGAAAGAAGAAAATAATTTTTTGGTCAGATTTTATATAAGCATGCCACTTGTCTTTTAAGTCATCCAGAAAGTTCTTACTGAACACCTACAACATTGTAGGTGCTGTGCTCAAGCCTAGGGTGCAGGGTCGGTCCCCAGTTGAATAGGACACAGTCGGGGGCTGCAACCACTTGAGTTCTTGACACAGACATGAGCACTCGGTAATGTTCAGAAATGACTCAAACCCTGACTCACACTATGGGGTAAGACACTGGACACATCATCTTAAAGTCAGGCCTGCAAGCATGGAAAGGATTTAAATTTGGGAACATCAGAAGAGGGAGGGGTAGCCAAAGTGAACAAACCTTTATTGAAAGTCTGTTCTGTACTGGATACTTGTTCTATATCATCTCTTAATATCTCTTACATTCCCACAACAGCCCTATGAGTCACTATTATCCCCCTTATACGGATATACACATACACACACACACACACACACGTGTGTGTGCATATGATTTAAGCCCATCCACACTGATGATCAGGGGCAGGTCTGGGCACAGATCTGATGTATGGGAGGTAAAATAAGAAAATACATGTAGACAGGCAGGTTTGAACCAAGTAGTAGGCAGACTTTAATGGCATGATGTGTATTATACTTTCTTCAGTAGGCAACAGGGAACCCTGAAGACTTCTGAAAGGGAAATTGCCCCTCTACTTAGCAGTGGTTTAGGGAGGGGCTGGGCAGGGTGAAATCAGTGGCTACAGTCAGTCAGAGCTCTCTGATTACAGCTACAAAGGCCTAAGCTCATCCCTGACAACTCCCAGAATGGCCCCCAGTCACCGTGAACAGCCATATTCTTTGGCAGCATCATTTCCTGGGCTCCTCCCTACAGCCAAGTCCCACCATTGCCCACTAGGAGGAGTTGTGGTTTCAGGGCCCCCTATTCCTGTTGCTTCAACAAGACAAAGCAAATGTAGGGGTGCCCTGTGGTGGTAGGGTCTCAGGATCAACTGCATGACTTGTGCTTCTGTTTGTGCCCACACCATGCTGTCAAAGATGGTTTAATTTTCTTCTTATTGTTCATTTTTATCTCTAAAGCAATATGTATACATACAGCATGGAAAAAAGAAAACAAGGACTCTTTGGTCCCTTTTGTGTAATTTTTTCAAGTCCAGACAGAGAACAATGAAAAAAGTTTAGCTTCACTGACATTTTTTCTTAGGCAAGCATGCAGGGTTGAGCAGCAAAAGGGGTGGGGGAGGGACTTCAGAGACAGGCAGCGTCCTCCTCCTCCAACTGGCCTGTCTGCCCTGGCAGGTGAGTCTCCACCCACTTTCCCCCACTTTCCTGTCCAGACATGATGTCCCAGCTGCAGGTAGGCTAGCTGCAGAGCTGTGGATAGTATGAAAGATACCACAGGCTGAACAGCAACAGAACTCACACCTCCAGCTAATCGCCCCGGCCACCCCCATCTTCAGTTGCCACTGGGAGCCATGGGTGGTCAGGGGCCTCTGCAGGGCCCCTTCACTTCTCTCTCCTTGGAAAGTGGTTAGTTTTCCTACCTCTTGCATTTGGCAGCCAGTTGGTGATCCCATTCACTGATTCTTTCCAGATTATTTCTTGGTGAAGCTCCTGAAAGGTACAAAAATGTTGGGCTCTTCCCTTATTCCCAGTGGTGATATATGGTTTTCCCTTTCCTTAGATTTGTTTAATCATTAGGGGTTAGTAGAGGAAGGCAGTCAAATCACTGGCCTGAACACTCCACCTGAAAACCCTTTAGTCTTCTGGTTCAGGGGCTGTGTGCATTTCTGGGCTGTCAAGTCAGAGCCTAAAACTGACTCTGGGGGTACTATTTCCACTTTGGAAACTGGCAAATCCTCCAGCTCAGGGCATTTTTGCTTTCTTGGAGAGCAAGTTGTTAAACATTTACCATCATGCCTCTTCCTTGCAGGAATGTAAGTTCGGTGTTGCCAGATCTTTTAAACTTTATATAGAAGCTGAATGTCTATATTTTTATTTTTTAATTAAAAAAGATTTTATTTATTTATTTTTAGACAGAGGGGAAGGGAGGGAGAAATAAAGGGAGAGAAACATCAATGTGTGAGAGGTACCTCAACCGGTTGCCACTTACACATGCCCTACTGGGGACCTTGCTCATAACCCAGGCATGTGCCCTGACTAGGAATCCAACAAATGCCCTTTCAGTTCGCAAGTCAGCACTCAACCCACTGAGCCACACCAGGCAGGACATATATTTTTATTTATTGTTTTAATTCTAGATTTCAGTAAGTTGGCAACTTATTTGTTTAAAAAAAAAAAAAAAAACAGAAAAAAAAGTCCCTGAGCCTGACAAATGAAACACATTAGCTGGCTGCATTCACCTCTGCATGGTGACTTCACAACTTAAAGAGGAATGACACCCCCATAAGGTCTTTTTTAATTTGGAGTATAGTCCATTTCAGAGTACAAGTGGAATAAAACAAGTAAAATAAACCTTTGTTAGACTACTAATTCTAGGCCAAGAATGGTTCTGAAAATCAGGAGATAAACAAACACTTTTCATTTCTGTGGATATTGAAGTTGAGGACTCATAATTATACATGTAGCTGGAATTTTTCTCCTTTCTTCCACTGTAATTCTCAGGTGGCTGAGGTCTTGCTCCATCTGTTTATTCCTTTCCCACTCTCCTCTGCTGTTTCTACCCACCTTTATGTGCACCTCTTTCCTCTTTGCTTTTATGATCGTCTGCTCCCTTCCTCCTGGCAGCTTGCCGCAGATTTCAAAGGACACTTTTTATTCTCATCTGCCAGGTCACACTGCTGTGACTGCCCTCATTAAATCCAGGACTATTCGTCAGGACCCGCTGTCCCTGTGTGTCCCAGGGCAGCTCTCAGTGCTGTGGAAGGATGTGTGCCAAAGGGCTGTCTCAGGGCGTCCCTGCCGGGCAGGCGCTGCGACTCAGTCCAGCACCAGCACAGAGCCCATCTTGGGCTCCAGAGGTTGTGTAAGCAAGTTCTACATACAAGTGGGACTTTAGAAGAAACTGCTTATTGCAGAGTGGGGTTAGCAGGTGGACTGCCAGGGCTCAATTCTGGCTCTGCCACTTACTAGCTGTGTCACCTTAGGTAGGTTTGTGTCTCAAGTTCCACATCTGTAAAGGGGGTTAATAACTGTAGGTACTTTGCAGATATAATAATTATTATATCTTTACACTTATAATAATTATTACATGAGTTTCCATATGTAAAGCACTTAAAGCAGAGCACTACTGACAGTAGGCACTCAGTAAATGTTAGTCTCCCTTATGATGATGAAGAGGAGGGGGAAGTTGTTGTTGGTGGTGGTGGTGATGATGTTAGTGGTGATGATGATGATGGTGGTGCTAGTGGTGGTTGAAGATTGCATCATTATTACCTGAACTCTGTAGTAAATGGCTTGAAAGAAAGCGGAAGGCTGGGACACATCAGCACAGGGACAGAAGGTCCACACTCTGGTTCCCCCAGTATTCCCTACACTTTTCATTCCTTATCAACTGTCCCGGCCTTGGCTGTCTTTACCAAACTTAACAATTCTCCAACTAATGAGGCAATGAGGCCCAACAATCATTGTCCCTAATGGATAATAGATGCTGTGAATTTGCCTTATTTTGAGATTTTCCAACAGGAGATCAGTAATGGATTCTCCAAGATCAGTTCCCTTTAGCTTCTGGAATTAAATGAAATAAGGTCAACCTGGAGTTCCATGATGCCCTCAGACTCCAGGGTAAGAGCACGCCCACAGGACACCCTCTCCAGAAAGTGGTCTGACAACAGCCTAGGAAAAATCTGAGGTGTTAACATTTAAAATTACATGCCCACCCAAGGGGAAAATTGCTTTTAATTATTCACACAGTGATCCAGGCTGGCATATTGGTTGAGAAGCCGCACCAGCTGTGACACTTTCTCCCTTGCCTTCCTTCTGCTTCTCTGCCTTTCTCCTCCCTGCTCCTCACCCATATGGGCTCCTCTACCCAGTAACTTCTACAAACACGAGTGTGCTTCATTGTTCTAGTAGGCGAATGTTTTCATGTGTCTGTCAGGTTGGTCAAGCAGAACTGCATATCCAATTAGAACATGTGTGGCAATTCCAAGAGCAACTACTCTGCTGTTTTTTAAGTGTGTATAACACATTATAGTACTTACTTTCTTTCTGAGTTTTGCCATCACTGTTACAATCAGTTCACTAGGCCTTGCACTATCTGAGCCCCAGGGACACTCAGCGCCTCCAGCTCCTAGTCCCTTCCACATTCTTTGGCCAGGCATCCCTGCCTCCCCCTCCCTTCTGAGGCAGGAAGTAGCTAGAAGCAGCAAATCACCATAGCAGTGTTCCAAGTACTCAAGGTGATGAACAAACCCTATAGTCTCAGAACCAAGGGAGCTTCCCATGTAACACCCTCTACTAAGGAGCTTAAGGTCTAAGGGAAAAACACAGAAGTATAAAAAAATACAAAAAGTGGCCCTGCCTGATGCGACTTAGTAAATTGAGTGTCTGCTTGCGAACCAAAGAGTCGAAAGTTTGATTCCCGGTCAGGGCACATGCCTGTTTAGGGTGCCAGGTCCCCAGTAGGGGGTGTGAGAGAGGCAACCACACATTGGTGTTTCTCTCCCTCTCTTTCTCCCTCCCTTCCCCTCTCTCAAAAAATAAATAAATAAAATATGTTTAAAAATGTAAAAAGTGATGAGTGGGTTGCACTTCCTGAAGGCAGCAGACTCCAGTCTGCCATCGGAGAGAGAAGTGTAGAGTGAGCCAAACAGGATTTTAATAACACATGGCATTTTAGAGGAAAGGCTGGAAAATGACCATAGGGAGCCACAGAATGGCCAGCCTTCTTGGAACGAAAAGGGCAAAGTAGAGGGGTGTGAAGGAAAAGCTGAGGGGATTCATGAAGGAGAGCTAGCTGATAGCCTCCTTAAAATGCATCACCTGCAGAGAGCTAGTGTGACTTTAATACTTCATGAGTCTGTCTGATACAGGCCCTCACCTGGGACAGGGGGATATGGGGTGGACCCTTCAAGTCCCCAGGTTCAGACAAGCACACAGAGCTTCTACAAATAACAGGACTGACCACTGAAATCAGAGCTGGCCTGCAATAGAGAGGAGTATGAACCTATTTATCTATCTAAAGTATAAGGCAGAACACAAGGTCTACTAGAGAGGTGCAGTTAAAGGCCACAGAGACTGGAAAGAGAAAGTGAATCCATCTGGTTGAGGGGAAGTTAGGGGTCATGAAATGGGTAGGGGCAATGTGGGAAGCACAGTTAATTGGCCACCAGATATTCTGAGAGTGGACAGTCAAATGGCGTCATCTAGCTCTGTGCTACTGCAGCTGTGGACCAATAGTGTCAGCATCTCCCGGGAACTTGTTAGCAATGCACACTCTCAAAACCACCGGAGCTGCTGAAATAGAACCTGCATTTTCACAAGGTCCCAGGGATTCATACACACAACAGAGTTGGGGACATGCTGCTCTGGCACAGCAGTCTCAATCCTGGATGCACAGAGCTGCCTGGGCACATCTGAAAACCATGATGCCTAAACACAGTCTCCACCCCGAGTTCTGACTTTATTAGCCTGGAGCAGGGCCTGGGCATCCAATTTTATTTTTAAAAACTCCCTACATGGTTCTCACATTCGGCAAACTTTGAAAACCAGAGCAGAGAGGGAGATTGGCAAGCAAGGAAAACATCGGGAGGAGTGTGGGGCTGGATTCACTTCAAGACCCACAGGATGGAGCCTTGGCTGGTCCAGATCAGAGGCACAGGGACAGGTCCTCTCCATGGCAGGTGGACAGAAGGGAATGGAGGACTCAGGCTCATCGGTGGGAGGGGGGTCAGTCTGCAGCTGTGAGTGGGGACAGCGGGCAGCAGAGAGTGTGAGCAGAAATTCAAGAACTGACTGGGCTGCAGTGGTTCTTGAACTTCACTTGGATCCAGATCACCTTGGTAGGCTTGTTAAAACACCCTGTTGGATATCTCCCCCAGAATTTCTGATTTGGTCAGTCTGGAGCAGGGCCAAGAATTTCCATAAGAACTTGGCAGGGCCCAGGGATACCAGCTGTGGAGTGGTGGACAAACACCTGCATCATCTTGGCCTTGGTTTCCCCTTTGGTACAATGTTTGGTCCAGATCGGGTTTTCTCAGCATGAGCACTGTTAATGTCTTGGGCCTGACAATTCTCTGCTGTGAGGATCTGTCCTGTGCATTCTATGATGCTTAGCAGCGTCCCTGGGGTCTCCCCACTAGTATCCTGAGACTTTGCCAAGTGTTCCCCAGGGAGGGCAGGTGCAAAATCACCACAGCTGAGAACACCAGTTTCTGCCCGGCTTCCCATTTCTGTGTTTCTTTTCTTTTCTTTATTTTTTAAAACTATATTTTATTGCTTATGCTATTACAGTTGTCCCATTTTCCCCCTTCACTCTCCTCCACCCTGCACACCCTCTCCCACCCACATTCCCCCCCTGTAGTTCATGCCCATGTGTCATACTTATAAGTTCTTCAGCTTCTACATTTCCCATACTATTCTTACCCTCCCCCTGTCTATTTTCTACCTACCATCTATGCTACTTATTCTCTGTACCTTTTCTCCCTCTCTCCCCCTCCCACTCCCCTGTTGCTAACCCTCCATGTGATCTCCATTTCTGTGGTTCTCTTCCAGTTCTAGTTGTTTGCTTAGTCTGCTTTTGTTTCAGGTGTGGTTGTTAATAGTTGTGAGTTTGCTGTCATTTTACTATACACGTTTTTTATTTTCTTTTCTTAGATAAGTTCCTTTAACATTTCATAAAATAAGGGCTTGGTGATGATGAACTCCTTTAACTTGACCTTATCTGAGAAGCACTTGATCTGCCCTTCCATTCTAAATGAAAGCTTTGCTGGATAGAGCAATCTTGGATGTAGGTCCTTGCCTTTCATGACTTGGAATACTTCTTTCCAGCCCCTTCTTGCCTGTAAGGTCTCTTTTGAGAA
>CM052545.1:60117899-60163524 GCA_028533065.1 Trachops cirrhosus | reverse complement strand
GTAGCCTTCATTTTTTCATCTAATTTGTGACCAAATTCAACCAATTCTGTGAGCATCCTGATCACCAGTGTTTTGAACTGTGCATCTGATAGATTGGCTATCTCTTCATCTCTTAGTTGTATTTTTTCTGGAGCTTTGATCTGTTCTTTTATTTTGGCCCTTTTTTTCTTCTCAGAAAGGCTGTTATGTAGTAAGGGACAGAGCCTTTGGTATTCACCAGGGCGTGGTAACCCACATGCTGGATTGTGATGCTGTCTGTGGGGAAGGGGTCTGAGAGGGACAAATGGCTCTTGCTCCACTCTCTGCCATATTTTAGTCACTTCCCCCACTTCCCACAAGCAAATTGGGCCCTTCTGGTGCTGATTCCCATGTGGGTGGGTTTGTGTATGTTCTAGGACCCTGTGGGTCTCTCCAAAAACTCTCCTGTGAGGCTAGGAGTTTCTCCTGCTGCTGCCTCAACCCCCACAGGTATTTTCAACCAGTGGTTTGAGGCTTTATTTCCCTGCACTGGAGCCCTGGGTCATGCAGTCTGATCTGCTCCCCAATTGTTTCTCCCGGTTTATCTGCGCACAAATGTGGGACCGCCTGGTCCACCAGACGCCTTGGGCGCTGTGCCCCATTCCACAATCCGCCACCTCACTGAGTCCACCAGCCACTGCTTTGCCATGAGTCCTGTCTACCTGGCTGCCCAACTCCACCCCTCCCACTGGTCTGGATGAATGTTTCTTCTTTAACTCCTTGGTTGTCAGCCTTCCATACAGTTCAATTTTCTGTCAGTTCTGGTTGTTTTTTATTTTTAAATTGTTGTTGTGCTTCTTTTGGTTGTGCGAAGAGGCACAGTGTGTCTACCTATGCCTCCATCTTGGCCAGAAGTCTCCCATTTCTGTGTGTTTCATTTCATGGGTGCCAAAAGCACCTCTTCTTACTTTGTAGAAGCTGACACCTCTAAATTATAACAAATTTTATTATTTTCAGAGCAAAACAAAGTCCTCTGAAAATGTATATACAGGGGTGGGCCAACACAGGTTCACAGTTGTTTGCATGGAAAAGGGCATGCAGGTTATGTTTGTTGCAGTAGCTTTACTAACTCTGTGTTTCGAGTACTTGCAACTGTACACCTGGCTCTGCCCACCTCTGTGCCCCTTGTGGGGAAGGCATTGGGGGAAGTGGCTGAAAGTGGTGCTTTGGCACCAGATTGCCTGGTTTTTAACTCGGGTAGCCCTGCTTACCAACTGTGCAGATTTCTTTTAACTTTTTATTTTGAAGAGATTTTAAAATTATAAAAAAAGTTCCAAAAATAGTACAGAGTTTCCACATATCCTTCCCTTAGCCTCCTCTATGTAACATCTTAGGATGTACAATTTCTTAACTGCCTTCTGCCTCAGTTTTCTCATCTATAAAACTAGGACCCACCTACCTCCTATAGCAGTTAAGAGGACTGAATGGGATAATTCATATAAAATAGTCAGAATAGCACCTGGTGCATATCAAGTGCTCAGCAAATGTCAGTGATTATTTTGTTGTTATTCCCTGTGACTTTAAAATCTCCAAAAACAATGAGTGTTTGGTGGAGAAACAGACCCCCATGAGTAAGGAGTATATTTTGCAGCCTTACATATCAGTCGATGCCTTCCTATGTGTGCACCTCCACCTGGATGAGCTCACAGTTTATTTAATCCACACAATTCTGTCCACCTGCTTCTCCCCTGATGTCCTGAAGGGCATCCTGAATCCCAACCACTGTTACCTTCCAGGGGCTTGTTCCTGGGTCTCAGCTGCTGTGAACACAGTGAAGAAATGCCAGTAGAACCCTCCTATTCTATAGCAGCCAGGTTAGCAGAACCTGTTATGAGCACCTATGCTTCAGTGTTACCTGCATCCTTGAGTCTGCTCAACACTCTCCCTCAGGGCCCCCTACAGAATTTACACAAAAGCACCAATGCCGCCAATCAACAGTGCAGGATCAATTCTCGCTGAGCTTGAGTTTTCTGGGCCCCGGTGTTGCCAGAGGGAATGTTGAATCAGAGGAAATAGCAGAAAAGGTCCTGGGCTCTTGCTTTTGCCTCCACACAGAGGTGTCAGAGCAATTTGTAAATGGTGATTAAGCTCACCTCCCCACTCCATAACAAGGTGAGTGCTCAGTATATCATGTAGATGGAAGGACTGGGGCCTAAGGAGAGAACCCAACCTTTACACTCCCACAGCTTGCAGGGTGGTGAGAGGCTACCTGGCAGCACTGTAGTGTGAGTGCCTGAGAACCAGCAGAGCTTGATCTGTTCACTTGACTGCTGGGAGCTGGAGGTTCAGTCTAAACTAATTGCTGTGAGCTCAAATGTATTCAGTCATTAGAGGTTCACTTTGGGAAAGGAGCTGAATCCTAATTGTAGAACTGTCATACATTCTGGCAAATGCTGCCTTCCAGGCATTGGAGAGCCTTGACCAGTCTTCTCTCTCTCTCTCTCTCTCTGTCTCTCTCTCTCCCCTTCTCTCTCTCCCACGCACACACACATACACATACACACACACCTCTGCAGCCCAAGCTCCACCAACCCCTTCCTTGGCTATTCTAAACTCCCTGAACATAGCTGCCATGCTTGGGGCTCATTCAGAAACCCTGGCACTGGGCCCAGCTTTCAAGTGTGGCTTTCAAAACCCTCAGAGGCTAGGAATACTTACTCAGAGACACTCCAGGGCCTGGCTGAACAAGTGTGCCCCTTTTGTCTCCCCTCCTTTTGTTGCATGTCATGTTTGCACGCTTTTTTTCAAAGCACCAGGTATGAAAATAAATGGCTGAATTCCATTTCTGTCTCTTCCACCTCTGCTAATAAGTGTGATTTAAAATGGAGATCTGACCAGGCCAGGCTTCAGCTCAAATCCCCTATGGCTCCATGCCACAATTAAGAAAAAGTCTGGTCTCTTGGTAGAAAGGCACCAACACCACATGTGGACTCAGGCATGGCCCATTTGTGCTGCTGTGGCTCTTTCCTCTCTTCATCAGACAGGACCCTCTATGCATGCAGGAGTTACCCAGGTTTAGTGCAGTCTGTTCTGGAGATGCAAGGTAGTATGGGGCTGTGAGGAGTTAAAACAAACAAGGAACACAGCCATGATGGTGATAGGCATATGCATATTAATCATTCCTGTGTCAGCTGCTGTTTGTGAGCGTTTTCTGTATGCTAAACTCTGTATGACTCCTTTTAATTTAATCCTAAGAACAAGCCCGGGAGGTTGGTATTGGTGTTCTTTCCATCACACAGAGGCTAAGAGCCAGGCTCCAGACAGAGTTCAGTTGCCTGTTTCAAATCCAGACGTCACCACTGAGGCACTGTGCGAGGTTGGGCAAATGATTCCACTTGTCAATGCTTCCATTTCATCCCAGACAAATGAGGATGATGGCATTTAAAGTGCACCCCTCGAAGGGTTGTGGTGAGGAGCAAATCAGTTAATACAGGAAAAGTGCTCAGAACAGTGTCCAGTGTGTGGTGAGTTCTATTACACTTGGTGACTGCAGAGGGGACCGATGCTCACAGAGAGGTAACTCCTGTTTGTGGTCCCTCCCACCTTCCTGCCACTGTGCTGTAAATATGGATAGGTGCAGCCAGTTTCTGTTAGACACACACCCAGTGCCCATCAGTCAAGGGCCCAGGCCTCGGCCATTGTGCCTGTCCCTCAGTGAAAGGGGCCACAGAGCAACCGTCTGTGTGGTGTGTGCTTTCCCAGTTCTCGCTATGACCAACACTGAAACTCAGTGGAGGTGTTTTTCCATTGACTTGTTTACCAGGTAAAAAGCATTCAAGATGCAATTCGAGATAAGAAGCAGCAATTCAACTTCCTTGGGGAGGAGATTAGCCTGAATCCTTCTGTGGGCATCTTCATCACCATGAACCCTGGCTACGCCGGCCGCACAGAGCTGCCAGAGAACCTGAAGGCTCTCTTCAGGTGAGCATTGGCCCCGCCCCGTGTGAGTGCCCCAAAGGGAAGCTTCTTTTATTTTTTCTGCTGGAAAGGTGTGACCTATGAATTAGAGGACATTTTGAACATATAGAAAAGTAGATTTTTTTAAAAAAATACCTTTAATGTCATCACCAGTAAGATGGTTTTTTGCTTAATTGTGGTCTGTTTTTCTCTATGTGCATATTTTAAAGCCATATATTTGTAGCCTTCATTTGTTGTCTATACAGAGTTTGATATTGTTTGTTTTTCATAGTCTATCATAACCATATCATAGTTTCCTCTGTTAGATAGTCTTAATAAATCTCATTTCATGACTGCATTTTACTCTGTCAAGTATATGGTCCATGTGAAATTCACTACTCCCCATAGTTAAATATTAAGACTATTTCTAACATTTAAAATGTTTATGCATAATGTTATAATACACATCTTTGTAAATGTCTTTTTTTCTATATGCATGATTATTTTCTTTGGCTAGCTTCCCAGAAGTGGAATCACTGAGTTAAGAAGGAGGAACAGTTTTAAGGCTTTTGATACACATTGCTAAATTGCTTTCTAAAAAGAGATGTGCCAAGTTACATTCCTAATAGCAATGCATGAGAACGCTTATTTTTACCTTTGCCAGTGATGGGTAGGAGCATGTTTTAAAATCTTCTTTATTTTTATCTAAAATAAAAAAATTAAAAAAAATAAAATCTTCTTTATTTTGACGAGAAAACACAAATGCCTATCCTAGTGGGAGCTGGAATCTCCACTCTTTTTTCAGAAAAGAGCCCAACAAAGAGCAACTTGAAAGATGCTTCATGGCATCTCATGGTCCTCCCACTGCATGGTTACCCAGGAGCAAGGCTGGGGGAGCTGTGATGAATTTGTCTGTCTTGGGTCTGGATGTGAGGGCATAAGCAGCCACAGGGAAGCTCCCTGGGTACCCAAGACCCTCATGCCTAAACTGCCCCAGGGCTGGCAAATTCCTGTCTCATGGGAGCCAGAGAGGGTGGCTATATCCTCCTTCAGCCAGGTCCCCACTTCAGCCAAGAGCTTGTGAGAATTTCAGCAGGCTGTCTAAACTGGTGCCATCGAACACCCTGCTGTTTCCTAGTTGTTCACACAGAGTACTTAATAAACAAGCCTGTGTCACAAATGATAATGGAGCTGGGTTATCCCCATGATAAGAATTAGTCCTCATATTTCCCCCTGAATTTAAACAGAACATATATCCATAGAAAATTGGGATAGGGGGTGGAGAACTGAAGAATATTTGTAAAAGCAATAAATACAAACATGATTTACATTTAATTCTCACAAAAAAACATGTGGGGGGGATACTATTAGTACAATATGAAAACAGATGGATTCAGCAAACTGCTCAGGGTAGTAACTCTAATTACTAGGGTTCACTAGTAACCCAGCTGGTAAGCAGCAGAACTGTAGTTTGAACCCAGGCCTTTTGGGTCAAGACTCTCTGCTCCTCACCAAAGCAGTCCTCCCATCCAGAGATAATCAGTGTAAGCATTTGGCATTCTTCCTCCCAGTGTTTTGTGGGTGCAGTGTGTATTCTTTTTCAAAGTTGGGATCAGACTTACATAGTTTAGTATCCTGCCTTTATTGGTTAATGTCTCCCTGGTTAAAACTATTCATTAACTAGTTTTTTTCTTTTACACATTATTTACCACAGCCACACCACATTCCATAGTGTGGATATATATTTAACTTTACTTCATATTGCAAAAACAGTTTTGAGTTTCTAAACATTTTGTTGCTCCTTTGACTTTGAATGCCGTGTAGAATAATTTGAAGGAAAAATGTACTTGAATGAAATGTTTTTGAAAATTTTGTATCAGTGTAGGAAAAATGCAGTTAAAGACTGTAACAACCCTGTGCTTCTATTACATAACCCTGTGCTTCTAATAAATTAATTTAAAAATAAGTAATTTTAAAATAAAATGTTTCTAGAGCCAGAGGGGGGAAAGCAAAGTAAATTCTCCTACAGAGACAAGAAGCCACTTCTGCATTCTCATGTGTGCTGGTTTGGGACAAGGTAAGGTTAATAAGTACTTACTTTAACCCTCAGCATTAAGTACAAGCATTTATATTTGTATGCAGGTAAGTGCAAAATAAGCCCTTAGTGTCTAGGCTTAGAAGAGACCTATGTGATTGGGATGAGAAATAGAAAGATACTCAGTTTCCTACCGGCACCAAGAGGGACTCAGTTCCTCAACCTCAGCCCCTCAACTGTTCTACACAACTTGCTTTACTAATCTGTGTCTTGTGTAAAGGCACTAGACTCAAGTTACAAGACTTGAGTTGTAGCCTCAAACTGCCCATGTCTACTAACATCATCCATCAACTTGGGGAAGAGGGTTCACTTCCGTCATCCTTAGTTCATGCAACTTTCAATTGAAGGTCTTAGAGGAAACCACCACAAAGGTCTAGGATTTTACATTCACAAGCGCCTCCATGTGTGATCTCAGCTGGTGCCTCCTGCCTTAGACACTCCCCTTCAACTGTGCAGTAAGACTCTGTCTCACCCTTTGTCTCCCTGTGCACAGGCCCTGCGCGATGGTGGTTCCAGACTTTGAATTGATCTGTGAGATCATGCTGGTGGCGGAAGGATTCATTGAAGCCCGGTCATTAGCCAGGAAGTTCATCACCCTTTACCAGTTGTGCAAAGAGCTTCTCTCCAAACAGGTACACTCCCTAGTTAAACCAGAAATTCAGTCGTGTGACTGCTGAAGCTCTGGACGAATTCCAGGGTTAGTGTGTTAGCGAAGTTATTAGAGACTTCTAGAGTCGCTGTGCCCATAAGCTTATTAAAAGTTCTGAATACTTCTACAATTAAGATCTGTATCCATTTTCTTAGCCCAGCATTTTTAAAATTTGACCGCAGAGCTCCCATTTTTAATTGAATGTGTGGCAACACCTCATAGATCAGCAGTATCCTATGAGACACGTGGCAGCAGCTGAGAAAAACCTTAGAGGGCACTGTCTTCTGCTGAAGGGAGTTGAGAGAGAGAGAAGGTTGAGGAGAGAAAGCTGGGCACTAAGGAGCCCCTAGCTTCTCACTGCTGCTTGGCCTTAAATGAGGGTCCTGCCTAGGGAAGATCCCTTCACAGAAATAACTCCTTAAAACATGACCAAGAACCTCCAAAGTTGGTGTCTTGGACAGCCAATTTCTTGGTGGCCATCAACACTTCCCTTTGGGGAATCTCTTACTTGAATCACTTTTGTTGCCAAAACATAAGCTCTCTTAGCCTTTAGAAACTTGTCCAAGGTGGATTAAAAAGCCTCTCCTAATTTCCTCACCCTTCCTGGCCCCTTGCTCATCACATCCTTTCTCCAGGTTCTCTGTTGCCAGTGATTTCCAGGCCAGCGACTTACTTTCATAACCACAACCCTAACCTCGCCTTTGCACGCTGAACCTGTGTATTCAATGGTCTATACCACAGTTCCCCCAGATGTCTAAAAAGCACCTCCAGGTCAGCATCTAAAGCTGATCTTCCTATCAGCCTCCCCCTACTTTGGCATTTCTCCTTTCAGTAGTCACCATTTACCCACTTGCTAATTCTGGAACTTTGGGAGTTATCCTTGATAACCTTCCTCTACCTCAGCCCTCTGTCTCATCATGAGTGAACTGTTGCTCATTCTACCCTCTGCATCTCTCTCAAACATGTTATTTTCTTTCTAAGACTTTAGTTCCAATCACACATCTCTTGTTTAACCTTTTAGAACTAGTTTTTCCACTTCTATTCTAGTCCCTTGAATTCATTCTTTAGCCAATAGCTAGAGCGATTCACTTAAAAATGCTCCTCAATGTTAGAATAAAGACCAATATACTTATCACTCTCCACAAGAGACTTGCATGGAGCTCTGTCTCTTGCCAACTTCCACAGCTTCACTCCACAGCCTTCTCCATATTGTACTTGCTGTACCTACATTGGTTTCTTTGAGTTTGGTGTGCAGTGAAGAAAAGAAGATAGTGGCAGTACTTGAGCTTAGGATCACACTGCCCTGAAGAAACAATAATAAAAAGACCAGAGGAAGTAGAATCCAGTTAAGCACAGATGAGAGAGAAATACAGTCAAGGCCAGAAGGAACTCCTGTTCCACAGGCTCAGGGGAGGGAAGACAGACAGTTTCAAGTATAGTCACCATGTCTATTGTCTTCATGGCACACTGAATTGTCCTTTACAGCACGTATCACAGAACAATCTGCTATGAAGCAAGTAGTAGAGCTGGGATTTGAACCTAGGTCTGTCTCAGTTCAGACTCTATGCTCTAAACTGCATACTCCACCACTTCCCCCACCATACTGCTTGGAGGCCTGATGTCAGCAGTATGGTCCACTCTTCCCAGAATCTATCATAGTGACCAGTGGGTTCCACCTTTGACAAAATATTTTTAACATTCAATTTTATATTAGTTTCAGGTGTATAGCATATTGTTGGACATTTGTAACTGGGAAAGTGATCCCCCAATAAATCTTATACCCACCCTACACCATGTATGGTTGTTACAATATGACTGACTATATTCCATAAGCTGTTCTTTACATCCCCATGACTAATTTGTAATTGTAGCTGTCAATTTGCACCTCTTAAGCCTTGTACCTTTTTAACCCAGCCCCTAATTCCTCTCCCCCTCCCAATCTGGCAACCAGCAGTTTGTTCTCTGTATCTATGAGGTTGTTTCTGTGTTGCTTGTTTATTTTGTTTTTTAGATTCCATGTATAAGTGAAATCATATGGTATTTGCCTTTCTCTGACTTATTTCAGATAGTATAATACTCTCTAGGTCCATCTGTGCTATTGCAAATGATAAGATTTAATTCTTTTTTATGGCTAGGGAATATTTCATTGTATATACATACCACTTCTTTACCCATTTGTCTCTTGATTAGATTATTCAATCCATTTACATTTAAAATTATTTTGACAGGTATGTAGTTATTGCCATTTTATTAATTGCTTTCTGATTTTTTTGTTCTTTTCGGTTCCTTTCCTATTTTCTTACTGTCTTTTGTTCTATGTTGATGACTTTCTGTAGTGTTGTGTTTGGACTTCTTTCTCTTTACTTCTTGTACATTACTTGTAGATCTTTGTTTTATAGTTACTATGTGCTTCACATATACCAAGCTATGGGTATAAGAAGTCTATTTTAAGTTGATGGCAATTAAGTTTCAACACATTCTAAAATCACTGTCATTATTACTCACCCACTCCATGTTTGTGTTATTGTTATTAATTTTTATATATTTTATGTGTGTGCTTGTATGTATTCTTTAGTTTACTGTTATGATTACACATGATCTTCATGATCTTCCTACTTTTTTGTCTTTTAATTTTTGTACTACCTTTTAGTGTTGTTTGATCCACTACTTTTATTGTGTGTTTGCCTTTGTCAGTGAAATTTTTTTCTTTGTGATATTTTCTAATTCATGTTTTTGATTTCTTTGCTTAAAGAAAACATTTCTTATAATACTGATTTCAGGGGGTGAACTTCAGCTTTTTCTTATCTAGGAAAACTCTATCTTTCCTTCAAATCTAAATGATAGTTTTGCTGAGTACAGTAATTTTGGTTGTAAGTCTTATTTTTCATTACCTTGAATATTTCACACTAATCTGTTCTGGCCTGCAAAGCTTCTGTTGAGAAATCAGCTGACAATCTATGGTAACCCCCTTATAGGTAACTAACTGCTTTTCTCTTGCTGCTTTTAAGAGTCTCTCTTTTGCCCTGGCCAAGTGGCTCAGTTGGTTGGAGTGTTGTCCCATACACCAAAAGGTTGCAGGTTTAATTCTCAGTCAAGACATATACCTAGGTTACGGGTTTGATCCCCTCTTGGAGCAGGGAGGCAACCAATCAATGTTTCTATCTCACATCAGTCTGTTCATTAGATTCCACATATGAGTGAAATCATATGGTAATTGTCTTTCTCTGACTGGTTTATTTCACTTAGTATAATGTTCTCTAGGTTCATACATCCTGTCACAAGTAGTAACATTTTCTTCTGTTTCTTCTCCTTCTTCTTCTTTACAGCCAAATGGTATCCATTGTGTAAATGTACCATAGCTTTTTTTTATCCACTTGTCTACTGATGGACACTTAGGCTGCTTCCATGGGTGTGGGACTAGTCCATTTCTCATTTCCATCCCTCCTATCTGTCAGGAACTGGCTTCTTTGTATCCTTAGTTATTACTTCTGTTCATTGAGCCTTTAAGTGGTTCTTGAGGGTGCCTGTTCTATAATTTAGTTGTAATTTTGATGTTGTCATAGGGGGAGGCAAGCACAGGGTTGACCTACTCTGCCATCTTAACCGGAATTGACCAAATTTTTAAGAAACTACTTTTTAACTCCTTTTCTCAAAGAGTTTGAAGGCCTCCCAAGTACAGCATGTAAGGTCAATCTCAGCAGTTTCTAAGAGCTACCATTGATGTATAAGAGGTAGCTGGATAGGTTTGGAAGTGGTTCTGCTTAATCTCCCTGACACCAGTTCCCTATATGTTCTGTGTCTGCTTTGTTGTCATTACAACTAGAAAAGTAACTGATGCTAGACCAGAAACCAGGATCCTGAGATCACCACCTCCTACATCATTTTTTGTAGTGCTTCTGCCTTGGCCTCAAAATGACCTAGTCCTGATGTACTCTATAATTATGCAGACACTAGCCTGAGCATATGGTGCTCTGCTTCCCAGCTGCTCCAGTCTAACCCTTGCTGCCCTCCCTCAGGATCACTATGACTGGGGCCTGAGGGCTATCAAGTCTGTGCTGGTGGTGGCCGGATCTCTAAAGCGAGGAGACCCTGACAGGCCTGAGGACCAAGTCCTGATGCGCTCCCTGCGAGATTTCAACATTCCCAAGATAGTGACTGATGACATGCCAGTGTTCATGGGCCTGATTGGGGACCTCTTCCCCACCCTGGATGTCCCTCGGAGGAGAGACCTCAACTTCGAAGCTTTGGTTAGGAAGGCAGTGGTGGAGCTGAAGCTCCAGGCTGAGGACAACTTTGTGCTGAAGGTACATTTTTCTTGCAAAATTTGTCTCCTAATTCTTTATTTAGACAATGGGTTATACTTCCTCCTTAATCCAAAGGGTTGCTTTAGTTGTACAGATATTTGTCTACTTTGTAATAACTCAATTCATTTCAACAGTTCTTTACTATGGCAGCCTCTGTGTGGAATGCATGGTGAGGAATAGAAAAGAGAGATAGAGCCTTGGCCATCAGGGAGTTCATGTTCAAATGGCAGAAATAAGACACAGTCTGCTCTGCCATGTGTTCCTTTAATGTGAATCATTTCAGACATGATTGTAGAGGAATAAAGTGGTATAATGTGGAAGCCATGTGGGTTCACATATACTTTTCTGTTCTTGTAAATACCTTGATGTAATCAGGGGCAGGCTTTTTACAATTAAAGAAAAATATCTTGAGGTGGTAGGCAGAATAATTGTAATCCACAGAATTTATGACTGTGTTACATTACATGTCAAAGGGGATTGAAGTTGTAGGTAGAATTATGTCATTAATTATCTGACCTTGAGATGGGGAGATGATCCTGGTTTATTTGGTGGCCCAATATAATCACAATGACCTTTATAAGTGAAAGACTGAGGTAGGACCATGAGTGCCTGAGTGATACCAGGGAAGAAAGACTTAGCCAGCCACTAAAGATGTACGAGGGGACCATGAGCCAGGCAACCATGTGGCCACCTCTAGAAGTTGTAAAAAGCAGGAAAACAGCTTCTACCCTAGAGCTTTCAGAAGGAACCAGCCTGGTTATTGCCTTGACTTGTGCCCAATGAGACCCACTTTAGACTTCTGACCACCAAACCAGTAAAATATTAAATTTGTGTTGTTTAAGTCTTTAAATTCGCTGTATTTTGCTATAGCAGTAATATAAAATGAGTACACTTAGCCATAGGTATAGACTTTAAGAAAAATACCCTGAAACCTTAGTGCTAGTATAACTAGTTTTATGGCCATAAAACTATTTTCTAGGAAGGCTCCAGGCAGGTGAAGACATTTCTCCATCTGTGAAAGCAGTAGATCAATGAAGAAGGCTCCATCTAGATCAGATCCTTAGTTGATTAAAATGGTCTCATTAGAAGTGAATCCAATTGCAAAAGAGCACAGGCCCCCAGATTTAAGGCTTCAGAGAACTAAGGGACATGAGATAGGGTAAAAACTCTCTGGTGATTTAATTGTGCTAGCATTTTCATTGGAATTAGGAGGCACTGTTCAGTTTTCAGGGATTGGAATACAAAATTCTGTACATTTTGAGTGGTGTCTCCCAATCTTGCTTTTCCATAAGCCTGTCATTTTTGCTGTGCAGTTTTGCAGAAAGTAACATTTTCAGGGTGCATAAATGTCATTACAGTAGAGTAACTGCACACAAATAATTATGCCTTGAAGCTGGATATGACAAGTGCCACAAAAGAGGGTTCTTGGGTACCGATGCATGGATGAAAATTTTTCTTCCTGTACAATAACATGTTGAAGAATCACATGAATATCACTTTAGATTTCACAGGGTTTTTATATTCTATATCACATTAGGTTTTCCCAAACCCTCAAGGCAGGTGACAGATGAGACATTTTACAGTAACTGGGATGGTGCTACTTTTCCAGGATATTTCACTAGGCTGTTTCACAAGAGAGAAAGAGGAATGTAGGCTTGTGGGCAGGTCACTCCTGCTCCACTCCTGGAAGCACTTCTGGCATACAGTACTTTCAACAGTACAAATTAAGCCCTGGCTACATATAAATAGAATTGCAAGTTGGTGTTTGATTTCACTTCTGGGATTACATTTTACAGAAGAAAGTATCACCTGATCCTTTGCAGCAGAAATTATTTTGTGAGTTGGCCCCTTCCTACTACCAAACTCTTACTTTTTAAGTTCAAAAATTAAGTATCTGAACTTAATTTTTGATATTTTTAAAATCCTTCTTTATTCTATTACAGTTGTCCCAATTTTTCCCCTTTTGCCCTCCTCTTTCCAGCCCACACCCCCTCTCCAGCTCCCATAGTCCATCCCCACACTGTTGTCTATGTTCATGGGTCATTCATACATGTTCTTTGACTTCTCACTTCCCTTTCTTTCCACCATCCCCCCTTTCCTCTGGCAGCTGTGAGTCTGTTCCATATTTCCATGTCTCTGATTCTGTTTTTCTGGTTAGTTTATTTTGTTCATTAGATTCCTCTTATAAGTGAGATCATATGATATTTGTTTCACCAACTGGCTTATTTCACTTAGCATAATAGTCTCCAGTTCCATCCTTGCTGTCGTGAAGGGTAAAAGTAGAGGTCAACAAAAAGGCCTTCCAGTTAGAGGGAAAAGTGTCAGCAAAGAGGTAGATGGGGAAACAAAGATTGCACTAGCAGCAGCAAAAAGTCCAGTGTTTCTAGAGAAAACCGTATTTATTGGAGGGGGTGGTGGTGGGGAGTAGGCAACAGGACTCCAAAGGTAATATGGAACCATGATACAAAGGGCTTGAATGCCAGGCGGAGGGGTTTCCTTTCAAAAGGTCTGATCCCAAGAGGAACCGTCACCCCAGAGATGAGTTAAATTCGATGCAGTGCACTGGGACTGGTGTCTTAAATCAGAAGAATCCACATCTTTCCAGACTCTGGCGGTCTGCTGAGGCACTATGACTCTCCTTCCCCATTTTCTGCATTTTTTTCCTACTCAGAATCTTAGTCTTCCTTTCTCTTTGTCAGTTGGCCCACATTCTGCATCCTCCCCTTCTTTTTCATAACCAATTTCTGCTCCTTGGATAAGACAGATGCTCTCTATTAAAGGCTCTTTGAACAGATGATGATTTCTACCAAGTTTTTATTAGAACTGTCCATGGAAACTTCTGAAGGTTAATCCATCAAAACCCCTAGTGAGTCTCTGGTTTGAGATGACATCCTGTGATCCCTTAAAAGTGATCATACAAATACAGTGCCTTTTTTTTTTAAAGAAAGAGGAATAAGTCCATTGAAGTGTGAAAACTAAGAAAGGGATAGTACAATAAATTTATGGAAAAATGGAAAGAGGACAAAAGCAAGGTGACAGATCAAGCAAACCAGGAAGGGGATGCAGAATACAATTGGAAAGGGCTTCAGAGGAAGAGGGGTAGGAAGTGGCCATAACCTGGGAGAAACTCCGAACTTAGAGTTGGTAGTGAAGGAGGAGGGCATGGATGAGAAAGAGAACTGAAAACAGCCAGAGGGGATCATTAAATCTGTTTATCCTATAATTTGCAACTTGGCTCCTCACACTCTTCTTCTAGCTCCCTGCACTAGTCCCTGATTCCCAAGAACTCAGGCTATGTGCAGCCAGGCATTTAACACACAGCCAAAAAGAAAAGTCAGGGGGAATTTAATAGCTCTTTGGGGAAATAGAAGACTACTACTCTTGGGGTACTGGTGCCCCCTTTAAAGTACTTTTCTTTTGTTTGGAGCACCTTGGCCTGAAGGCCAGCCACCTGCTCACTCACCAAGTAAAAGGACAAAGACAAAGCCCAAGATCTGGCCTTATGCACAGAGCTTCCTCTCAGTCCTCCCACCCTGATGAGAAACCTGTAAGTTAGCAGCAGACAGCACTCCTCCCAGTTCCTAGGAAACACAGTACAGCTCTTCATTTAACCTTGAGGCTCATCAGATACTGGGGAAAACCAGTAACATGAGTAACTCAGGCTGACAGACAAGACAGGTAGATACACACCCAGTAACTGATTGCAGTGGAAATAAGGAAGAGCACATTTTGAAAGTTCTAATTCATGTCCTTAAAGAAAATTAAGAAAAACATATGCATAAAACTGGAATGGGATGCTATAGAAGAAAAAGAATTCTTAGAGAACTGTAAAGAGCCCTTTGAAATGAATTGTATCACTGATGACACACAGAATTCAGTGGGAGGGCCAGTTAAAACAAGGAAATCTCCTAGGATGAAACCACGTATGTATGTATATGGGTATAATAAATAAATATATATAAAATGAGTATATAATAAATATAACATAAATTATGTACATATAATATAATTAACATATAGTACACAAAAGGGACAGAGAGTACAAGAGGCAAGATAACATACAGAGGGTAAATTGAGGTTGAGCAATGTGTTACCGATGGGAATTCCAGAAAACAGTGAGAACTTGCTAGACCAGGAGAGACATGTACCCATACTACATGGCCTCAGTCAGTACTAAACAGAGTGGATGTAAATTGACTCACACAGAGGCATGTCCTAATGAAATTCAGAAGTCAAAGATCAAGAACAAAAGATAACTTTCCTTTTCAGCAAGAGTGGTGGCACAGGTGACTCAGGAAGGAGTGAGAGTCAGAATGACATCATAAACTCTTGTATCCTCAAGGAAAAGGATACCATTCCCTCAAAGTGCTGATGGGAAATTATCTCAAGACTACCATTCAAGTTATTTTCAAAGAGTCATACGTTTTACTTTGCATGCACCTTTTTAAATAGGTTACTTGTGGACATACTACAGCAAAATAAGGATTAAAAACAAGAAAAATGTCATGGACTTAAAAAACAAGATCAAAATAAATTTGGAATAATAACTATTAGAAGACCTAGAAAGCAATAAATCAAAATTAGAGCAGGCAAACTGTGGTCTCCAAAAATACCTGAACAATGGATATAGTCAAATCAAGGATAGACTAACAAGATGAGTTATGTATGAGTCTTATGTATTTTATTTAACTTCTAAGTCATGGGAAATAAGGCATGTGTCACTTTTTTTTAACAAAGGGAAAAGAAAGCAATTAAAAACTCCAAGAGAAAAAAGTCATGGGCTAGATTTTATTTTTAAAAGTACCATATTTTGCCACATATAATGCATACTTTTTGCCCCAATTTTTTTTACCGTAATATGCTCAAAAATAAGTGATAAAATTCCTTTATAATACAAAAAAGTATCTAAATATAAACAAATTAAAACTGAATTAAAATTAAAGCAAAAGATTTTTTTAAAAGTTTCAGCCACCAATGTAGGTGCACATTGTACATGGCAAAATACAGTAAACAGGGAACTTTCAGTCCAGGTGACAGAGGTGTTCATGCTATGCTCACCTCCCACAACCACATCAAAATTATAACGAAACTACAGAACAACCATCCTTGGAAATTCCTGAAGTCTAGCTAAACAGAAGTTTTATAACTAAGAATATACATAAGAAGCCACGTGGAGACTAACAGGAGGGGTCTAGACACCGAACAAGCCATGTATGGCAGTTAAGAAATGGGAGGGATATCTCAGCAGTTCCCCCTGATAGCAACAGATGCCAGATCCATACCAGGCCCCCAGCGCAGGGTTCCAGAGCCAGGAAGAGAAGTCCCTGTAACTTCTAGCTATGAAAGCCAGTGAAGATTGTGGCTCAGTGAGATGGAAGACCTCTACAGCCCCAGCTATTCCTCTTAAAGGGCTCATCATGTACTTACTTGCTGATGAACTCACTTCTTCTGAGTGTCAGCACTGGGACAGCAGCTTGAAAAACACCAGGGACATACTGAAAGAAACTGAATTATCTGGCTTCAGAGTGAGGGCTGGTGGAGCAGCTTTGACTCAGAAAGCACTGCTGGCAGAAGCCATTGTTCCTTTGTTGACCCCTACCCCTACCCAGCCTGCAGGACAGGTGGGCTCCAAGTCTGAGTTTCCATCAACCTGGCCAACACTGTTTGCCCCACCCTGGTGATTCTCTGTGACCCCTGCCCCACCCAACTTGCTAGCCAACTCAAGCCACTTCCAGTGGCTTTTACATACAAACAGCTTATCTTGCTTCCTCCTGCAGACTTTCCTACAATCTCTGTAAGGTTCACAAACCCCAAACAAGCAGTGTCTGGCCTTGGCATGCCCCATACATCTTGCTAAGTGGCCCAAGCCCCGGCACTGGTGGCACCTAGCCTTAGTTCACAGTTTAGTCTGTCCTAGACACCCCCAAGTTAAGCACAAATTGCAACCATTTGCAGATCACTTTGTAGCTCATACCAGGTGGCTTCAGAAAGGTACAGACAACAGCTGACCTTGGCGGTTATAACAACCTCTACCCAAAGGCCCCAGAACCAACTCACCCAGTGAGTGACATGCTTCAGACCATACCATAGCACCACCATAGCACAACCACCTTCACAAATGACACACCCAAAGGGCAGACGTAACAGGCACCAGAGCCTAACTAAAACAATCCTTCTCCTTGGTGACAACCCCTGCACAACAGCTCCTAGCCAGCAGTCACAGCCAGTCCTCACAGTCAATCAGCCTGAAGGTCCGTCCTTCCAACTGATGTACCAACAACAATCAAGGCTCAACTAAAACAGGAATGTACATAGCACCCACACAAGGGCCATTCATGGAGCACCCAGCTCAGGTAACCAAGCAACCTGTGCCACTGGGCCCTGCAGGACACCTACTGTATAAGCCCACTCTCCCAAGATGGGGAGATGTAGCAGTTCTACCTGATATATAGAAACAAACACAGGGAGACACCAAAAATTAAAAGACAAAAAAAATGTTCTAAATAAAAGAACAGGACAAAACTCCAGAAAAAAAGAACTGAACAAAATGGAGAAGAGTGCTCAATAAAATGAAGAGTTCGAAACACTGTTTATGCGGATGCTCAGCAATCACAGGGGAAGAGTAGATGAACTCAGTGAGAACTTTAACAAAGAGATAAGAAACATATAAAAGAGATAAATTCCATTAAAAACACTAGTCAGAAATGAGGAATACAATAACTCAAATAAGAATACATTAAAGGGAATCAACAGTAGATTAGATGAAGTAGAGAATCAAATCAGCAATTTAGAAGACAAGGTACCAGAAAACACCCAATTGGAACAGCAAAAAAAAAAGAATTAAAAAAATGAGAATTGTTTAAGGGACTTATCAGACAACACCTAGTGTAACAACACCTACATCATAGGGGTACCAGAAAAAGAAGAGAGAGAGCAAGGGAATGAAAACCTATTTCAAGAAATACTGGCTGAAAACTTCCCTAACCTGGTGAAGGAAATAGACATACAGTCAGGAAGTTCAGAGAATCCCAAACAAGATGAACCTAAAGAGGCTCATATCAAGACACATCAGAATTAAAAAGCCACAGGTGAAAGACAGAAAGAGATCTTAAAAGCAGCAAGAGAAAAGCAGTCAGTTACCTACAACGGAGCTCCCAAAGACTGTCAGCTGATTTCTCAACAGAAATTTTGCAGGCCAGAAGAGATTGGTGTGAAATATTCAAAATCATGAAAATTAAGAGTTACAACCAAGATTACTCTACCCAGCAAGGCTATCATTTAGATTCAAAGGAGAGATAAAGAGCGTCCCAGATAAGACAAGCTGAAGGAGTTCACCCTACCAAACCAGTATTACAACAAATATTAAAGAGACTTTTTAAAAAAGAAGAAAAATAAAGATAAAAATATGAATAATAAAATGGCAATAACTATGTACCTATTCACAATTACTTTAAATGAACATAGATTAAATACTTTAGTGAAATGATATAGGGTGACTGAATGGATAAGAAAACAAACCTATACATATGCTGTCTACAAGAGACTTCAGATCAAAAGATATACACAGTCTGAAAGTAAGGGGATGGGAAAAGATATTTTATTCAAATGGAAATAAAGAAAACAACTGGGGTAGCAATACCTATATCAGACAAAACAGACTTTAAAACAAAGACTATAACAAGACTATAACAAAATAGACTTTAAAACAAAGACTAAACCAAAGATTATACCAATTCCACTTCTGGCTATTTATTTGAAAAAATCCAAAACACTAATTTAAAAAGAGAGGTGTTTAATTCCTCTTTTTTAAACACAGGAGGTGATTCCTGTGTTTATTGCGGTATTCTATACAATAGCCAAGATGCAGAAGCAACCTAAACGCCTATTAGTAGACAAATGGATAAAAAAGTGGTGGTACATAACGCATATAGTGGAGTATGACTCGGCCATAAAAAAAATGAAATCTTGCCATTTGCAACAGCATGGATGGACCTAGAGAGTATTGCACTGAGTGAAATAAGTGAGAAACAGAAACACAAAGATATGAGTTTACTTATATTGGAATCTGAAAAGCAAAATAAAGGAATAAATGAAATAGAAAGAAACACATAGATACAAAGAACATTTTGTAGGTTGCCAGATGGGAAGGAGTTTGGGGGGTAGGTAAAAAGGGAAAGGGATTAAGATGTACAAATTGCCAGTTATAAAAACAGTCACAGGGATATAAAATACAGCATAAGGAATATAGTCAATAATATAGTAACAACTATATAAGGTGTCTGATGGGTACTAAATTCATCGGGATGACCACTTGATAAGTTATGTTATATAAATATCTAATCACTATGTCATTAGTGATTAGTACCTGAAACTAATGTAATATTGTATATTGACTGTAATTGAATAATAAAACATTATTTAAATTAAAATTTAAAAAACTTTAAAAAGTAAATGTGACCTGATAGTGATCAATATATGTAGTGGGAAGGAAGAGTATCCATTTGACCTTGGGTTGATACCTAGCATATCCTCTGGTAAGTCATGACACCAGGCCTACAGAGAATACAGTATATTTCTGGTAACTACTTTCTTCTGTACTGAAAAATATCTACAATCATAAAAATGTAAGTCTCTATTTGTCTTCAACTCTTAGAATTATGGAAAATATAAAGTGTCTAAATATAAGTACAGAATGTAATGTAAATATTATCATACATGGCAGTGTAAAAGTATAGTGTATCTGAAAAAAGATAGAAGATAGAAAGAAGGAAAAATATAAGGAAGTATAGAGATATTTATGAATTTATCTTATGGAAGATACTGTGAAAAGCTGATGGATTTGTAAAAGTCACAGAGGAGAAATAACCCATTTATTAGCTGATAAACAAATTAAAAAATGTGGCATGCTTACACAATGGGACATTGTCCAGCTATCAAGAGGGGTGAAGTACAGGTACATGCTACAGCCTGGATGAGCCTTGAAAGCATCACAAGTGAAATGAGCCATTCACAAAATACCATATATTTTATGAATATGTTTACAGGAAATGTCCAAAATAGTCAAATCTATAGAGGCAAAATGTATATCAGAGGTTGCATAGGGTTGAGGTAGGGATGGGGGGATGGGGAGGGACTGCTAATGGGTATGATCTTTCCTTTCATGGTAATGAAATGTCCTAAAATTGAATAGTAGTGATACTTGTACAATTCTGTGAATATGCTAGCAATCATTGGATTGTACACTTCAAAAATATGAATTTATAGTACATAAAGTATATCCCAATAAAGTTGTTGAAATGAACAAAAAGAAATGATAGAGCTAGAAAGTGATTTTAAGTCTTTCCAGTATCCAGGAATCAGTTGTTCATGAAAAAAACAAATCTAGGAATAAATAGTCTCCATTCAACAGCCAGAGCACCACCCCCACCACCTCTCTGACTCTCTCCTCTCCCCACCCCTCCTCCTCCAAATTTTTAATGCAATGACCTCAGGTCATTTTGATGCCTAAAATACTCCAGTTGGGTCTGAATAAAATTTCAGCTACTAATTCCTGCATACCTGGCCCCTGCATACCTCTTTTATCTCATTTGATACCCCTCTTCTTTTTTTTCTTGTGATTTGAGTTCTCCAAGTTTGCTGCTGAACTTCAGGCCTTTACACTCGCTATCACTCTATCTGGAATGCTTTTCCCACTGATCCTCACCTGACTGACTGTTTTCATCTGTATATTACATCTCCTTATCTGTATAAGGAGATGTCAGCTCCTTAGACACTCTTCCTGACTGATCTCATCCTTCCCTAGGAAGATCTTGCATTAAGTCCCTGAAGGATGAAAACCAGAGCCAAGATTGAGCCTTTCCTGGGGGTGCTCCTGGGCCCTGAACCAGAGGAACATGATGTTCTCAGATAGAGAAAAGACAAATATTGATGGTGTGAGAAACATAACTCAAATTAATATCTCAATAAATTATCCAGCCACAATGGAAGCTAATCACCCTGCTTCCCCAAATAACTGTTTATCTGCTACCTTCATATTGAGCTTAGAAGTACCACTTTCCTTCTGATTCCCTGGTTGCATAATTTTACAATTTTTAACACCTGTATCACTTATATTTTTTAAAAAATAGTTATTGTTTATCATTTTTTAAAATATAGAATAAGTCAAATATATGGCGAAAATTTTTTCTTTTCTTTTTAAAATATATTTTATTGATTATGCTATTACAGTTGTCCTATTATCCCCCCTTCATTCCCCTCCACCCTGAACAGCCTCTCCCACCCACATTCCCCCCCTTTACTTTAGTCCATGTGTCATAAGTTCTTTAGCTTCTACATTTCCCATAATATTCTTGCCCACCCCCTGTCTATTTTCCACCTACTATCCATGCTACTTATTCTTTGTATCTTTCCCCCCCTCTCTCCTCCTCCCACTTGGGGAAAATTTTTTTATCGTTCCATTACCCTATCAGTATTTAGTACATTTTCACTTTAGTTTACTTTTCACTATTAAGGATCTTATAGTGCAAATTCAAGAAACTTGATCTACAATAAAGTTCAAATATTTTAGCTCATGACACACAAGACCTTTCATGATAGGGCCCATCCAACCTTTCCAGCCATCCTTTATATTTTCAGCAAATATTTTTTCAGTACTTGCCAGATTCTCTGCTAGACATTGCAACAGAGAGATAAGAAGCCCAGTCCTGCCTGCTCTCAAGAAGCTGGTTATTTAATAGGGAGACAGAAAAGTAACCATTGCAATATTGATAAGTATTAAGATAAAGGATGTAGGTATGGGGCACCTACCCTAAACTAAGGGATGTGTAGGGTCTGGTCAGAGAAAGGTGGTCGAAAGGATAACTTCTGAATGGAAGGCACCATATGTTAAGAGGCATAGACACAGGAAAGAGAATCATTAAAGAACTCCGAAATGTATCTACCAGGACTTTGCATGTTGGAGGATAAGACACAAGACTAAAGGCTGGTTTGGTCAGACAGCAAAAGGGTCTTTTGTAAGTCAGTCCAAGGATTTGGGATTTTATCACCAAAGCCATGGAGATTCACAGAAGGGACAGAGTGATGGCAGTGATGTGATCAGATTTTCATTCCAGTAAGTGCAGTCCAATAGTGTGCACAGGTGAGCATGGAGGCAAGTGAGAATGAGAGCAAAGGCCCCACCAGTGCTACCACTGTCCCCAGGAACTTGTGACTCCAGCTTCCTCAGATGGTCTGGCCAGCCACAGCATACTCTGTCACTCCACAAACCCTTGTGCTGTTCCCTCTGCCTGGAGTATCCTCCCAGTTCATTGTTTTGGGAAACTCCTACTCACCCCTGAAGGCCTGGTTCAAATGCCTGCTCCTCTGTGAAGACTGTTTTGTTCCCTTTATCCTTACAAAATCCATTGGTCCCTCTTCTCTTTCCCCATAGCATTTATAAATACCTCTACTGTACTGCTTATCACTCTGTACTATAATAATTTGTCAATGCGACTTGCTTCTCTATCACACTATGAGATCATGGAGGTCAGAAGAGTCATCTCTGAATCTCCCTTAACCAGTATACTCTCTAGCGCTTAGTTGTTGGCTAATAATTAAATGACTAATGGTGAATACATGAATAAATGAATCACGTTGCCCCTCCATTTAGAACCCCATCATATCTTGAGATGAATAACCCTTCCTCTGTTGACGTAAGGTGTCATTTCAGACGCCAGCCTGCCTTGCAGAAGAGCAGTTGGAATGTAGGAGAGAGATGGAGTCGTCTATAGCTGAATTTCCTGTCACTCCAGGTGGTCCAGCTGGAGGAGCTTCTGGCAGTTCGGCACTCTGTGTTTGTGGTGGGCAGTGCTGGTACCGGCAAGTCTCAGGTGCTGAGGTCCTTGCACAAGACCTATCAGATCATGAAACGCCGCCCTGTCTGGACTGACCTCAATCCCAAAGCAGTCACAAACAATGAGCTCTTTGGCATCATCAACCCAGCCACACGAGAATGGAATGATGGTAAGAGAGGGCAAGTCCTACGAGTTCCTGCTGTCCTCAGAGCCCCCTGTCCAGGCTTGGATCTATCTAGTGGGGTAAACTGCAGAGGAGAGAACACAGCACTGATCTGTTTGGGATGGGAGAAGGAGGTGAAAAGGATCAAAGAAAGGAAGAAACCGATTTTGGCTTGGAGGGAAACCATAGCCCTTCAGCTGTTCTTTCTTGGGAGACTCTCAGCTGTCCCTTGAGAGAGGGCACTGAGAGAGAATCAAGCAGGGCAGGTGTTCAGCTGTAGTTGAGGCTGGAGTGTGAGTCATGGAGTCACTACGCAGCCTGGCAGTGGTTTAAGGCATGACTAATGTGGGCAGTGCGTGCTCATTCCCAAATGAGCAGCCCAGTCTAGCATCACACAGAAGGCAACCTTCCTGTGACCACTGCCCAGGACTGATGCAGGAGCTGCTGCAGAACTCTGCCTGGGCCAGGGCCAGTGATGTTCCCAGTCACTTATCCTGGAAGGGCCCTACAACCATGGTCCCTTCAACAGCCATTCTGAGAGTCCCAAACCCATGTTCACTCGGTGCTGACCTCAGCATCATCTTCAAAGAAGTAAAAATCATAGGTACAGCCCTGGCTGGTGTGGCTCAGTTGGTTGGAGCATAGTTCCATAAACCAAAAGGTCATGAGTTCAATTCCACGTCAGGGCACAGGCCTGGGTTGCAGATTTGGTGCCCCATTGGGGTACATATGAGAGGCAACTGATTGATGTTTCTCTCCCACACCAATGTTTCTCTCCATCTCTTTCCCTCTTCTCCTCTCTCTAAAATCAATAAGCATGTCATTTTTTTAATCCTCATCTGGTGAGGATTAAAAAAAAAACTACAAGTAAATGTTGGAAAGGGTCTCCTGTCACTGGGAGAGAGCAGGAAAAAAATGGAGAAAACTCCCTGTAAGCCAATAGGGACCTGGCCTCTTTCTAAAACTGATGTAGCTCTGGGAAAGAGGAAATCTCACCTCCATCCATATTAGCTACATCAGGGTCAAACTGTCTGGATTCCTCTAATTTAGGACCTTCAATTAGAAGTTGAAAATAAGGTGATTTAATGAGCTGCCTCTCTAACTGGTATTTCACTGACTATTAATGAATTTAGCTTCTTTTCCTTCTTATTGGTGTGAGCAATTACCTCTTTTATGATTTTATTTTCCCTTGTTATTTCTTTGTAAGAGTTCTTTATGCATCTGTTCTTTATGCACTGCTATTGGTTTTTCCCTGTCTACCTTTTGTTTATAAACACCTCGTGGCACATTTGCCACATGCTTTTTATTTTTATTTATTTTTAGGTTCAGGTACAGACACTTAATTTCTCACAATTCTGGAAGCCACACCCAGAACTGATGTGTATGCAGGGCTGCGCTCCCACTGAAAGCTCTAGAAGAACCCTTCCTAGTTCCTGGTGGTTGCCAGCAGTACTTGACCTTCTTTAGCTTGTTAATGCCTCGCTCCTATGTCTGCCTCCATGTGTACATGGCCTTTCCCCCTGGACCATGCACCTTTAAAAAAGGAAATTATATCTTTCTAGTTCTTTTAGCACCTGGGATTCCTGTTTAGTTTACAACTCTTTCTAACTTTCACCTGTAGATATAGCATCATAAACTTGTTCCAAAAGATTATTTTTACATTAATGGTTGTTATCCCTCTGGAACTGACTTTGGGGCTTAGTATGAGTTAAGGTAGAGAATCAACTGTTATGTCCTCCCAGTTGGATAATGGAATGCCCAGCACTGTTTATTAAGGAACCTATCCTTTCCCTCTCAATGTAAACCCCGGCTGTCGTGTGTACTGAGGTCTGATTCTCAGGTTTTGTTCTGTTCCACTCACCTATTTATCTAATCCTGTACTAATGTAATTCCATTTTGCTTACAATTATTTTATAACATTTCAGTATCTATTGAGGTAAACTCCTCAGTGTATTTTTGTACTTTGCTTGGCTAGTTTCAGGGATTTCTTATTCTATATCAAATCTGAGCTGACATAAAACAATTCAAATTTAAATGGTTTTGGAATTTTAATTAAAGTTGTATTAAATATATACATTAAATATGGAGAAACTGAGAAAGAAGACTTGTAATAATCACAATGTGTGTTTATTACATATGAGAACTTTCAAATTTTAAATTTTTTAGAAAAACTCATTAAAATAAAGTATGTTATATCAATGTACTTTTTAAAAAATTAGATCCAGTAAATGGAAAAATTAGTATAAACATAGAAGAATTGGGAAATGCATCATGAAACTCGATGTAACATATAATTATAAAATTTTATACCTTATAGGTAGAAAATATTTCTTTCTTGGTTGGTTCATAGAGCATTTTTAAAAATTAAAAATTTAGTTGGCCACAGAAGAAGCCATAATGAATTCAAAAGTATCAACTTTCAGGCTACATTCTCTGATAATAATGCATTAGAACTGGAGAAAAATAGCATGAGAGTTATCACAAATAATTTTACTATTTTCAAATTAACAAATGGTCACTTAACCCCTGGACTAAATCACAATCCTTCTAGGAAGCACTAAAGAGAAGAACATGTCATAGGAGCCTCTGGGACACACCTGAGGTCCATGAGGTAAACATCTAAGCACTGTTATCACAGAAGGTAGGCTGGAAATGAGTTGGCATCCATGCCACAAAATTGTTCCAAGAATGATAAACTAAACCTGAAGAAAACTGGGGACAAAAAAACTAATAAAGATAAAAGCTGAAAATTAGTAGGAAGGAACCAAAACAATAAATCATAGTAAGGATGAATAATTATAAATATTTGTTCTTGTAAAGACAAATAAGTCTATTGTAAGCATGATTAATGGGGAAAAAGAGTAAAATTATTAAGATTAGGAATTATATAGAAAGAAGATATAATAGCAGATATAAAAAAGATTAAAATAGAAGAGAACATTTAATTAAATGACACATTTGAAAAACTAGAAGGAAAAGATTATCTCCTAGCAAAATATAAATTAACAAAATTTACTTAAGAAGTAGTAACAAGTAAACTGATAAAAAGGAAATTTAAAAATAGTAGCAGAACAAAAATTCTAAATCATTTTTTTAAAATCACATCTCAATTTATTCTATGGAGTCAGGAAATTTTGATATCAACCTTTCTGTAGAACCCAAAACAATAGCCCAATTTCACTTATTAATGTAGACTCAGAAATTCTTAATGAAATGCCAATAAATAAAATCCAGCAATATCTAAAACCAATAATACATTTTGACCAAGTAGAATCTACTCCAGGAATGTGAGGATAGATCAGTTATTTTTTAAGTATTGATATAAAGAATTGACAAATTAAAAGAGAAAATTATTGGATTAATCAATAGATGTTAAAAATTCAGTAGCTATTCCTAATTTTTTAAATTCTAAGTAAAATAAGAATAAAAGGAAATACCTTAAATATGAATAATACTCTTTACCTAAAGTCAAAAGGAAAAAAAGCATTCTTAATGATGAGAAACTAAAGCCTTTTCTATTAAAATTAAGTATAAGTCAGGGAGACCTAATATCAACATTATTATTCAGCATTGCTTGGTGGGATTCTGGAAAATGCAGCAGACAAGAAAATGAAATGCCTGGTATAAATTGGTGGAAAGGAGAAAAATTATTTTTTATTGGTTATATAACTTTATACCTAAAAACTCAAGAGGCATTAGTGGAAAATCACTAGAATTAATAAGAAAATATATTAAATGTAACTAATTATATAATAAATACATGAAATTTGGTAACTTTTCTTTATACTAACAGTAGCTAGTTAAAAATGGAATTACAGAAAAAAAAATCTCATGCCTAGTAGCAGTAACAACTCTATGCTTAGGAGTAGATTTGGCCAAAGAAAGATATTGAAAACACTATAAAAATTTATTAAGGAACATAAAATAATATATGAATAAATGAGAAGACATACTGTATTATTCATTGGGAAAGCTTAGTTTCATAAAAATCAGTTCTATCCACAAAAGATATAAATCTTACGTAATGCTGATTAGATTCACACTGTGCCTTCTCTCAAAGCCCGTATTTGAAAGATTTTTCTGGGCTGCAATTACAAAGCATGGAAACATACCTGAAAAGGTTTTATGTAATTCTATCATGTTACAGAGTTGCCTGTTGAAATGACTGACTGGGTCCCTTATCCCTTAAAGAACCAGTTCCTTCAGGTTTTGTTGTTGTTTTGCTCTTGTTTTTCTTACAAAAAGTCACCCTGGAGCACAGAGTAGCACCTTGGACACTGTCAAAGGTTTGGTAGAATAGAATGCAAAACCACTTCTGACCTGTGTTGTTATTTACACCTCCTCTGAATGTTATAGCCAATAGGGACAGGCTGTGTCAAGAGAAAACAAAAGACTTACAGTGACATGGAAAATAAGATACCTGTGGTTCCTTCCAGGACTGTTCTCTTCTATCATGCGGGAGCTTGCCAACATCACCCATGATGGACCCAAGTGGATTTTACTGGATGGTGACATAGATCCAATGTGGATCGAGTCTCTGAACACTGTCATGGATGACAACAAGGTAGCAAAAGGGAGAAAGGGAATCCCCAGGTCATCCCTAATCATCTATGAACCCAGTCCCCAGGTACATTTGGAAGTCTTGATTACACACAAGGGCTGATCCTGAGTAAGGACTTATTACTGCCATCTTTATTCTTAAAATTTCTCCAGGTTTATTGAGATATAATTGACACATAATGTTGTATAAGTTTAAGGTGTACAACATGGTGATTTGAAATACCCATATACTGCGAAATAATTACCATAATAAAGTTAGTAAACACTTTCATCACCTCACATGATTACCTCTGTGTGTATGTGTGTGTGTGTGTATGTGTGTGGTGAGAGCTTTTAAGATCTACTCTCTTAGCAACTTCCAAGTATACAATACAATATTGTTAATAGTCACTATGCTGTACATTACATCCTAGGACTATTCATTGTATAACTAAAAATTTGCACCCTTTGACCCCGACTGCCATTTCCTCTACCCACCCCACCCTACCCATCCTCACAAGCACCAATCTACTCTCTTTTTATCAGTTTCTTTTTAATTCCACATATAAATGAAGTCATATGGCACTTGTATTTCTGTCTGACTTATTTGACTTAACAAAATGCTCCCCAAGTTCATCCATGTTGTCACAAATGGCAGGGTTTCCTTCTTTTTATGGCTGAATACTAGTTCACTTTATATATATATGCAGGCCACATCTTCTTACCATGTACCCATCAGTGGATACTCGGATCATTGCCGTGACTTGGCTATTGTAACCAATGACCCATGTGGACGTGGAAGTGCAGATACCTCTGGAAGACCCTGATCTCATTTATTCTGTGTCTTTAAAAGACATCTAAGAATGGATTCATCCAAATGAGCAACTTTCACTTACTTAAACGTCACTGCCATTGCTCCCACCATTTTCAGCATGGCTATCATTTCCTTCAGGGTCTTCTGCACATAGATTGTTAGAACTTGAAGGAGTCTTAACTCATCTATTAAATCTTTTTTACTTTTCTCCTTTTTTATAAATAAGGTACCTGAGGATCAGAAACTAAGCCTGTCAAACACCCTCAGTGGTGACAAATCTTGATTCATGGAGAATATATTTTATTTTTATAAACAATGAGAAATAAAAAAGCTAATGGGGATGCTCATAAATTAATTAATTAATTAATTAAGTTGTAATAGGGAATCTAAATTTACATGAAATTTTGTTCTTAAAAAAGAACAAAACCAACTGAATGCCAATAAAGTGGCTGTTAAGCTGGTAGCTGCTTCTAAACTTGTTCAGAAAGCACATCCAGATTACAAGTGTTATGATGGCTTCAATATTTACAGATTCATAAGAATAAATGTATACTCTCCAAGGTACTGCTTTAAAAACAACAGTAGTAATGTGAAGCCTAAGCTTTGTCCTTTAATAATATTATTCCAATATGGTCTAGTTCATTTGAATCATTGACATCAATTTAAACTCTTTAGATAACTGTTTTCCTGATTCAATACACAGACACACCCACAGGGATGGATGTAGATGGGGTACGGGAGGAGAGAAAGAGTATTGTTGCAGAAAACAGTTATACACTTAATTCTTGAACAACACAGGTTCAAACTGCACTGGTCTACCTATATGTAGATTTTCCAGTTGACCTGCTCAGTTCAAATACTCATTGTTAAAGGGTTTACTGGTGGTTAGGAATCTGCATATATGGAATGCTGGCTTAAGTTATATGCGGATTTTCAGCACCCCTAATCCCTGTGTTGTTCAACAGTCAACTATAATCAGAAAAAAAGAAAATAATCATTCATAGTCCCCACTAGGAGAAGTCAGCCAAATCTCCAGCACGTGGCTATGCATCCTCCTCCCTGCCTGACATGACCCTTCCTGTTGTTTACAGGTGTTGACCCTGGCAAGCAATGAGAGGATCCCTCTGAATCCCACAATGAGGCTCCTCTTTGAGATCAGCCACCTACGCACAGCCACACCAGCCACCGTCTCTAGAGCAGGTATGGTTTAAGAAAGTGAAAAACAACAACAACAACAACAAATACCTGAAAATAGTTGTCTCTGGTGTTACATGTGATGTTGCTGGCCCTGTGGGAGGCTCCAAGCAGTAGCTGGACATCCATCATCCAAAACTCTGGCCTAATTTGCAGTTTTAGTCCACATCTACAAGGGTGACAAGTGTCCCAAGGCCAGACCTATGTGACTTTCTTCATTCAGTAATGTCATGGGAACAGGAAGGGAAATGACCCCTAAGCTGGATACTGTCCTCTGATGTAAACACCTCAAATTAGGCAACTTTTAGCTTCCATGTTGATGGAGATCCCCGAGCACTGCCATTCTCACTACATCCCGGTAGACAAGCAGCTGCTACCTTAACCAAATTTTCAGCAGAGATCAGAGAGGATAAAGAGAGCTTGTTTGATCTAGCATAACATCAGATTCTCTTTCAAGGGCCTGTGCTGATGTGAGGAAACACAGGCCCAGAAAATTCTCTCTCATACTCTGCATTTGTTCCTTAGGGCTGCCTTAACAAATTATCATAAACCCAGTAGATTTATTCTCTCACAGCTTAGAAAGTCAGACACTTGAAATCAAAGTGTCAGCCTTCTAAGGAAGAACCCTCCTTGCATCCCCCAACCTAGGAGTTCCTTGGGTTACAGCCCCATGACTCCAACCTCCACCTCCATCTGCACAAGGCCTTCTCCTCTGTGTCTTTCCTCCTCCATCTCTTGTAAGGACACTTGTAAGTGTCCCACTCAGATAATCCAGGGTGATCTCATCTCAAGATCCTTAACTTAGTTACATCTGCAAAGGCCCTTTTTCCAAATAAAGTCACATTCACATGTTCTAGGGATTAGAGCATGGACACATCCTCTTGAGCCATAATTCAATCCACTGCACATGTCTACTCCATGACACCTATTTCCATCAGTCCCAACCCTCTTGTCTCTTCCTCTTAGACTTGGCCTTAGGGTCCTTTCCAACACTGCTTTCCCTTAGCTGATGTCAACCCATCAGGGTTGGTCCCAAGAGCAAACCGATTTGACCTTTCAGACCTTGGCCAGATCTCTGTTATTTTTAAGTCCAGTCTTCTGTATATTTTCTAAACAGATAAAATAAGTCTCTAGGGTGGAGAATATACTGACACTTATGGAAAATTCATTAAACAACATTCCCTGTGCTCCCAGGGATCCTGTACATCAATCCTGCAGACCTGGGATGGAGCCCTCCGGTCAACAGCTGGATTGACAGGAGGGAAATCCAGACAGAGAGAGCCAACCTCGCCATTCTGTTTGACAAGTACCTTCCAGCCTGCTTAGACACACTCCGAACCAGGTAGGCCAAGGGATGCGGAAGGTGGCAAGTTAAAGCAGCCATAAGAAGGCTGTTGGCTCCCACCTTATGTCCCACTGATGTTCTTTCTGTCCTGTCCCTGAAGTCAGATGTCCCTAGAGCATCCCCCTCCCAGCATCATAGATGGTAAAAGGAAGCACACATTAGATTGACCATGGATGCCTATCATCTGTTCTGGCAGGAAGAGAGACAAATGAGGAGGAGGAAGATTTAAAGTGCCATTTGTGAGCACCACATGAATATATTTGAAGGAGGCTGTAAGTTGCAATATCAGATAACAATTCTGAGATCCTTCAGTTTTCAGGGCACACAGTCAGTCCTCTTTCAGGTGAGATCAGGCTAGACGTGAAGATGACACGTGTCAGTGACATATGAGTCTCACTTCCTACTCCTGGCTGTGTATGGTCCTGGCCCCGATAATGCAGAATCAGGTATAGTTCATCATTTGGCCAGTCCTGCCCTCTGGACACTGAGTTCACTTTTCCCCTTATGGGTTTGCAAAAATAAAAGAGACAAGCGCTGCCCACTTATCACCTAAACAAGAGATTAATTACTTTTAATCAGAAGGATACTTATTATAGCAAGAATATTAGGTGTCCACAGAGAGAGGTCCCAATGTTTGGAACCTGTTTTTGTCAAACACTCTCTTTTCTTGCCAGTTGATGCATCATCCTGTGAGTCAGGCACCCAACCCTGTAGTTCAGCCAACCTGAACCATCGGGGGCTGGTGCTGTGAAGGCTATGTGACTCAGAGATCCATAGCTCCTGAGGACTGAACAACTTAGGGTCAGGGTTATTTTTCCCAGAAATTAAGTCCATCATTCAAAGTGAGCCTTGGCTCCTTATTGATTGGTCTATCAAACAAGGATAGAGAGTTCTTTACCAGTGTGGAGGAAGAACATTCCGGTGCTGGGACCTGAGGCACTGTCATTTCACGTGCCCTGCCCCTCACCCTATCAAAGTCCACCATGGTGACCATCAATTTTATATAACTAAAGACTGTTGAAATTGAGTAGTTCACATAGTGTTATATTTTTAGGGGCTTAAACATTTCTTTTTTATTTTAACAATCCTAGTGGATATAAAGCTGTATCTTGTGGTTCTGATTTACATTTCCATGATAACTAATGATGTTGAGCATTCCTTGAAAGTGTATCTTCCTTTGAGTTGCCTTTAATGGTTGATTTGTAAGATTCTTTTTTTAATATATTTTATTGATTATGCTATTATAGTTGTCCCATTTTCCCCCCTTCACTCCCCTCCACCCTGCACACCTCCTTCCACCCCCATTCCTCCCCTTTAGTTTATGCCCATGTGTCATACTTATAAGTTCTTCAGCTTCTACATTTCCCATATTATTCTGGCCCTCCCCCTGTCTATTTTCTACCTACCATCTATGCTACTTATTCTCTGCCCCTTTTCCCCCTCTCTCCTCTTCCCACTCCCCTGTGCTAACCCTCCTTGTGATCCCCATTTCTGTGTTTCTGTTCCCGTTCTAGTTGTTTGCTTAGTCTGCTTTTGTTTCAGGTGTGGTTGTTAATAGTTGTGAGTTTGCTGTCATTTTACTACACATGTTTTTTATTTTCTTTTTCTTAGATAAGTCCCTTTAATGTCTCATAAAATAAGGGCTTGGTGATGATGAACTCCTTTAACTTAACCTTATCTGAGAAGCACTTTATCTGCCCTTCCATTCTCAATGAAAGCTTTGCTAGATAGAGCAATCTTGGATGTAGGTCCTTGCCTTTCATGACTTGGAATACTTCTTTCCAGCCCCTTCTTGCCTGTAAGGTCTCTTTTGAGTAATCAGCTGACTGTCTGATGAGAGCTCCTTTGTAGGTAACTGTCTCCTTATCTCTTGCTGCTTCTAGGATTCTCTCCTTCATTTTAATCTTGGGTAATGTAATTATGATGTGCCTTGGTGTGTTCCTCCTTGGGTCCAACTTCTTTGGGACTCTCTGAGCTTCCTGGACTTCCTGGAAGTCTATTTCCTTTGCCAGAATGGGGCAAGTTCTCCTTTATTATTTGTTCAAATAACTTTTCCTCTTGTTGCTCTTCCTCTTCCCCTTCTGGTACCCCTATAATTTGGATGTTGGAATGTTTAAAGATGTCCTGGAGGTTCCTAAGCCTCTCCTCATTTTTTTTTGAATTCTTGTTTCTTCATTCTGTTCCAGTTGATTGTTTATTTCTTCCTTCTGCTCCAAATTGTTGATTTGAGTCTCAGTTTCCTTCCCATCACTATTGGTTCCCTGTAGATTTTCCTTTATTTCATTTAGTGTAGCCTTCATTTTTTCATCTAATTTGTGACCAAATTCAACCAATTCTGTGAGCATCCTGATCACCAGTGTTTTGAACTGTGCATCTGATAGGTTGGCTACCTCTTCATCGCTTAGTTGTATTTTTTCTGGAGCTTTGATCTGTTCTTTCATTTGGGCCATTTTTTTTTTGTCTTGATGCACCTACTAGGTAGTGAGGGGCAGAGCCTTAGGTGTTCACCAGGGCGGGGCAACCCACAACACTGCATTGTGACGCTGTTTGTGGGGGAGGGATATGAGAGGGAACAACAGCGCTTGCTCTGCTCTCTGCTGGATTTGAGTCCCTTTCTCCGCTTCTCCAAGCAAATTTGGCCATTCTGGTGCTGATTTCCATGTGAGTGGGCTTGTGTATGTTCTAGGACCCTGTGGGTCTCTCCAACAAACTCTCCTGTGAGACTTCTGGTGCTGGGAGTCTCTCCCGGCACCTCAACCCCCACAGGTGTTTTCAATTGGTATTTTGAGGCTTTATTTCCCTGAGCTGGAGCCCTGGGTTGCACTGTCTGTCTTGCTTCCCAGTTTCACCTGGTTTATCTGTACACGAATGTGGGACCGCCAGGTCCACCAGCCACCTTCTGCGCTGTATGCCTCCACAATCTACCACCTCACTGGGTTCACCCATTGCCACCCCATGCCCAGGGTCCACCAGCCACTGCTTCTTTTTCAGCAATCCCTCTCTGTTCAGCAGCCTGACTCCGCCCCTCCTACCGGTCTGGATGAATGTGTCTGTTTTAACTCCTTAGTTGTCAGACTTCCATACAGTTCAATTTTCTGTCAGTTCTGATTATTTTTTTGCTTCTAAATTTTTGTTGTCCTTATTTTGGTTGCGTGAGTAGGCACAATGTGTCTAACTATGCCTCCATCTTAGCCAGAAGTCCCTAAACATTTCTTAATTTTGATTTTATAACTTTTATATTTTGGCATCAATAATTATTTTTCCAATCTTCAACATTTTCATAAACCTTTGAAAAGTCTTTACCCCCCTTGTGGTCTGTGGGCTCTATGGCCTTGGGATCCTACTGAGATAAAGCAGCCTTGGCAGCAGGCAGTGTCTGGAAAGACAATAGTGGTGAGTGTCACAAATGGGCAGGGGCCACAAGGAGGTAAAATAGTATAGTAGAGAAAATATTACACCCCTATTCCTTACCTTTTGCTGAGACCATTGTCCAATGTATCCTCTGACTAAAGATTAGGCTGTTTCCCATTCTGGGTGTTCAGAAGAAGAGAAGCCAAACTCTTGTCTATCTGTGTGTGAGTGTGTGAGTATACACTTGTGTGCTCCTGAGCATGCACAAGCCTTTGAAACAGGCTTTGAAGGCTTTATATTATGTCTATGCAGAAACAGCTCTTGTCTAATCTCTGAACCCTATGGTTATCAAGAAACGTGCATAGTTGTCACTTACAATGCCAGCTCTGTGTGTTATTTCATTTAATTCTCACGACATTCCTAAGGGGACTAACCATCCTATAGATATGAGAGCTGAGGTGCCATGATGGTCCCCCAGTGTCACAACTAGTCAGTAACTGGCACTTAATTCAAAGTCTTCTGTTTTATTCATCACATTATTGTAAGGCCAGTTTTAGGTGGCCCTGGGACTAGAAGCTGTATGCCATCAACACATTGTAATTTTTCTATTGAACAAACCATCCTCACAATGGGTCATTAGAAAGTGTCAACAAGGTTGGCACCAATTCAATGCCAAGAGGAATCCCCAATTTGAGGTGCAGTGAAGAAGGAAACTTTATTCAATGCAAACAGCTCAACTGTGAAACAACACAACCGTGAAAACAGCAGAGCCATGAGGCCCCTCTCTAGCTGGCAGCCCTGCTCTGCTCCTTGCTGGTCTGCTTTGCCTTGTCCTGGTCTCACTGGTCTGCTCTGGCTTGTGCTGGTTTACTCCCTCTGGTGAGACATCCTTGGTGTTTCAGCTCAGCTGGAGGAAAGTGAGCGCTCAGAGCCAAAGGGGAGTTGACGTAAAGATAGAAGTCAGATCCCCGGGTCCCTGACTGGTTTGTCTTCATGCAAATGAGGACTCCAAATCCTTGCAGTTTGGTTGATCCAAAAGACACTGTCCTGATTGGTCAAAATGGGGCCATTCTAACTGGCTGGTGAAAAAGCTGATAGAAATCTAGCTGTGCAGCTCTGATTGGATGAGGAAAGCCTCAGTCTTATTGGTTGAAATAGGATTCCAGGAAATCCTTACAAGGGCTAGTTCAGCAGGCAGAACACAATGCAGACAGGTAGTTCAGTGAAGGCTTCTCCTTGAGGTACTGTTTGCATAAGAGGCCCCTGTGTAGAAAGCTTCTAGAGACTCTGAAAAAACAGAGGCTTCTAGGCTCTGTTTTTAAAATTTGAGGCCAGTTAGCCACAAGGAGCCCTCCTTGGTAAGTATCTTCTTTCTCAGGATCCACAAAAGCAACTTTGTTTCCCACTGTTCCTTCAAAATCATTTTATGTGCCTGGTGCTCCTCCTGTCCCTGGAGGAGATCTGGGTGACTTCTGGTCACTCTTCAGTAACAAAGACATCTAATTCCTTCTAGTCACACAATCTCTCTCTCTCTCTCTCTCTCATATGTACACACACATACATGCTAATTTTTTTTTAAATTCCACTTAAAACAAAAGCTTCTCCCAGGCCCCTATAGTTGAGGCCACTTCCAGTGCTCCACCTGCAATGGGAAAGGGGACTATCCAGGACTCCTCTTCTTACTGGAACGGTTTCCCCTCCCCAGGTGTAGCTTCTGACCCCTCAGGATGGAAGAGGGACACAGAGAAGAGAGTAAGCATCAGGAAAGGTCTCATTGAGTGAAGCCACTACTGGGGACTTAGTTCCCCTAACTGTGGCAGATTTGGAAACCTGACTCTTTCTCTTTAGAAGCTTTTGTGAGTTCCTTAGACCCTTTCTCATCACTGGGGAGCTCCCTTTCCTTAAAGCCAGTGCCTTTTCATCATCTCGTCACACCAACTCCCCCGGGTGGTCCCCTTAGCCAGCATCTAACACAACCCCACATACTATAGCCCACACTCAGATTGCAGGCAGTACTCACCCCTCCTTTGCCTTGACAAACTGGTACACAGGCTGCCCCAGCAAGCAACCTCTCTACACCCGACGGCGATGAGCAAGCCTCAGAGTTTTCCAGGCTTGGGTACTTTGCCACCTCAGAGTAGTCCTATCAAAGCCTCAATCTCCAGCTCCCACTTTGGGCAAGCCCTGCCTTCCCTGTGGGAGAGGGGGCACTCGTTGCATGCCAAGAGGTCCCTCCAAAATTCTACATGCTAATTTCTAGCCCTCTGGTGTCTCCCACTCTGATCCTCACTACCCTTCAGAAGATGAGAGGCAGGGCTGCAAATGGGTTGTCTGGAATCTCAGTTTGAAACATGAGAGTAGTTGGCCCAGTACTGTCTTGGTGCCTCACCCAAAATAGAGCCTGAGATGGCTCCATTCTGACATTCTGTTAAAAATATGTGTCAAAGAAATAAAGGAAAACCTATCAAGTACTCAGTTCTCTCATTACTCCTGAAAGTAATACCTAGACTGGCCATTTTCAACCCTTTTCATCTCACAGTACACATAAACTACTAAAATTGTGTGGCACACCAAAAATATATATACTTTTTCTGATCTGACCAAAATATAGGTATAATGTTGATTTATTAACACCAGACAGCTATTGTTGTGTCGCTGTTGTCATTTTTGTTACTTGACAATTTAATGAAAAAGAGGTTAGTGCCCCCTGACTAAATAGCCAGGTATTACATGTTTTAAAAATTCTTGTCGCACACTAGTTAAAAGTCACTGGCCTAGACTGTTGAACCACTTTGTAGCATGGTTGAGGAGGTTGCAGCCAAATGAAAAACCCACACAAACACAAAACACTGAAGGGAACAGAAGGCTGTGAAACTCTGAGACCCAGGAAATGGCTTCTACGGTGTCAGGTGATGGCACTGCTCATCTTATCACGGTGAACCCTATGTCTGGGTGGCCCTAGGCAGGGCCAGGTGGGCGGGCACGTGGAAGGAGTCAAGGGTGTGGGTATATGGTGCACTCTGTGTGAATGTGAGGTGGGATTAGTGTTGGTGTGTGCATGTGTGTGCACATATGTGCTCCTGCTCCCTTGGGCATAGATGTGCCTTTGTGCAACTCTTGATAGCTGCTGTTCATTCAAGGCCTCTGAAGCCAAGATTAAAAGTACAAAGCCAGGCTAGGACAAAGTCACAGAGGTACATTTTTAGAAGAGGCACTCTAACCAGTCAATCATAATTGTATAAAATAGCCATGGACCCTGGCCCACTCTCCCCAGCAGCTAAGACTTGGGCCCCAGAGAAAATGTTTCCAATGTGTGTAACTGACAGAACTCTTCTGAGCTGAAAATGTGGAACCTCAGGGTTACACCCACCTTGACTTTGCTGCTTTGATAATTGGAGAAACTGTGAAAGGGGGAAGTTACTGAGATATTTAGTCCTTTGGTTGCAACTGCCTACATTCCCAAGGAGTAGAAGGGGATCATCAATGTTCAGAGAAGAGAAGAGGGGAGGGGAGGGTATTGCAGAAATGGAAACTTCCGAGAGAAGCACTCTGGGCCCTTACATCTTCCCAAAGGGCACTGACCCCTAACGGCTGATGACAATAAAGGTTTAAGTAGCACCATGGTCCCTTGGATTCCCAAAAAAGTTAACAGATCACGAGTGCATCAAACCCAGATGGGGTCCCCAGCTATCCAGCAGTGCCTCTAGGATGGAAACCCCAGTGTTTCATTACATATCTGGTGTCTCTCTGTAGATTTAAGAGGATAATTCCAGTCCCAGAGCAGAGCATGGTTCAGACACTGTGCCACCTTCTCGAGTGTCTCCTGACCAAGGAAAACATCCCCGCAGACTGCCCCAAGGAAACCTATGAGCTTTATTTTGTGTTTGCTGCCATCTGGGCTTTTGGTGGAGCGATGATCCAAGATCAGGTAAGAGGATGTGTTGAGGTTAACATTCAACATTCAAGTCCATAGTGGCAAAAACTGTTCTTCCAGCAAAGAAGTGAGAGGACAGCTAAATGCCAGAATTAACATGAAAGCCTCAAACTGTAGATATCTACCCATTGCTCTGCTAAAGACATCAGTCCCCACAGAAGGGCCTTGTGATGTGAGACATAAGATTGAAATGCATTTGGAGCTGTTGCTTTTCGAGTTATTGCCATGTTCCCAATTTCATGGAGAGCAGCAGTGTTTGAGTTTCAACAACTGCAGGTATAAGTACAGTCCTTTTCACAATGTGCTTTATAGGCAAAATGATATTGTGCTGTAGAAGCTCCAGTAGGAATAATCTCTTTAGTTTTCTAAATATCATCCAGAACACGCATGCACCAGTCTTCTTTACCAGGTCAGCTTAACCACTCTGCCCCCATACCCTGAAAGGCGGAGCTGTTCCTAGAAAGCTGGACTGAACCAGGGTGGCATCTAGCACATGGTATTGGCCACTGTAGCTTCATGCTCTTTATTGGAAGGAATGTTGGCTTGGAGTATCTTGGCATCCTAGTCCCTAAAACTTCCTGCATTCCCAGCCTTGCTCTTTACTCAGTTTCCTCCAAATAAAAGGTAGTTTATCTAGAAACAACATGTTCAAAATTATGCAGATCACTCTTTTACAACTGACTCTAGCTGTCAGGAATGTCATTGGAGCTTAAGAACACAGACTCTAAATTTGAACTGGAGCTCTGCCACTTATTATCCAGGGGACACTGGCAAGTAACTCACCTCTCCCTACCTTATTCTGCCCATGTGTACAAAGGAGATAAGTGTGGCAATAGTGAGGATGGTTGTGAGAATTAAGTATTAATTGCCAACATAAATACAGGCAAAGCACTTAGAATGGAGTTGGCCCGCAGGTGTGATTATTAATATTCTCCTAAATACTCAGATTTTGAATATTTAGAAACTGAATATAACTATCAGCTTCATTTTAAGTATCTAGTGCCTCTCTCAAAACAGGGCATTGAACCAAGCTATGGATGCTGTAGAGTTATGATTTACTCTTTCTGCTCTGGGTTGATTGTTGACTCTTCTGAGGAGAGAGGTAAAAAGTCTCAACCTCCCAGGGCAGAGCCATGTTCTAAGAATGCAAAATGGAGGTGACCTGGAAGAATAAATAATTAATTTATTTTCTATTTTTACAGGCTCTGGTTGTAACATCCACCCCACCTCTCATCACCTCCTAACATGTTCCTTAGTACTCAAAATTCAGAAAGCAATTCTCACAAGCTGTGGACACTGTGCTTTTCTCCCTCTTCCCCTCCATAGCTCGATGCAGATGGGAAAGGGGAGATCTCCAAGGGCAGGAGGATGCCGGACTGGGAGTTTGATGGGGAGAATTTTATCCTGTCTGATCCATAGCCCTTGGAGCTTTGACATCTTGACATTTCCCCTTTGTGGCAAGGATGCAGTGAGCCCAGCAGGACAGATGAGCCCTTGCTGGAATGCACAGAGACCCAGAATGCACAGGTTGCTGCTTTCCGTCAAATACTGTGCCTGTCCTGTGGCTGCTAACCTATCAGGCAGCAACTGCAGCTGGGCTTCTCTCCTATGCTGGTGCAGAGAGCAGTGGGACATCAAGAGAAAGATACCAGTCAATTTTTCTTTCTCTGTATGGAAAAACTTAAATCCACTCAGCTGTTTAAAAGCCCAGGAGAAAGCCTCCCTCCAGGCACTCAGGCTCTGGGGCTCTGGGAGCCACAGGCAGCCCTGCTGGCACATGGAGAGAGGACAAGGGAGAAAGGTTTTAGCAGCAGGGAACACCCAAACCCCTACCCCTGCATCCACGCCCAACGACAAAAACTGCACTCCAAATGGAAAAGTAAAAAGTTGGCCAAGATATTGACATCACAGGCACCAATGGGGATTACATTTTAAAAGCAAAGCAGAAACACAAAATACAGCCCATACAGAGTAGAAAGCCCAATAATAATAATGGGGGGCGGGAGGGAGTGCTGACTAAATACTTTACAGAAGTTGCAGGAAATGATCTCTCAGAAGCAACAATCTCCCCAAGAGCACTGGATCGGGAGACTAAAATCCTGTATTGAACTCCTGCTTCTGCTATATGCTTCTAGAGCTTTTGTATAACCTTTTGAGCTTTTGTCTTTTCAGGTATAAAATAGGAATGATTTTCACCAGCCAGGATAAGCTAGACAATTTTGAAGATTAAGTGAGGTGATGTTTTGTTCAAAACTCTGCTCCATGATGACAGTACAGCCTCAGTGTCCTCAAGTCCAAAGGGCAGAGTTTTTTCAAAATTGGAAGGAGACGGGGATTTTGGAAGGGGCCTCTTCACTGAGGTCACCGCTGAGAAGACACCTACTTGTTAAACGGAGCAAAGGCTGTGGGATGATTCAGCAAAGGAAGCCTTGTCTTCACAGTGTCCAATTGCAGGAGAAAGGGGCCTACCCAGAAGGCCACTTATAACTTTGTCTCTGCTGCTCCCTGATTTTAAAATTTCAGAAGGTACCTTAGGAATTTTCTTTTCTAGGATCCTCATTTCACAGATGAGGAGACTGAAGCACAGAAAGCAGGAACTTCCCTGTGGTTATGTACCTGACTCCCCTCTGAGTCTTCTTACTCAGCCCATCCCCTGTCCACCGTGCTCCCAGGTATCCCGGCCACACCACCTCATTCATTCCATCGAAGGCTGCCACCCTAGGCATACTCAGTTTCAGGAGTTGGTCTGTCTCTGCGGGAGTTCTTGGCCACACTGGCCCATCTGTGGTCCTATATTCCATCCTCTGTGTTCTTGTACTTCCCTCCCTCCCCCACCACCCACAATGGCCCTGCAATGAGCCAGTGCCATGGTCAGAGGGGCATTCTCACACTTTCAAGGGAGGCTCTGCTAGCTGCACCTGGCCTGGGGCTAGTCCCCCACAGAAAGCATGTGTCCTTGAAGAGCTGGTCCCTCAGGTAGACCTGCACAAGCAGGAGCACTTTGTCTCCTGCCCCAACCTTCTGCCTGACACCAGGACAGCCTGTCCAGGTTTCTCAGGTTCTTAGAGCCTTGACACCCCCCTGCTTTGTTTTGGCAGCTTGTGGACCACCGGGCAGAGTTCAGCAAATGGTGGCTGGCTGAGTTCAAGACGGTCAAGTTTCCTTCCCAGGGAACCATCTTCGACTATTACATAGACCCAGAGACCAAGAAATTTGAGTCATGGTCCAAACTCATCCCCCAGTTTGAATTTGACCCTGAAATGCCTCTGCAGGTGAGTGTGGCTGAGTGACCAAGGAAGTACAGTCACCCCAAGGGTCTGCAGTGACTCCAGAAACAGCCCCTTCTCATTATTCCAGAGTTTTGACCTTGTTGGGAACTGGTCAGCTCCAGCTATTAGCATTTCCAGAGGAAACTGTAGGTGCACAAAGTCACAAGTTCCCCCGCAAAGGCCAGACACTTAATTACCAGACCCACTGGCAACCTGGAGGGGGACTGGGGGAGACAGCAGGGACAGAAGGTTCTAAATATGATACAGAGACCCCAGGGAGGCAGGCAGAGCTAGTAGAGGTGGAAGGAGGTGCTCTCTTCTCAGAGAATGGGCTGGTAGAATGATCTTACTGTGGATGTTAGGGAAGACCCTCCTGCCCATGGTAGCAACATCCACCATGACAGCAGAATTCCCTCTTCTGAAATGCTCCAGAACATTGTGCTGTGCCTGTTTCTCCCAGAAGCCCCTGGCATGCTCATTGTGTTCCTGTTCCAGGCTTGTCTGGTGCACACGAGTGAGACTATCCGAGTGTGCTACTTCATGGAGCGGCTCATGGAGCAGCAGCGACCACTCATGTTGGTGGGGACCGCGGGCACAGGCAAGTCGGTGCTGGTGGGAGCCAAGCTAGCCAGCCTTGATGCAGAGGACTACCTGGTGAAAAGCATACCATTCAACTACTATACCACTTCAGCAATACTGCAGGGTAAGGGGTCCAGAGACCATGGCAGGGGGTAGGGGTGCCTGAGTGGCCCTGTCACCTAACACAGAGATGGAGCACAGTGGCAGGCACTTGCTCGGCTGGATGGTGCATTTCTTCTCACAATACCCTTCTCACCTTTTCCCTCCTTTCTCTCCCATAACACCTCTGTCCCACTTCTCCTACACACCTTAGCACAGCCTCCCCTACCCATCCTTTCTCCCCACACTCTTCCCTGACCCACTAAATTCCTCCAGGGCAGGAGTTCAGCATAGAAAACAACCTAAAAATGCTTTGAGAGATTTGCATGGGCTTCTGTTACCTGACATGTCTCTCAAGATCATTTTATTCATCCCTCACATTTTATAGATGGGGAAACTGAGGCACAGGTAAAAATACATGATCGCCCAAGGTCACCACCAAGCAGCAAGGCTGGCATGGCACTTTAGTCTTCTGCCCACACTGAACCTGCTTTTCACTGGAAGGTTACACAGTGGCCTTCCTAGGGGCCCAGGGCCCTCCAGGGCACAGCTTCAGGCTCAGAGGGTTAGTACAGGCATTACCCCTCACTGGAGTCACTTTCTCCTTGGCTGTCACTTATGGTAGGGTCTCCTGTTTTATAGAAACATTCAACACAATAATCATGGAAACAGCTTCCTTTTGAAAAACCACCCACACCAGCCTCCCCACAAGAGGAGGAAGTGGCAGGGTGAGAGACAAACCCTGCTCTTATGTTGCATGGTAACAGGCTTGCCCCACTCCTTGTATCTCAGCCCCACCACTAGAGTGTAAAATCCACTGAAAGTAAGGAATTCAGTGTGTGTGCTGCTTGCAGATTGGTAAATTATCTTAATATAAGCCATAGCTTATAACATGAAAAATGAACATGGCATCATCAGGCCTTAAGCTGGCAGACTTGCAAAACAGGCTTCACTTTGACCCCCACCTGCTCAGCCTGGACCACTTTTACTTATCTGGTTGCTGCTGTTGCTGGTGCTCTGCTCTCCCCAAGCCCATATGAGATACCAGCTCACTTCCTACCTTCTTTCTGCACTGTTTGCCACCTCTTCCAGGGTGAGGGTCCAGCCAGCCTTGCATGCTGGTAGGGGTGGTGCTGTGTCTGCTCTCTACATGTCATAGCAGCTGAGTGGCTACAGCTTATTGGTGGCAGTTCAAGTTTTCCCCTCTTTCCCCCTCAGTGACAAAGAGACCTCTCCATGGGCTTCATCCACTGTCAGAATGATAAAGGTTTTACACCCTCAGCCCTAACCCAGCAATCCTCTGTAGTTCCCACATGAGTGTTAACAAGTAAGGCAAAGTGAAACAGTGAAGACTTATATTGAAACTTCACTAGTTTATCCAGAATGTGAGCATCTTCTATTTGGCTACTGAAAGAATACTTCTGCAATTTTTTTGTTCACAATGTAAACAGCTACAAGTACATACATTTTTAAGTTTAAATTGCATGAACATTTTCCTCCCACTTTTTGCTAAGTCCATACAATCAACAAAGCAAATCAAGCCCTGGTCTGGGCGCTTGCCCATTTCCTTAGTGTAAATGCTCCCATGATGACCAGTTTCCAGTGGAGAAGTGAGGCACAGTAGCACACCATCCACAGTACTTCTGTGTTACAGATAAAATCAACCAAAACAACCTCAAGAGCACAGATAATGGCAAAGGGTAGCAAAATTATTCAGGTCTGAATTTTGAATATTTATTATCTTTGTTTTAATATAATTTACTTAATTGTCACCTTATCTAATTTTTAAAATAATGGCTATGTATAACCATTGCAAAATTCTCTCAATCTTAATAACCCCAGGGACAACTAGCTTCCTCTTCAGCCCTGAGAGTGCAGCCACCAGCATGCCGCACAGGGCCACAATCTGTCTCAGGCCGGCACCACCACATTAGCGCCCAACTGTGGTCATGAGCAGACTTTGCATGCCTGGCTGGTTCACATCTTTTTTTTTTTCCCCTTGAATTAAAAGAGGGAATTTGTTTATTGAGAGGAAGAGAATACAAGCAATGTAAAACTCAAAAGTTTATCTGACTTTGACTTTTTTCCTCCTGTCAAATGGGGGAATTTTATTTGTACATTTTCTAAGAGTCCCAATCTCCTCATGAAATCCTCATATGGATGAAGCTTTGGGGCAGAGATTCCTTAAGTGACCACTGGGGAGCACTCTTACCGGGGCGGGGGTAACTGCTCAGTGCAGCCCCTTCTCCCCCTCTGCCCCATGTGCACTACAAAATAGTCACCACCTGTGATGGGGAGCCCAGCAGCTAGTGAACGGAAGCTCTGGAAGCCCACTCTGCCGTCTCACCACTGGTCCAGGTAAATTTACTATTTTATCCACAGCCACAGTGTCTTTTTGACTTTCAAAAAATCCAGGGAACTTCTTTTCCATGAACACTCTCAGGTTTTCCCTTGCTAAGTAGTTTCATCCCCAGCAAGTTTTTGAAACATGAAAACCATGGTGCCCACTGTGTGTTCCATTTGAGACGGCATTTTGGGGAGGTCTGGAATAGAGGTATGGCAGGATTGCTTGGCTGGCCAGGATGCGCAACCAGTGAGTCTGGTTTGCATCTTAATACTTTTTGGTCCACCTAACATAGTTTCTTTTTCTTGTTCCTGGAAAGATACACCTCTACACACATTGCAGGGCTTAAATCCAATAACTGATCAGATGACCAGCTCTGTCCATTTGCACCAATTCTTGCTATTACTTACAACTACACTGATGACAATGATGATGATAATGATGATAATGATAGTAACTAATTTATCAAACATCCGCCAGGTATGTGTTAGGCATAATCTTAAGATTAGGCTTTTACATCAAAACAGCCTAGTACTGGCATAAAAACAGGCACATGGACCAGTGGAACAGAACAGAGAGCCCAGAAATAAACTAAAGTCTCTAAGTTCAATTAATATTCAACAAAGTGGGCAGGAACATAAAATGGAATAAAAATAGCCTCTTCAACAAATGGTGTTGAGAGAACTGGACAGTTACGTACAAAAAAATGAAACTTGAGCACCAACTTACACCATACACAAAAATAGATTCAAGGTGGATAAAAGATTTAAATATAAGCCGTGACATCATTAAAGTCCTAGAGGAGAACATAGGCAGGAAAATCTCAGACATTTTTACTTATATGTCCCCTAGAGCAAGGGACATAAAGGAAAGAATAAACAAATGGGATCTCATCAAAATAAAAAACTTCTGCATGGCTAAAGAAAACAGTATTAAAATAAAAAGAGAACCAACTGTATAGGAAAACATATTTGCCAATGATACCTCAGACAAGGGTTTCATCTCCAAAATATATAAAGAACTCACATAACTCCACTCTAAGAAGACAAGCAACCCAATTAAAAAATGGGCAAAGCACTTGAACAGACACTTCTCAAAGGAGGACATACAGAGGATCTAGAGACACATGAAAAGATGCTCAATATCACTAGCTATCAGAGAGATGCAAATTAAAACCACAATGAGATACCACTTCACACC
>CM052545.1:60094288-60117399 GCA_028533065.1 Trachops cirrhosus | reverse complement strand
TGTTTTCCCATACAGTTGGTTCTCTTTTTATTTTAATACTGTTTTCTTTAGCCATGCAGAAGCTTTTTATTTTGATGAGATCCCATTTGTTTATTCTTTCTTTTATGTCCCTTGCTCTAGGGGACGTGTCAGTAAAAATGTTTTTGTGTGCAATATCTGAGATTTTTCTGCCTATCGGGATAATTTTTGATTTGACAATTTCTGTTTGATTTATTTTTAAAGGTTTCAGTACATGCTGAGATTCTTTACCTGGTAACCTAACTTCTTGGTCATATTAGTTATAGTTTTGATAAGGTTTGTGCCTGGTAATTACAATACCTAGATCTTCTGTAGGTCAGTTTTTTCTTGGTTTTAGTCATATCTCCTGGTATTCCCAGTAATTTGTTTGATTGCCAGGTTTATGAGTTCTAAAGTGTGCAGATAATTTGAGGGTTTAGATCATGTTATTTTCCTTCAGAAATTATATACTTATGCTTCTGGCAAGCAGTTACCAGGAATTGAGGAGGTTGAAGATGGGCTTGAGTTCCTGTGAGGCCTGAATTACTTGTTCACACACACTCCTGGTGTATAACCATTTGATGGAGTCCTAGGGGCTTCTAGCTATGACCTCTTTCTTGGTAATCTCTGACCTCCAGTTTCCATCCTTCCTACCCCATGAGATGAGAAAGCTTTTCAGCATCCTAACTTCTCACTTGTCTTTGTCTCTGCAGTTTCTCAGCCTATAAGCCATTGCTTGTGAAATGGCAGATGCCTAAAGAAGATAAATGGCACCAAAGTCAGGACTGATCTCGCTTCTTCCTCTTTTCTCTTGCATCCAAGCCCCTTAAGTCCTTGCTCACTTGATTATCTTCTAATGCCTCTAAAAAGATAAACTTAAAAATAATTTTTTCTTTTTTTAGTAGTTGATCTCAGTGGGTTGGTCTGTGATCCGCTATTCTGCCATTACCAAAAGCAGAAATATTGATGGAGGTTCTTGCAATGTTCTAGTAATTGATGGATTCAATGTTAATTCATTCATTCTTTCAACAAGCATCCACTGAGAATCTAGTATATGCCAGGCACTATGCTAGGTGCTAGGAATAAAATTATTAAAACAAACCATATCCGAAATGAAATCTCTCCATTTCTCTGCCTTTGAGACACTCACCATGACCTGGAAGAGGCAAACCTGAACAAAGAAAAATAATTTTAGAACCTAAGAATTCTCTTATAAATAGATATTTATACATAAAAAGTTATGTGGGCCACATCAGGGAAGTGCTGTTGGACAGGGAAGAAGTTGTCATGGAGGACTCCAACCAAGGATGCCAGTTGATCTAGAGCTTGAAATATGAGCAGAGCAAACAAAGAAAAAGACATGAAGCACAGAAAGTAATTTGAGCTTTGTGAAGATTTTGTGGGATGTGGTGATCAGAGTGATCTTGAGAAAGCAGACTGGTAATCATATTATAACCAGACCTTTATGCCATGCTGTTGAATCTGAGCATTATTCTGCTGGGAGTGACAAACAATTAAATGACCACTTTTTCTCTAAGACAAGAAAGAAAGCAATGAAGGCAAACACGGGAATGAATGAGATGTAATTTATAGGACTTATTGAAGTTGTTGAGGGGCTCCAATCTTGAGGGTCTTTATTTTTCAATGAAAAAGAAAGCTAAGACATTGGCTAATAGGAACAGAGGTGTGACAGAAATTTGAAAAAACAGTAAATATGTGGAATAATCCCTGTGTTGGACAGGAAGGAGAACCTCCTAGAGATGAACAAATGTACTCGTGACCCACAAAGGTTAGCTACATGCATTCCAGCCCTTTGTCCTCATTAGGATTTCACATAAGCACTTGTGGCTTAGACTAACTTTCAAAATGGCACTTAAGGAATTGGAATACAGCAGAGAAGCCACATCTTCCCTCAGTGTGGTGATTTGGAAAGTAATAGTTAAAATTCCAGGATCTAAGTAAGGTCAGGCAAACTGATTTGAATACCTGTTGGTTCTGAACTAAGGCCATTCACTATGTGATTGGACATGCTTCCTATCTTTCTGAATCCCAATTTCCAAATTAGACAAAGTGGATATAATAAAAATGACTTTGTGGGATGGTCATGATGGTTAAATGAGTTTTGTTTGGCAAAACATCTAGTCCAGTACCTGTCACATAAATGGCTTCAATACATTGTAGCTGTTGTAGTTTTAAGTTGTTATTCATGTTACTTTTTTGTCTGTTCTCCTTGAAGGGCATTCTCTTCTCCTCGGTGGAATGTATAAAGTCCACACAGGACCTAGTCAAGCTCTATCTGCATGAAGCAAATCGTGTTTATCGGGATAAGCTGGTGGAAGAAAAGGACTTTGATCTTTTTGATAAAATCCAGATAGATGTGGTCAAGAAATTTTTTGATGTGAGTATTGCCCTGAGGAATTGTTTTACATTTGAAAAATAGTGATAATTATGCAGATGATAACCAAAATGATCAATATCTAGCCCATAAATTGGAGAAAATCAGAGATTACATAAGGAGAGAAAACTCGATCATTATTTTGCCAAGGTGAAAAATGCTGGGGCAAGAAGAGGCAAATCAATCACAGAATATCAGTGTTGAGAAGTACCATAGACATCAGCTGATCCAAGTTTGCGCTAACTCCCCTCAGTGGCCTTTCCTGGGTGAGTCATCACAGTTGACTCACCAGCATCCTTGGAAAGGCCCAATCTCATCTTCCTCAAAGCAGCCACTTTGGAACTGTGAATGACTGAAAATTTAGAACAACTTTGAAATTTGGGGACTTTGGAACAATTTTAAAGACTGAAGATTGATTATAATAATGATCTAAAATGTATTTCCCTGTCTTATAATCCTAGGTCTGTAAGACAAACCTTCAAATATTTTAAAGCCATTTGTCTTGCCCTTCTTAGGGCTTCTCTTCTCCAAGCCAAATAGTCTCAGTTCTTGTAGTCATTCCTGACATGGCTTGTTTTCAAACTCAGAGTTATTTGACATCATCTTGGTTATTCTCCCATTGCTTTCTGCTCTGAAATCATGGTGCCTGATTTTCTTCCCAGCCCCAACTGGTGTCTGACCGAGAGCAAGATCATCATTCTCCTTTGCTTATACACCATTATTTTGTTACTCTGTTTTCCAAAATGTGTCCTGCTAAATAGTTATACCACAATATACTCCTTTGAAAAAGGGTATCTGAGATTTCTCAAGTTGAGAAACAACTTCGTATCATATTCCTTTCTTAGAAATTCAGTGCATTCCACATTGAGGCCCTGAACATCTTGAATGACCCTGATTCATATACCATTTCCCAAACATGTTGGACCCTACACCTCTTTCCCTCCATCAAAGCTACTAATAATTTTCAGAATGATTGGTTCATAGAATATACCTTGGAAACAGTGATACAGCATCACATCCTATGATCACATAACATTTCTTAGTGTAAAAATCACCCCAAAACTAACACTGAACCTTTTGTTGAACAAAGTCCCATATTTTTCACACATACTTCTTGTCTGTCCTCTCCTGACCTTAGAAATAATCAAATCTTGTATTTAAATGTATTGTGGTGTCCCTATGTTCACCTCATTAGGTTTAGCTCTCCACGTGTTTTCCTGATAAGATCCTGGGTCTATCTCTGAAAATGGTTACTGTCCACCCAGACTTACAGGACAGTTTTATGAATCTTTGCACAGCACTTTTAAAAAAGATTTTTAATTAATTAATTAATTAATTTAGTAGGTTAGTTTAGACAGGGGAAGGGAGAAAGAAAGAGAGGAAGAGAAACATCAATGTGTGGTTGCCTCTCACAGACCTGACGAAGCCTGCAACCCAGGCATGTGCCCTGACTGGGAATCGAACCCACAACCCTTCGGTTCACAGACCAGGGCTCAATTCACTGAGCAACACCAGCCAGGGCTGCACAGCATTTTAAGTAACTTATCTCAGTCTTCCCTTTCCTAATTCAAACACTCTGAATTCCTCCACTTATCCCATCATTTTTACATGGTCAGATGTTTAGCACTCTCACGTTAGATCCTCCTATCTGAGCACTGTAGAATGTGTCAGTGTATTTATTCACGGTTAGCTCTGCCAATGAGCCTTTACTGTCTCCTTAGATTGGTCTACGCCAGCACTTCAGCGTGACAACACTCCATGCCTGAGACAGAGGTTTCTGTGTGGGTCTGGACCCTGAGGGCATGTATTTTTTATCATAGACCCAGACACAATTAATGCTGCTGTTATCCTCTCCCAACAGCATTTGTTGGGTTTTTTTTTTTTTTGCATAAGTGCACATTTTATTTCAGCACAAACAGCATTTATACCTTCCTTTTCAAATGAATTTTATCCTTTTTTCACTGTTAGAATGTCTGTAGAAATAAGCATTAATTTCAGTCTTACTGCAAATACAGGGTCATAATTATGAATAAACACTGTCACAGCATAAACTCAGTGAAGAAATCTTGCTCTGTTACCTAACAATGGAATTTCTGGAAGTTGAACTCTAATATTTGGCTTCACTAAAAATATAATCATTTCATTCTTGATTTTCATTACTGTAAAAGCAAAATTATTGATCCTTTTCTCCTTCTAGGGATCAGGGACAAAATGACTCACTCTATCTCATTACTGTACCATGGGTAAGACATCACCACCCCATCCACTGCTGGAGCCTGCATGCCTAGGAAGGCACGGCCCGGGGCTGCTCCTTGTCTGTGGCTGAGGCAGCTCTAAACAGAGCTCATGCTGGGGCATAATAGCATACACACTTTTTGTCCTTGTCTGACTATCCTGATTGTGTGAATCTTCTCTTACAACCATCTTTTTGGCAAAATATATGCGCATGTTGAGGGAAACCTGTACTGTGTATGAGCAGTGTTGAGCCAAAATTAAAATTCCAAAGGCATTCCTTTCAACCTTTCAACCAGTTATGTGACAAGCATACATAAACTAATCACTAAAATTCTGTGGCACACCAAAAGTATATTATATTTTTTGCCAATCTGACCATTAGGTATAAATTTGATGCACTCACACTGAACAGCTATGGTTGTGTGCTGTCCAGATTTTTATTTGACAATCTAAGGGAAAAGAGTCACTATTAAGAAATCTTTGATTCACTGCATGGGTTGGTTTTCTCTCGCCCTTCCATACAGCCTGGCTCTGATCACAAAATCGGAGACATGGTCTGTTCATCAAAGTGTCTTTGTATCCCAGGCTTTTCAGCCTACATTTTGGCTGTTCCTCTGCTAGATCATTCATGTAAATTGACTGCCATCAGGACTCATTCCCAGTATATTAGCTCATTTTCAAACTGGGCAAATGGACTCTCACATCACTTTCCCGCATGTTCTCCTCAAGTAGCAAGAATGACTCTCCTGCCTTGCATTAAATCTTATCCAAATGTCTGGACATTTATTGTTACAGCCTAGCAAAACCAGAATCATTTAAGGGTTTTCTATGGCCCTGAAACTACCTTTAAAATATAATAACTTTTTGCTATTTAACTCTTTCTACTCCTTTCTTCTTACAACCAGGCAACATTCTTGGCTTCTCTATGGATATCACTGTCGTCCTCACTTCCCCTTCATTAGGTTTGATGAATCTTGCCTCCTGGGCTTATATGTGAGGTACAACGTTGAAGGCCCACCCTACAGTGCTCCTGTGTCCCTGGCAATGCCCCTGCTGGTGACCATCATGCTGGTTACCTGTTTTCCAGGTGGACCTCCCAGTCTGAACTTTAGGAGAAAAGAATGGCAGTTGGGGACTATTGCTTGTGCTGGTATAAATTTTACGTATGTATTAGAAAACTTATTCTTTCTTGGACTTACTTCCTCTTCAACTCTTCTTACTCTTGAAATCTCAAGTATTTGTGTTTTGATAAGTAATTCCTTTGTGAATCAAAAAAGTATTAGCCATGTCTTCAATACTTAGAGACTGGATTGGCGGTAAAGAGACACAGACTCCATATTTTTTAAGCTGAGTTGTGCTAGGTATTTATTAAACATGGTAAGGTTTGTCCTGGGGACAAGATTTGACACACAAGAAGCCCAAATCTTTGTGGAAGTTTCATAAATAGGGGGTTCTACTGAAAATGCTTTAGGATTATCAATATCCTTATAAGCAAACCAGTCACCTAAGGATGGCTGGTGGCATATTCTTCAGAAACTAATCCCTCTGTGCTGAGCTTATGGAGCTGGGGCTTGCTCCCTCCAGTGTGCATTATCACAGGAAACAGCAAGGATGTTTTATGACATTGCTGTGGATTGAAGAGCAAGGCACATCGGAACAGATGTTGGAGAGATGAGGCCACTAGGTGCACCATGATCTCCTTCCCTCAACACTGGTGAAAGAGACCCTGCTTAGAGAAATACCCACCATGTCCCCACCTACTCTGCCCAGAGATGGAACCCATTTCTGATGGTACTTGTGAGAAGGGTACCTCCCAACTTCCACTGCCCATCCTCAGCCCAAAAGGAGTAACAGACACCATCCATGACTGTGTGGACACAATAAACAAGTGTTAAACACCCGTCTCAATGGCCTTTTTAAGAGGGACAGTGTTGGGATCAGCACTGATTTCATTTTGGGGGAGTGTGTAGAGTGAAATGGGAACTCAGGTGTCTCTACTCTGTGTGGAACCAGAACTGAGATTCGATAAGGAGGGTGCTTGTCCCTGTATCTCCTCACCAGGATATTGAAGAGACCATGGAGCAAACTCAAAGCCTGAACATGTATTGCCACTTTGCAAATGGCATCGGTGAGCCCAAGTACATGCCTGTGCAATCATGGGAGCTGTTAGCCCAGACACTGGTGGACGCCTTGGAGAGTCACAATGAAGTCAACATGGTAATGGACCTGGTTCTCTTTGAGGATGCCATGCGGCACGTGTAAGTACACTTCTCTTGTTTTCTTTTCTCAACTACCTCCTCTCCCCACTGTCTGGGGCCTCACTTGGGCATTTGAGGACATTTAGATAAAACCGGGAAACTAGCTACCATTTCTTCTGTGCTGGGAGAGCAGCAGCTGCTATTCCTGCCACTGGCCCTAGGGGGCACCATAGAGCTCAATGCAGGCATGACAGGATTTATTTCCTTGTCTGTCATTTACTGTCCCTAGGCTGGACCACAGTGACACCATGGGAAAATGTGAGATAACAAACAGAACACCAGACAGCTCCATACCTGCATCCCCACCCCACACTAGTCCAAGGGCTAATTTTATAATAATGAGATTGGAGCTTTTTGTTTAAGTGCACATGTATTTCCAAAGTTAAACATCCTCACAGGTGTCATTGCTATCAAATGAATTGCTGACATAGTCACCAAGCCTCCCAGATACTTTACACTCATGCCAGTGCTGCCCTATCCTGCTCTTTACATCCCTCATTCTGTGTCCCCTTCACCACCCCTCACTGCCTGCCCACGTTCTTCCTCCCTGTCTCCTCATACTCATGGTCTTCAGCAGAAAAACCTACTCTACTTTCAACTCCTCTGAACTGTTCCTGCATTGACAAAGTCTTCCTGAACCCTGACTGGCCCCTTAGTTGAGGAAGGCTGCTTTTTCTTCCCTATTCTATGGACCTCAGGGCCTAGAGAGAAGTACCCCCCTTACCCCCACCTCATCCCAATAGCATATTTAAACCATTTCTCCTTTCATCCTTTACAAAATCCAGGGGGTTTTTGGAGGGGGAGGGTTGAAGCATAAATAATTGGACTTTCACTCTCATTGCCTCTTCTTGTTACTATCATCTGCTAGCATCCAGTTCCACACATCATTTACCAGTGACCTTGGTGCAAGGACTGTCCTGTCTTGGTCATACCTTTCTTCTCTCCTGGCACCTGTGCAACACCTTGTCTTTTTGTCCTCGGCCTCCGTAGCTCCAGTGCTCTTCCCTGCATCCCACCTCAGCCACTTATTCGCATGTGCTGTCCTAGAATTTCCATCATCAGTAATGAGCCCACCTCCAAATCCTCCATGTCAAGCATTTCACTCTCTGACTAATACTTCCTCCCCTTCCATTCACCCATCTAGTTTTTCTTCGAGATGTTCTTAAACTTTATCAAAACTTTATTCCATGAAGAGAAATGAACTGCTTTCTTGAACTCTTTTACCCCTTAGTTTTTTTTTTCTTAAAGATTTTATTTATTCATTTTTAGAGAGAAGGGAAGGGAGGCAGAAAGAGAGGGAGAGGAACATCAATGCCTGTTTGCCTCTCATGCATCCCCTACTGGGGACCTGGCCTGCAACCCAGGCATGTGCCCGACTGGGAATCAAACTGGCGACCCTTTGGTTCACAGGCTTATGCTCAATCCACTGAGCCACACTAGCCATGGCTTCACCCTTTAGTCTTTACTTTCCTGCACCACCACAGACTCAATCATCCCAGTGCAAGCTCCCTAGCTTTCTTGTCATTGATTGCATCCATGTGAGAAAAACCCATTGTCATCATTAAACCCCTCTGTCTTATTGATCCACACCTGCCCCTAAGCATCTGAAGATTATTGAAGAACAATCCCCCACCATGTTCATTTAGTTTACTTCAGATTTTCAGACACAAATATCAAAGGGGCCCTCAACTTTGGTAGAAATCCTCCTCCACCACCCTTGCTGACTTCCCTACCCTCTGGTGGCTGCATCACAGTTTTTCTTTTCAAGCTTTTAACACCCCTCCCCCCTCTTCATTCACAGTTAATGAGCACCACTCTTACTTCACTAAGATAAGGAAAGCAACCAGAAGAGAATTTTCTCATCTCCCAGCCATCAAATCTAACAGCATATCTGTATCCCACCTGCATCCCACACACAAACACTGACTTTCCTAACAGTTCAGTGACTGTTCATACCTAAGGTCAGTTCTTCTTCTAGCTGTGCACTAGATCCCATCTCCTCTCATCTTCTCAGTGACTCTGCTCCTTCCTGCAATTTCCTCTCCTCTCCAATTCTTTCCCATCCCCCCTCTATCTTCCTTCTTACCTCATCATCATTAATTCATTAATTCCCTGATCATATGCATTAATGTAAACATGCCATACTATCATTTGTCTAAAAAGAATAGGCTATTCTTAATTCTACCATCCTTTTTCATCCACTTCCCCATTTCTTTCCTATTTACAACCAAACTCATCAAAAAGGTTTACTTGTCACACCTTCCCATTTTTCATCCTCTTTTCAGTCCACTTATTACCACTCAAACAAGGAAGCTCTTACTGATGTCACCAAAGACCTACCTCTTGCTAAATTCAGTTGTCACTGGTGGGTCCTGCCCTTGTATTACATGACTACTCTGCTGTATTTGTCATTATTAAGTACTCTATTTGTTTACATCCACCCATTCATCTGATGGATGTCTTAGTATGAGTTCAGGGATCTTTGTTTTATTCACTGCTAGATCCCCAATACCTAGGACAGTGTCCAGAACATAGCAGGTACTCTACACAAATTCTTAGCACATCACATGAGAATAAATGATGAGGACAGAGAGTGCTGAGGGGTGCTGTGACTTGAAACAAGGTGATCAGAAAGGCCTCACCGAGAAGGCAGCATGTGGGGTGGCATGTAAGAGCTCCACTCACTAAAGAAGTCACTATAGGTCTGGTGCCTGTGCTTTGTTCATTTAGTTTTCACCAAAACCCTGAAGAAAGCAAAGTTGAATGTCACACACCCCAGAAATAGGCAGCCAGAGCTAACACTCACAACGCTGGGCTCTGGAGTGTTTGCTCTCAGCCATCATGCTATGGCGCTTCCTCGTGTGCTTTTTGTCTTTCCGCTGGTCCAGTGTAAGCTCCTTGAGCACAGACCTTGTCTCACTGCCCACCAAATCCCTGGGACCTTTGACAGTGTCTGGCTCATAGTCAGTGGTCAGTGAATAATAGTTTTAAAGTGTCTGTTCACTAATATTTAAGAGCTACCTGAGACTGTGTTACAGTCAATGTGATTTCCAACATGGGTGATCAATGGGCTGATGCTGTTTTAACAATGGAAAAACAGTGGAAATAATTGTCTGGAGGAGGCAATTCTGAAGAATAAAGTGTATTTGGATGGAACACTTAAAAGTATCAGTGTCCCATGACTTCATTCTCACACTGCCCTTCCCTCCCCTCCCTGAGCCTCCTCAACCCAAATCTTTGTAGCTTCTACCAGCTAGAAAGAGCAGAAAACAGAACACCAAAACATACAGTGAGAGACACAGATAACCTAATAATTTTGGAAGATTCCATGACCTCTCATCACTGTACCCAGTGCCCAATGTGGAGGGGTCTTGACCCACTGCAAGGACGTCCTACCCTTTGATACCCCAGGTGGGACTAGGCAGGGCAGAAAGGATGCCCCAGTATGCATTTCCCAGGAAATCACAGGGCCAAACAGGGCCCAAGGGGCCAGCCAAGACAAGGGCCTACGTTTATAGGTGCAATAAAGCCCATGCTCATATTGACAAGCATATTATCAAAATGATATTATCTGGCTATTCTCACCACATGGGTTCTTAACATTTTCTTTTGTTTGATTCCCCTACACCTTTCCTAAGCTTTGCTCCTTTTTCCCTGAACTTATTAATGAAGCACTGTGGAGTAGTTAGTTGCAGGTACTGTGGATTATTATGAGCACATATACTGTACATAGAGCCAGACCCAGGTTTCTGTCCTGGTTCTGTCACTATTGGGCTGTGCCCCTTTGTGAAGGACACTGAACTTCCTCAAGCCCAAGTCCCAATTTCCTCCTCTGCAAAATAAGGGTAATAAGAATACCTATGTTGTAAGGTTGTTGCTCTGTGTGAAGTGCTTTGCAGTTAATAAGCAGTCCATAAATGTTTGTCTTTTCTCTTTGTGCTGTTGTTTTCTTCCCTTCACAGTATGGTTCTGCTTTCCTATGGCCTTCCTTCATGACCTCCACACATTCTGTTCTGCTCTTGGTCAAAGCCTCACGCTGGATCTTTCCCCCTGCTTTTGGCATATTCTTAATCTATCTTTTTTCCTGTTCATTCCCACATATTCTTTTCTGCCTCTTCTTCTTTTCTCTTAGAAAAAAATTCAGATGTACTTCTCTTGCTCCTCTTCTTTTGTGTGTCCTCCCAGTGCTCGTGCACATGCACATTCGCTCTTCAATGCGCCAGCTTCCTCCAGCTGTGCTGTGGTGCAACTTCAGCTTTTGTTTGTGATCACCCAGAAATTCAGTAATGAATTAACTTAGACTGCCTTGCTTTTCTGGCCCAGCAGCCCTCTAGAATATTGATCTTCTTTTTAAATTTTGTAATTTAAATGCAGAGTCCTTTGCCCTAGTCAGAGGTTGTTAATGAATCCCCAGCTGGAGTCCAATGCTGACAGTGGCAGACTGAACCATTCTTCTTTCGAAATGTCACCACTGGTGATGTATTTTCCACTTAGGTATTCAATCGCATGGACCATGCTAAGCTGAGTTGAGGTCTTCTAGAATAGAGTTCGTGTTAGGCGGCCCAGAGCACCCAGTTGGACTTCTCCTCTTCATCCTCCATGCTTGCCTCTCTCCTCTAGTAATCCATTTTTGTCCCCTCCTTTTTTAATTAGAAAAGAGGACCTGGATATCTTAGCACCATGGTTTCTCCTTTTTCCATTGTAGTCAGACACCATCCAGTACAGACAGAAAGCAGATGATTCCTTGCCCCTGGCATCATGAATGATTGTGTACATCGCCCCAGATGCGATGCTGAGTATAAGATACATATCATCCTCTTTAAGAGAACTGTATGGAACACTTTTAGTGTGCTAAGACTATACAGAATACATGATGGCATAGACACTCTTCCAATGTCTAGAAAGTGTGGTTTAATAAGGGAGCAAGAACGGTAAATCTGATATAAGACAGAGTACAAATATTATAATAAAAATTATGAAGAAAGTAAAATCATAAAAGAACTAAATGCAGATCAATTAATAACTCCTAATTATTTGGAAGAATAAACTTAACTACATAAATTTAGTGACATACAGTTTAAGTAAGTCCAAAAACCTAAAAGTTTCTGTATATCTGAAACATTAAAATTAAAATATATAAGTACCCAAGTGGGGGGATATTTTGAAACATACATAAAAATACATAAAAGGGTCTTACAAATTTAGAAGAATACTTCAATTGAGAAGTGGGCAATGGACAAGAAAAGAAAATTTATAAAAGAAGACAATAAGAGGAAAAATATTCAATTCTCTAGAAATCAAAAAATTAAAACTGTAATTTTTTCAACCATTAAATAGGCGAAGATTAAAAAATAAGACCTAGCCCTGGCTGATGTGGCTCAGTGGACTGAGCACCAGCCTGCAAACCGAAGGGTCACTGGTTTGATACCCAGTCATGGTGCATGCTTGGGTTGCAGGCCAAGTCCCCAGTAAAGGGTGCACAAGAGGCAACCACACACTGATGTTTCTCTTCCTCTCTTTCTCCCTCCTTTCCCTTCTTGTTAAAAATAAAAATAAATTAAAAATCTTTAAACAAAGAATTGCTTCTCTTTAAAAAAAGAATAAGACCCGGTGTCAACAAGGGTGGAGGCAAGTCTCTCCAATCTGCTGGAGGTGGGAGTTGTTGACTAACACTTCTGCTAGCACCTTTTTTAAAAAAATAAATGTGTCCCATAGGAGAGATGAGGCAATAAGTATCCACAGATATTAAGTTTATTGACGCTAATTCGATGACTAAGTCATCAGTATATACAAGAAATTTGCAGTAATGAAATTCAAACCACAGAAGCTTAGCAAGAGCCCTTTAACCTCACACATGCATTTTGTTGATGTGTCAAACTCCACCCCCCAAAACTTCCCTCAAGCCCTCCTCCAAATTGGGGTTAGCTAGACCCTAGGCTGCTCTACCTCTAATTACTATTACTTAATTTGAATATGGAATTTTTCATTATAATATCATTAACACAAGACAGGGACACAGAACTGCAGCCTGTGCAATGCAATCTCAGATTTACCCCCTGCTCTCTGTGGTTGGACTTGACCTGAGTTCTTGTTTTGCACATTTTTCTGATCCCAAGGCCACCAACACTGTTGTCTCTTCCTCCTTATCTTACCCACTTCTCCACAGTGGCTTTGTTACTGTGATATGTATCCCCAAATTCACTGACTTAACACATTTTCATTCAACTAGCTTAATCTTACATATTCTCAGCCTCCGATATAATGGATTCACCTTTTGATCAATCCTACTTAAGAAGAGTATAAATTGATGCCACCATTCTGGGGGTCAGTTTTTCAAAAAGTCATAAAATTGTTTTACTGTTTGACTTGGCAGCTTTACTTCTAGGGACTTATCCTATGGACATAGACATATAAATGAAAAGTATTCACATGGCATTATTTAAAACTGGAAAATGTTGGAAACACCCCAAACATCCAACAGTAGGCTATTGCAGACAAGCGAGTTATTCTATACAATGGAATCTTGTTCCACCATTAAAGCATGGTTTAGCAGATTACTCAGTGGCACAGGGAAATAATCACAGTATATCGCTAAATGAAAAATGATCTCAAAACTCTATGTTCAGTATAAATGTGAACACAACTTTGAAAATATATGGAATAAAGACACTGAAATAGAGAACAGGCTGACGGTGACCAGAGGGGAGAGGGGAGGGAACTTCAGGGGGAAAGGGAAAGGGTTTATAAGAACAAGTATAAAGGACACATGGACAAAAACAAGGAGGGGGTGGAAATGGGAGGGAGGTGGGGAGAGCTGGGGGGTGGGCTGGGATGGGAGTAAAAGACAGAAAACTGTACTTGAACAATGATTAAAGTAAAATAAAAAAGAAAATATATGGAATAAAAATATATTGATGTTTCAGATGTAATAAATGTATATACACATAAATAAATACTTATAAACATATAGACACTAGGGGAAATTTCAGAAGAACATATAATTAATGTCAGTAGTGTATATGCAAGATAGAATTGTAGTTTTTCTGTTTTATGCATTTTTACAATAAATAGTTATTGTTTTTAAGATGATAAAAGAAAAGGGCATAGGAGTTATTCTTATAAGAATGTAGGTTCCTCACATAGGTATGTACATAGTACTGAAGGGAATTTTTTTTAAAAGGCTGCTGGTGTGCCCTGGAGGGCAGGCTGTGAACAGCTCAGTAGCATTTGAGGAGGGGCAGGAGGAGTGGGCTCCTCGAGGGTGAGGGGTGGTCTAAGCCCAGGGCCTGGGAACATCGCCCCGCTGCTGTGGTGAGGATATGCTCACTGACACTGGTAAGTATAGCTGCAAAGGAAAGAGTCCAGAAGCCAAGGAAATGGTGCCTTGTAGAAGCATCCACAAACACTCATTACAAGGGCATCGATATCCAGGAAGGATAGAAGAGAGAGAGCGAAGAGCCACGGCAGAGCTCTCTGTCACTCGCTGGCTTTAATTTTGCTGCTTCTCTCCTAAGAGAAACAAACTGTTCTATGCTTGTCCTCCAGCCTTCCCCTGATTTTTTTCTAACTGTACACTTTCTACCTTACTCTTTTTCCTGCCCCCTCCTCTTGCCTAAAAAAGCACAGATAGATGAAGCAAAATGAAGTGGGGAGGTGTGGCAGAGTCAGGTGTGGCTGGGGAGGGGTCGGAGGGGAAGGCCTGGTCAGCTCCCCTGACTGTCACATCCCTGCCCGTCACATCCCTGCTCACTGCACCCCACTCCCGCCTGGCAGCCCTGAGCTGTTCCTCCACTAAGCTAGTTCACCAGTGGCGACTTCATTCCACTTGGTCAAGAAGGCAAGGCTAGATCTGGGGACAATGGAACTGAAGTTTCCCACAGCTGGGCCTATGCTCAGCCTCCAAGGAGGGTCCTGGTTCTCACACTTCGAGAATGCTCCTCACAGGGGAGAGTGACTGGAGCCACATGCTCCTGCCTCCTTCCCTTCAGCTGCCGTATCAATCGCATCCTGGAGGCCCCGAGGGGAAATGCGCTGCTGGTGGGCGTGGGAGGCAGTGGCAAGCAGAGTCTGACCAGACTGGCGGCCTTCATCAGCTCCATGGATGTGTTCCAGATCACGCTGCGGAAAGGATACCAGATCGCAGACTTCAAGGTGAGAAGGCCAGGAGGCTGCTGGGAGGACACTCGGCCTTTCCCCCTACCCACAGCTCCCTCTCATCAGCCCTTCACTTTCTTTGCCCAGAACCTTCACTTAATTGCCTGCCAATTTTCTTCTTAGATTCTGGACTGATGACTGAGGCACTCTTTCCTCATCAGTCTCAGCCAGAGGACACTGGCCTCCCCAGGGCTGGGGTGTGTGGCCTCAGGGCCTTTGTCCGACCTGTGCAGCTTCAGCTCATGCCCAAATCTGGAACACATCTGTTGGGTTGTCCAAAAAGTCTGCTTATTTTTTTCCGAAAAACTTTTTTTCATTTTCACCAAGAACTTTATTGATTTGAGTATTTTGAGTATGTCAGCTATCTCCCACGTAGTATAGCATTAATTGTTCTGAATTAATGCCTCAATTTGATCACTATCAAGGACTTCAGCTGGTCCACCCAACCTCGGAGCATCATCCAGTGAGAAATCTGTAGCACGAAACTTTGCAAAGCACTTTTGACACATTCAGTCAGTCACAACACCTTCTCCACACACTGCACAAAACTTTTTTAATGTTTCAGTTGTGTTTTTACATTTCTTGAAACAATAAAGCATAATATGCTGAAAATGTTGCATATTTTCTTCCATCTTCAATATTAAAATGGCTACACAAAAAATTCACCAATTTGATAAGTTTTTTAATGCATACTGATATGACAGCTATCACAATACAATCTAACAAAATTATTTTGAATGAAGTTAAAGACAACTAAGTGCCACTAGAGCCATCTTATGGGGAAAAACAAACAAACTTTTTGGCCAACCAAATGTATCAAATTCAGCACTCAGCTCTCCAGCAGCTCTAATAGACTTAGAAGGAACTCTGACAGTCTGTCCAAGTTTTATAAGAAATTTATATTTTGAAAGATGTGTTTGGTAACCCTCAGCCGCTGGGACCTTCAGTGACATTTCCTGGTTTCAGACATCAGGCACTTAGGAGCCACAATGTACACTCTGGAAAGTAAAGAAAAGCTCTATATAAAGATTTCAAAGGTCACTTCATCCATCCCCCCCACCTTTTATCCCTGGCCACAATAGAGGCACTGTAGGCACTCATGATGCGGTTTCCAGCAGGATGCTGCTCTCGCTGACCCTGGGAGAATTCTAGCCAGCCCTGAGCCAGTCCTACCCACCTTCACAGTCTCCCAGCTAGTGATGCTCACTGCAGCTGTGAAACACAGCTCAGCATTCCAGTGACTGGCTGAATCTGAGGTCTTTCATGCACCAGGGTCACATCAGATCAATCTTTACTGCTTCCAAAAAAAAGAGGAGACATAGAGCCCATGAGAATTATGCATTTATAGGATAACCTAAGACTGTGGTTCTCAACCTTGGCTATATACAGAAATACCCTTCAAATAATGCTGGTGCCAGCGTTCCACCCTCCAGAAATTCTGACTTAACTAGTCTGGGGAGTTGCCTGGGCACTAGGAATTTTCAAAGCATCACCCAGAGGATTCCAATGAGAGTTGAGAAACATTCATTGTCTTTGATAATTCTGCAAATACATAAGGTTGAGAACCATTGATCTAAAAGGAAGCTTATTAACTTTAAAGGGGAATTTATTTGGACATGAAGGAAGGACTTCTCTAAGGAAATGTATGAGGCTGTTAGAGAAAGAGCTTGGAATGGTGCAAGAGGCAGAAGACCAAGGTTAGGGAGTAATGCTGAGCTTTGTGAGAGAGATCAGCAAAGCAACTGAGACTGACTAAGCTGGAAAACTTCAGGGCTCAGCATCCTAGCCCCACACTCTATCTACCTGAAGTTTTGAATGGATGTAATTTCCTACCAGGTGAGTGTGTGTGTCTCCCAATATATTTTTTTCTAGCACAAGTCCTTTGCTGAAGCTAGTCATAAGAAAACAGAATGCTGCTAGAATACAACATATTCATCCCCAGGCAAGTTCCCCAGGTACATGACTCTTCTCTTAAGACCAAGAGCAATCCCTTGCTTCTGGGACAGGTCACTCGCTTGCATGATGAGTCTTCTCTGTCCTTTAGAAAGCTCTTACCTCTGCACAAAGCAGGAGCTCTAGAAGATAATACAAAAGCCACAGAACTAAAGATCACCACTGTTTAATTTTACTTGCTCTTACCGATTGGGATCAAGGCCTGGAACGAGCATATTTTCCAGACTGTCAGTGCAACATAAAGCTCATCCCTCATTGCCATTTTGCTTTATTTCCCATGAAAGAAGACAAGAAAGTGACCCCATTCTTAAAGAGTGAATGGGGATCTCCTGTAAGAAATCCTTCTTCTCAGAGGTCTCTGATAGTGATTTTTTTGCAGATGGACCTGGCCAGCCTGTGCCTGAAAGCCGGGGTAAAGAATCTCAGCACAGTGTTTCTCATGACTGATGCCCAAGTGGCTCATGAGAAGTTCCTTGTGCTCATCAATGATCTCTTGGCATCTGGTAAGAGACTCTTTGCACTTGCATGTCTAATACATTCCCCCTGGAGTTGGAGTCATTTGGTCCAAGGTCAGAAGAGCTGGGTTATAGGTATGAAGGGAAAAACTAAAACAGTGGAGAACAGCTTCATCAAGGTTGGTCTAGAGTTGGTGCTGGACTTGCTGTTCTGGCTCTTTCATATACCTTTCACTACAAAATAGACAATAATTTGGGGGATATCTTAGTGGGACTGTATCTGATCATCAGGAGATGAGCAGGTTAAAGTCCTGCTGTTTCCTCCCCAAATCCAAGACAGAGGCCTTCAAGTAGGTTAGACTTTAGCAGGAAGATACTCACACAGAGAACATACATACAAAACACTTAGACAATAGAGTACGATTTGGTTGTCAATTTAACCAGTCAAGGATTCAGGCCTTTTGGAAGCAAAGTGGAAGCAAGAACAGTATCTCTTCATGGTTTTCCTTGGTTTTCAAAGAACTTGACAAGGGATAGCAACTGTTCTATGACATGGTCAATGAAAGCTAGGACTTCAGTCAAAGTTCAGATCTTGACTCTTTACTGTCCTTATTTATCCTTATTTATTTAGGAATTCAGTACTTATGACAATCATTCTAGAAAAATACATACATGCAAATTCATCCAATATATAAAAATATATATACCCAGCCCTGGCTGTTATGGCTCAGTGGATTGAGCACTAGCCTGTGAACCAGAGGGTCACTGGTTTGATTCCCAGTCAGGGCATATGCCTGGGTTGTGGACCAGGTTCCCATTACAGGGAATGCAAGAGGCAACAACACATTGATGTTTCTTTCCCTCTCTTCCTCCCTCTCTTCCCCTCTGTCTAAAAATAAATAAATAAAGTCTTAAGAAATATACATATATACCAAGAAGACAATATAATACCTAATTATGCATTTTCAGAAATGTGAGGTGTGTGTATACTTTTATATTTATATTAATTAAAAGAAGAATAGAGCTTTTCTGGTTCTTAAACCAGATTCAACAACTGCAAAACCACCTCTTTATCTGGACGAAGAACATGATCAGTACACAGATATTCCTAAATACAATTTCTGCCTCCAGCTTCCCAGAATTTCAGAAAGCTCATTTCTTCACAGCTCACCACATCTCTTTAATGGAATACTCTTTAGTTTATAAAGCCAAAGGACCATGATCACAGTATACTTTCCCAAGTCTCTCTCCTGTCATGTGTTCAGGACAGCTCCTGCCATGCAGTCCCTAGGAACCTGACTGCTTCAGAACTGTTTTCTGCTTTGGAGTTTGTGCCCTTGTACCCCAGGCCACTTCACTATTACACCCATGAAGAGCCAGGGATCCCTGGCCCACATTGCTCATTAGCAGGCTCTGTGAGCACTCTGTGGCTTGTTCTGATGCAGACCACAGCTCTGTGCTGTGCTGGCTGTGAATGTCACACCAATCCCACACTCTGATACCTTTCCCAACCTGCCCTGATTCAGTCAGTTTATATCCAGGAGTTTGCCCACTAACTCTTACACTCTTTCTCCTCCAACCCAATGCATTTTTCCTTCCTAAATACTATCTTTTTAACATCCCACTACCTCTACACCAGTATATCACCTATAACAGTGCCTCACCTTTTATTATTTTGTTAAATAATGACAGAGGGGTCCAATTATCCTCCTACCCTTGATCTGTGCCCTAAAGTCTAATTTCTAAAATAATCCAAAAGGGTAGAATTGTGCTTCCAAAGACTTACAGCTTTGGAGATGCCAGGCATGTTGCCAGCCTCACTCCACATCTCAATTGGCTTCAATCCAGCCAGGTCACCTTGTCCTAAAATAACATCTGAGACAGAAGATGTTACACTTTTACCAAATGAAATTTAATTCCTCAATTAAATATTTTTAATTTTGTATTTAGGAAAAAAACTTTTTTTCAAGTTCAAATGAATTTCTGAAACCCTGCCCAGTGAAAACAATGAGTTCAGACTGCTTCAAAGTCATGGAGTTTCAAGCTCACATTTCCCTTTTAAGGCTTCTGCATAGAAAAACAAAATGAAAATGGGATAAAATTAAAAGTAACACTTTTCTAATCTCTCTCCCTTTCTTCTGAACTACTTTGACAAGGGGAGTAGAGCATATTTTTGTTCTAATTTTCCCTGTCAGATAAATAATTTCTGTCTAGACATTAACTGACTGCCGGTCCAAGCAGAGCTACAGATATTCTTCAGAACCTCCCCATCTCATTAGTTTGTTGGTGTCATGGTCTTATGCAATCACTTTATTCTTGTATAACACAGCAGAGACTAGGAAACTATATGATGGGCTACCTTGCCATTAACTCATCCCTCTCTAGTTATCTACAAGTCCTGTTATGCTGAAGATAAAGCTACAGGGAGTGAACTCCACTGATTCAATTCTCCTCCAAGAACATTTTCCTCAGTGACCCAATGATCTCACACCGTAGGCTCACTGGCTTCTTCCCACACTTCTTTAGATCACTGTTTCATATGTTGACTTCCTGGCACCATTTCCAAAATCAAATATTGATGGTAATTCATCTGATTAATCCCACTTCTGACACCAACCAAACATTTCAGAACTCATCATTGTGTTGGTTGCATCTCAGGTGAGTTATGGATAGACAGGAAGAAATCCTACAAAGTCATTAAACTCCTAGTTTAATTAGGGAAGGATACATAGTTGTGTATGAAGTAGGGTGACCACCCAGATCAGAGCAACTGAAGGGTATCTTTGATCACTTCCCTTGGCTTACCAGAGTCCTTAATGGGGGCCAGGTAGCTGCTGCTGAGACTAGGGATGAAATGTTCACCCTGGCTGAATCTGAAACATTTAATTCTTGCTCTGTTCTTATTATCTTATATAATAATTCCTGCAGAGTGTACTCTGGCCATCAAACCCAAGCATTTTAAAAATTCTTACAAAGTTTGTTCTCTTTTGGTTCTTGAACCAAACTCAGCACCAGCAAGGCCCCTTCCTAATCTAGAGAGGGAAAATAGAATTTTTCCCTGGCTTTCTGGGGCAGCACCTGCACCTCCAGCTTTCCAGCATTTCCGGAAGCGTACTGTACTACAGTCCCAGCTAAGAAGACTTAGTCTGCTCTAGGTGTGGTATCTTTTCCTCTGCTAACTCTGCCAGATTTCATATTTCATTTTAGTTTGGGATTTTATGTTGGGACTTTCCTTTTGCTTTTCAAAAGGCATAATTGTTCACTCCAAAATTAAGATTTCTCTTCCCTGGCCCAATTAGACCACTTTCTATCTATTCATATATTCAAAACTATTTGCTAAGCTCCCATGTTCCAGTCAGTACATACTCTGCTCAAAAATAAGTATCATCAGCCTCTTTGTGGTATATTGGATTAGTTCATATCCAGTTGTGTCTCCTCTCTTGTAAAGTCATGTATCTCTTTATCTCTGAACTAAACTGTTTTTAATATTTGGGCCAAATCTCCTTTTGGTATATAGAACATGAAAAGATCACCTCATCTCAAAGGTGCTTAAGATTAGATCCAAAATTGACAGGTTAGTAGTCTGCACACATCATGTGAAAATGTGGAGTCTGGAAATACTTGTAATAGATGTGGGTGGATTGGATTGTTCTTCTCCCATGTGTATCTGGAGACTGGATTTCCTGATGCACCATCTATGCTTTACATAAGCTAAATTCTGACCTAATGTCCCTAAAAGGAAAATCCAGAAAGCCTGGGGCAAAAGAGAAGCTGTTAAGCATGCAGCAGACCTCTGATGCATGCACTGTAGTCTCACTAGATCTGTTCACTAGAGTCACCCTCACACCACAGACAGTGAAAATTTACACCAGCACCTTCTTGGGTTTCCAGCTGCCAAACAGAAATGCTGAAAGGGTACTGCAAAAAGATACCTGAATGACCAGCCTTTTCTTTTCTTCATGTGATACTAAATTCTCATCCAAGTTATTTGAGACTATGTCTCTGTGCATTCTACTACATTACTAACCTCTCCATCACCACCTACATCCAAGAGAAAATCAATTGCCACCAGTTTTACCCCTTTGCCATTTCTGAGTCCATATCTCTTCTATCATGGCTACCACTGATCTTTTTGTCTTTTGCTTCAACAAATGCTGATACTTCTTAACTCATCTCCCTACCTCCCAGGAATCTTCCCTCCAATCCATTCTCCTCACTACTTCCACAAGTGTCTATCTAAACTATAATTTGTTCATTGGTTGCTCTAAATGCAGGATAAAATCCTTTTGTACAGAAAAAAATCTGCCTTTGACCTCTTCCTTCTGCCCTCACTAGCCTCACCTCCCCCATTTTGATGGAATAGCTTCTCACTTCTTGGGGTGTTATACTGGGCTGTTCCCTGACATCCTTCCTTACTCACAGGGCCTTCTCCTTCTTTGTCTGGATCCACTTCTTCCCATATTACAAGATAGATCTTGGGTGTTATCTCTGTAGGAAACTATCACTGATCCACTGTCACCCCATGGACTGGGAAACCTCCCTCCATATTTCTGTAGCACTCAGGGGTTGCACACACCACCATTGTATGAAAACAGCATCATAAATTTATAAATACAGAGACCATGTTGTCTGATATTGGTTAAATTTTTATTATTAAATAATCTAGAGATACAAAATATAAAGATTAAATAACTACCATCCAGCTTAGGAAATCAAACAAGACTGATAAAATTAAAACTCTCTGTAGAGACTGTGTTGTTTTCATCATTTATGTTGTCAGCACTTAATGCATCTCCTGGCCCATAATTAGTGCTCAGGAGGTATTTGTTGAACCAGGGTGCACACGGCATGAGAATGATGTGCTGTCTTACTATTAGGTATTGCTACTGGACATGTGCTTTGAGAAGGTTTCCAGCCATATATAGAGAGGAACAGGGGTACTAAGATAGTCACTATACTCCCTTGCTTTTTCTCCCTTGAGATCAGGAAAATGTCTTTGAAAAATGTTAGGCCTAGAGGGAGTCAAAGCCTTTAAGCCAGTGTGAAGCTGATTCATAGAGAACCTGACCTGTACCTTTGCCCTTTTTATCACGAAGCTCCAACTAACTGAACCATCTTACACTCTCAGGATCTGCTTCCCCAAAAGTAGTTGTAGCCTCTGAAAGCCCCAGACTAACACAGAGAAGATGATGATTAGTCTGACTTACCACATGGAGCCTACAAGCATTTGGAAGCAGAAATAGGGCTTCCCAACTTTGGGTCTCAGGAGAAAATGTTTCTAATATTTATTTTTTAATATATTTTATTGATTATGCTATTACAGTTGTCTCATTTTCCCCCCTTCACTCCCCTCCACCCTGCATACCCCCTCCCATCCACATTCCCCCACTTTAGTTCATGTCCATAGGTCGTACATATAAGTTCTTTGGCTTCTACATTTCCTGTACTATTCTTACTCTCCCCCTGTCTATTTTCTACCTACCATCTATGCTACTATTCTCTGTACCTTTTCCCCTCTCTCCTCCTCCCACTCCCCTGTTCATAACCCTCCATGTGATCCCCATTTCTGTGGTTCTGTTCCTGTTCTACTTGTTTGCTGAGTTTGTTTTGTTTTTGTTTTAGGTGTGGTTGTTAATAGTTGTGAGTTTGCTGTCATTTTACTAT
>CM052545.1:60064454-60087100 GCA_028533065.1 Trachops cirrhosus | reverse complement strand
CTAAAGAACTTATGACACATGGACATGAACTAAAGGGGGGGAATGTGGGTGGGAGAGGGTGTTCAGGGTGGAGGGGAATGAAGGGGGGATAATAGGACAACTGTAGTAGCATAATCGATAAAATATATTTTTAAAAAAACAAAAAAAAACAATCCTTGCATTTCTAGGTTAAACCCTACTTGGTCATCATGTAGTTATTGTTATATATTTTGTTAAGATTTTTAAAAACTTTACCATATATGCCTCATTTATACAGTATTTCATCTAACTTTTAAATTTCACCAATCTGTAAAAAATAATAATTATGAGTAATTAAAAATATATTTTTATTATTATGAGTGAAGTTGAATGTCTGTTCACGTGTTTGCCAAATTGATTTGTACAAACAAAAAGTAACTAAGCATAATTTCAATGTGCATTTGTTATAACAAGTGAGGTAAAGCATTTGACATATGTTTTAAAAACATTTGTACTTTCTGTACTGTGAACTCCCTTTTTGTATCCTTTACCCCACCTTTCTGTTGGATTATTTATCTTTCTCTTTATTTGAAAAGATATATATATATGTATATATATGTATATATGTATGCATATATATACACATATATAGAGAGAGAGAGGGAGAGATATGTATGTGTATATATATAATATAGAGAGAGAGTGTTTCTTCACATTTTAAGTTTAGCTATTTAACTATAATTTTAATTGAACATGTCTTTTCTGTTTTTCCCTTTTTTGGTGAGAACACTTTAGTTCTACTCTCTTAGCAAATTTCAATTATACTATATATTGTGGTCAACTATAATCACCATGTCACACATTAGCTCTTCAAATCTTGTTCATCTGCTTTCTTATCTACTGCATTTTTTATTTCTTTACTTTTTAATTAAATTTGTTGGGATGACATCGGTTAATAAAGTTGTACAGGTTTCATGTGTATAATTCTATGATACATCATCTGTGTATCACATTGTGTGCCCACCACACAAAGTCAAATCATCTTTCATCATACATCTAACCCCCTTTGCCCTTTAGTACCCTCTTGCACCCTTCTCTCTGATAACCACCCTGCTGTTTGTGTCTATGAGTTTTTGTTGGTTTGCTTGTTTGCTCATTTGTTGCTTTCAGTTTTATATCTCACATGGAATACTACTCAGACATAAGAAAAGATGAAATACTGCCATTTGTAACAACATGGATGGATCTTGAGCACATCATGCTACGAGAAATAAGTCAGACAGAAAAAGTCAAGAATCATATGATTTCATTTACTCATCTTATAACTCATAAAAGTTTGAACCCTTTTACTAACCTCTCCCTATTTTCCTCACCCTTCAGCTTCTGGCAACAACTTTTCTACTCTGTTTCGATGAGTTCAACCTTTTTTTTTCCTTAAGATTCCACATGTAAGTGATACCATGTAATGTTGGTCTCTCTGTGTTGTGCCTAATTCACTTAACATAATGTGCTCTAGGTTCATTCACATTGCCACAAGTAATAGGATTTCCTTCTCTCTTAAGGCTGAATAATATTCCTATGGATATATACACACGGCATATGTTCTTGATTCATTCATCCATTAATAGACACTTGGGCTGTTTTCAAACCTTGGCTACTGTGAATAGTACAGCAATGAACATGGAAGTACAGATACCTTTTCAAGATAATGACTTGATTTCCTCTGGGTATGTACCCATAAGTGGGATTGCTGGATCATAAGGTAGCTCTATTTTCAATTTCTTGAGGAATCATCATGCTCTTTTCCATAGTGCACACACAAGTTTACAATCTCACTAACAGTGTACAAGGGTTCCTTTTCTCTGCATTCTCACCAACACTTGTTATTTCTTGTTTTTTTTAATATATAATAGCTATTCTAACAGATGTCAGGTGATATTTTCTTATGGTTTTGACTTGCATTTTTCTGATGATTAGTGATGTTAAGGATCTTTTTATGCACCTGTTAGCCATTTGTATGTCTTCTTTGGAAAACATATGTTATATTAATTGGTTTTAGGGGTTATGTTTTGTTGGTTTTACACTTTGCTTGTGGTGTTTCATTATGTAATTTTTATATTTATATAAAATTTATCAATTTATGTGTTAAATTTATCTTCTATTCATAAAAATATCAATGATGAGTTACAGTTATCTTCCCCACTCAGAGATTATAAAATATTCCATCATTTTTCTATCATTTTATGATTTTATATTTTATAGTTACGTCATTATTCCATTTGGAATTTATCCTAGTGTACAGTGTAATATAAAGATCCAACCATAATTTTTTAAATCCCAGATTTCCTAATACTACATATTGAATGTTCATCGTTCCCCACTGAGTTAAGATGTCATGCTTACACTAAATTTTATGAAGCTACCCCTGTTCTCTTCTCTTTTTCACTAATAAAAAATGATAGCTCATTCTTTTATTTTTAATTATAGTTTATAGTCAATATTATTTTGTATTAGTTTCAGGTATACAGCATAGTGTGATAGCTCATTCTTCTTAAATACATGGACATATCTGTATACTTCTCATGGCCCTTTCACCAGGTCTTATGGCTACTTTACCATATGTTTTATTTATCTTGCTAAATATTAAGCTCCTTATGAGCACAGTTTCTAGAACAGTAGTTAGTAAATACATGCTGTAAGCAAAAGAGAAAAAGACTATTGAAACCTGTTGAGCTACCAGCTGTTGACCCAGGACAAGAGTGTTCCATATACTCTGCATCATCCTTTAACGTATTATTTTCCTGCCATGATTTGGAGTAGATACGGTGTCTGTCCAGTTTCACCAGCAAAAGTGATGGAGCATGGCCTAAAATCCAAAGGACCTGTGTCCCAAGGTTGAATAACATTATGTCCAGTTGCATCATGAAGGCAGATGCCAAAGCTGTCCATCTGTACTCCATTTCTTCCCAGGAGAGATCCCAGATCTCTACTCTGATGATGAAGTTGAAAACATCATAAACAACATGAGGAATGAAGTCAAGAGCCAAGGCTTGGTTGACAACAGAGAGAACTGCTGGAAATTCTTTATAGATCGGGTCCGACGACAACTGAAGGTATACAAGGATTTACTGCCTAGGGTAGACAGGACCAGAGACTATTCATGAAAGCCTCTACTAATATTTTGGACACAGCTGTCCTAACTGATTGTCTTGGGAGTGGGAGGTGAGGGTGCAGTGCCCTTCTCAGCTTCTGCAAGAGTGCCCTTCTCATCTGCTTCATGGGCAGTGGCCTCCCTCTTTCCTCACAGTTTTAAGTTTCCCACTTTCTTAGCTAAAATGGCTGGCTAGCAATTACAGATTTTTGTCTCTGTTGGATGTGCTTCTCAGTTTCCTGGGAAATTAAGAACCCAAGGTTGGCCCTGGCCAAGTGGCTAAGTTGGTTGGAGTGTCATCCTGTACTCCAAAAGTTTACGGGTTAGATCCCCGGTCTGGCCACATACCTAAGTTGCAGTGTCCATCCTCAGTTGGGGCATGTACAGGAGACAATTGATCAGTGTTTCTCTCTCTCCCTTCCTCTCTCTGTGAAATAAATAATCATATCCTTGGGTAAGGATTAAAATAAAAAATCCAAGGTTGTATCTGTCCATCTGTGAGTACTTCTCTGATACATTTTTGGTTCTCCCACCCTTCTGACTTCTCAGGTGACTCTCTGTTTCTCCCCTGTGGGGAACAAGCTGAGGGTCCGCAGCAGGAAGTTCCCAGCTATTGTGAACTGCACAGCCATTGACTGGTTTCACGAGTGGCCTCAGCAGGCATTGGAGTCTGTCAGCCTCCGCTTCTTACAGAACACCGAGAGTGTAGAGGTGAGAGGGAAAAGGAGATACTCCTCAAGATTCTTTCCACCTCAGGGTACAAGGAATTCCATGTCCAGAATTTCAGGCTTAGATAGAAGTGTTGGAACAATTTTCCATGTGGTGAAGCAGCAGGGGTCAGGAACAGTTACCTCCAGTCTTATCTCTTTATTTCCTGCCCTTTGATTTTAGCTCACAGTCAAGCAGTCAATTAGCAAGTTCATGGCTTTTGTCCACACAAGTGTCAATCAAACATCCCAGTCCTATCTGAACAATGAGCACCACTACAACTACACAACCCCCAAATCATTTCTGGAGTTCATCAGACTCTACCAGAGCTTGCTGCGCAGGAATGGAAAAGAGCTCAAGTCCAAGATGGAGCGGCTTGAGAATGGGCTGCTGAAGCTCCGCAGCACCTCTGCCCAGGTAATGACATCCTTTCCCATCTTTCCTGCCTGGGGTGCTGAGAGGAGGTAGGAGTAGCCCCTTCTAAGAGAATTGGATGGGTCACACTTAAGGTCTAAAAATCAATTTATGGTTTTCCAGAGGCACCAGGATTATCAGAAACAGTGTCAAAAGTTAAGGCTGAACTCATCCTCAACTTCAGGTCTTGTCTGCTTGCTCCCATTCATGCCGGAAACCCTGAGAAGAGAAGCACCTCTTCTCTCTTCCTCTTTATCATCTCCTCCTTTTGCATTACTGTCCTCTCCGGTCCATTTCCCTTCCATCTCATAAAACCCAAAAAGATAAGTGGTTGAAAGAAATGGTTGCAGGGTTCTACCAGTTTTCTTTTGTGTCTCTTTTCTTACCATATTCTGTCAAAGAGCCATTGGAACTTAATTTCTTAAACAAATCTTGTCTCATTTCATGCATTTCCTCATACATTCCTATGTGGTCAGCCATCAAAAGAAGGCCCCTGTTGTCCTGTCCTTGATCTAATTTTCTACTTACTTTTCCAAATGGAACAAGTTTATTTCAGCCAATATACTATTCTTCCCTTGAGAACTGGGGACAACTCTAGCAACTTCTGTGCCCCTGCTCATGCCCATCAAACATTGCTGGTCCCTTGCTGGCCTCTTTCTATGCTCTGTTTACCCACAGCAGAGCCAGCCTCTCATAAGGTGATGAAATTTCATTCATTTGCACACCACATGTTTCTGACAGTACAGGCCTTACATGTCTGTACTGTCATTTTCTCAGAGCTTTGCTTTTGGAATGGCTGTATTGAACATCCTTCTTCTGATGTGTGCCTTCTCCCCACTTCAGTGTTCTTGATTCACAGAAATATATCTAAAGGATTTCAGCTCATTTAGTGGGATGCAGTGAGCCTTGCAATCTATATTCAGCTTCTTTCTTCTGCTTTAGGAAATTTTTATTCTATTACATGATTTTGTTCATCTGCTCTGGCCTCTCCTCCAAGAGCAATGATTAGCTGGATGGGTTCCCTGTGCCCCATTTCTATTATGTCCTCCCTCATTGTTTTCATCCCTTTGGCCTTTTTCTCTACATTCTAGGGAAGCTTTTCAAGTTTATTCTCAACAATACTAACTTAATAGTGTGTAATATTGCTTCTGCCTCCTATGCTTCCAGTGACAACTTTAATTATACTGTTACATTTTTAATATCCTACCAGCCCTTCCTCACCTCATCTTTTTCCTTCCCTATGGCTTTTTAAGCCTATTTTTCTGAAACTATACTGCAGAAACTGCTCTATTGATGATGCCAAACAGCTGCCTCAAATGGTTTTTCTAGATCCAGTCATAGGTCATTTCAGAGTTGTGTTCTTCTTCCTAGTCTTTTAGATGCTATCTCTTTTCTTGTTCTGTATTTATATGAAAACCTTTTTTTAACTTATCTTCAGACATGGTGAGACCTCTGTTCAAACAATGTTTGGCAACAAATGGCATGTGACAACAATCTATGATGCTAGTCTCTTTCCATTTGTGTCATGATCCAAACCCTTTCTTAGAGCTACTGTTTAGGGCAGGTTGAAATACACAAACCCCAGTCTAGGTCCAAGCAGTTTACCTGGGGTGCCCCTCTGTCGTAGAATGGTGGCATCTTCTCTCCCAGTCACCTTCTGCTTCTGTCCATCTCTAAATGTGTAGAAGACAGCATGAGAAAGAATTGCAAAATGCAGTACAACCAGGTTTTTTTAAACATCGCCCATATTTTCTTCTTTCTGTCTCGGTCCCCACCTACTGTACCCTTAGAACATTCTGCATCCCCACCAGCACCCTCCTACCTTCTACCCACTTATCCCCTGGGAATTGCTGATCAGTCTGTGTAGAGGATTTTGCTGGGAGTGAGCAGTAGCTAAGGTGCTCTCATACTCTCACAGAACAGCACCCAGTGTTCTATTTTATACTGAAGCTGAGTCTCTGAGCAGACAGTGAAGAAAGCATGAATGTCTGTTTTCCTGTTTCAGGTGCTCCCTATTTAACAAGGAGAAGCCTGGTTATATCATTAAGTGAGTCCAGCTCTATCTACATACAGTTAGTGGAGAATCCCCCCAAGTCCTGGCACCGGTTCCAGTTTCTTCTTTCTGTCTTCTGTTCTTCGTGAAATAACACTTCTGCCTACTCAGTTACCTGGGCCAGAAACGGGCTTTATTTTTGACTCCTCGCCCTCCCCCACTTCCCACGTTTAAACATTAACAAATTCTGTGAGTTTTGCAAATATCTCAAAAGTACCCCTCTTACTATATCCACCATTTTCAAAGTCTTGATTGAGGACACTTTTTATCTGGATTTGTAATAAATCAAACTCTCAGATCTGTCCCCAACCCAAACCTGCTTCACCCACAACCTCTCGCATCACCCGTTGGACTGAAATCCTTGCGTCCATCTTCAACTCTTCTCACTCCTCTATCCCTCTGTCTATACCTGTGAAATCACCGTTGGCTGTAACATCAAATATGCTCAGAGTTCCACCCCTTCTCACCTCCTACATGGCTACTCCTCAAATCTGAGCCACTGTCATCTTACCTGGAGGCCACAATACCTTCTAACTCATTTGTCTACTTCTACTTTTGTCCCTCTGAAGTCTATCACCAACAAAACACCCAGAGTGATCAATTTAAAACAAATTGAATCATGCCACTTGTCTGCTCAAAACCCTGACATAGGGATGGACCTTAGTTCCCTTATTACAGTGGTTTCCAAAGCTCTTCCCAAACCCTGCCCTGTTACCTCCCAGACCTCAACCCCCACTACCGCATCCCCATGATGTTCCTCTCCAGCCATGTGGCTTCTTTGCTTTCTCCTCAGACATACCAGGCCTTTGCATTGGCTGTTCTCTCTACCTGGATGTTTCCCTCTCAAATCCCCATGGCTCACTCCCTCCTCTCCTTCAAATGCTACCTTCCCAATGAATCTCACCCTGACGATCCCATTTTAAGTTGTAACCCCATGCCACTCCTGATTCCCTTATATGACCTTTTCCCCATAGCCCTAACCCCTATCTAACATATTATATCATTTACTTATTGGTTATTTTTTTGTTGCCTATCTCCATTTGTTGCATATAAGCTCAATAAGGACTGGGATCTTCTTTATTTTATTCACTGACATATCCCAAGTGCTTAAAGCAGTGCTTAGACAGAGTGGACACTCAATAAATACTTGTTGAATAAATGGATTAATTAATAAACAGCACTCTACTTTATCTCCATGACTGTATTCTGGCAGCACTCCAGACTAGTACTGCCCAGTAGAACTATCCTGTAAGTCATGTATGCAAATTTAAATTTTCTAGTAGCCATATCAAAAAATGTAAAATGAGCCCTGGCTGGTGTGGCTCAGTTGGTTGGAGCATCGTACCATAAACCAAAAGGTTGCTGGTTCAATTCGCAGTCAGGCACATACCCAGGGTGCATATTTGGTTCCTGGTCAGGGCACATATAGGAGGCAACCAAAGGATATTTCTCTCTTCTTCCCTCACTTCATCTCTCTCTAAAATCAATAAATATATCCTTGGGTGAAGATTTTTTAAAAATGTAAAATAAAACAAGTTAATTTTATTTTAATAGAATAATGTGATTATCTATAATGTTATAACATCCTTTAATAATATATTTTATTTAACCCAAAATATCCAAAATCTTTTAACATGTAATCATTGTAAAAAAGTTATTAATGAATTACTTTCCCTTTTTTCTACATAATTTCAAAAACTGGTGTATATGATGATACTTACAGCACATTTTAATTGGGACAAGGCACATTTTAAGTGCTCATTAACCACACATGGCTAGTGAACACCAACTTAGATGGTGCACCACTAGACCGACCTCTGTCCTGCTGTTAGATTGACCTTTGCTCAAGCCATTAGTCTCTTGTAGGTCTTAATGATTTAGATATTACAGTTCAGATCCTCTGATCCTTTTTAGAACTTTTAAAATTGTATCCTTGCATATTGCCCCACTATTTTCTCCTACATTCTACCACATTGTACCTGAGCTACAATAGTACTATTTGTAGTTTACACAGTGTTCCACGAGTAGTTCACATCACTGTGTCTTTCCATGGGCCCAAGCCTCGTCAGTTTGTCACTGTTAAGACCAAAACAGTCTGCTACCCCACTGCCCAAAGCCCATGTTCTGAGTAGTTACACACCATTCCCTTCTCTGTGTATCTATCCTTGAATTATGTGTCTTCTCTTGCATGTATTATGTTGTACTGTTATCAGTCCTTTGGGGGCAGAAACCAGGACTCACTGGCACATACTAGGTATTCTATAAATGCACAGATGGATATATGATAGATGGATAGGCAAATAACCAACGAACAAGTTCTAAATCACCTACAAGCTCAGAGTGGGGATGGAGGATGGATCTTGGCAATACTGTGTACATGGTGTGTATTTCATACTTATTGATCATTATAATGTTGATTCTTCTAATATATATGAGATCTAGGGTTCTTAACTCTGGTATAAATGCTTCATCTGGGATTGTTCCTTTGGAAGAAGGAATGAAATGCATCATCATAACCTGATGTAAGGATATCAGCTCAAATTATATTGTATCAGTATCCTCCTACTCAATTATGACTGTTTTTGGTGTTCATAATCTGGTGGGAGTAGACTGAATTAATCTCACAGCTCTAGCTCAGATAGACTCTAGATTTATTTGGCAATAATAGTTGTATTAGAAGTAATAATAATAATAATGGTAATGATTACAATAATAATTACTTAGTAATCTATAGTTTATAAACTTTAGATATAATTTCATGCTTAGCCTCAGCTGGTCAGAAATGTAACTTCATTTTTCTATAACTAAATTTAGCTCCGGATCCATCTTTGTCATTTAAGAGGAGAAACCTCTCAATATTGCATTTCAGGCTGACTTGGTGACTTCAGGTTAAAAACTCAGTCTTTGGAGGGCAGCCACTCAGAGTTCTAACTCTCCCTCTAGGCTGTTTTCCTCGGCAGGGTCTTTTCCTCCCCCTCTCTGTGGTAGTGTAATGCTCCCAGAGGCAGTTGATGAAACACTGTGGTGTGGCTCTCTAGTTCCCATTGGCTCTGATGATGGATGGCTGGTCCCTCTGGGTCTTCACTTGGTATCTGTCTCTGCTTCAGCTTCAGATGAAGTCTTCACAGTTGATATAACTTGCTTTCTCTGTCTTGACATAGTCAGAGCCCCCAACCCTGACTTGGGTCTCACTTCATCTCTCACTGATATCCTCAGAACCTGCTCTCATCCTCGCTTCTCTATTCAACCTAAGCGTATTCATGAGGAAGTGGGGCTGTTGGATTGAAGAAACATTCACAAAAGGCCTACAGCTACTGCATGTAGGATTTAATCCACAAGTCTGTCAACTTGAGAACATTTAAATTCAGTTTATCTATGGTTTCAAATGATGTTAGGCCACCTAATTTACCTGAAGTTGACAGTTAATAATTTACAATGATGTATTCTTCAAGACTCTTGTTGCAAGTGAAAAAAAAACTAAGTAAATTTACTTAGCAAACAGGAAAAAAACATAAATGAAAAGCAGGAAAGGACAGGAGGGGAGAGAAAAACAAGAGCAGGAAGGAGAGGCAAGGGGATGAGAGGAGAAGAGAGAGCAGAGAATGAGAGAGAAAACTTTTAGACTACATGATATATTTATTAGGGCCCTTTTGATGGCAGCTAACTAAAATCCAACCAAAGCTTGTTTAGGCAAAACTGACAGTAACCAGAAGGGAGGCGAGAGAAGGATAATAGGAGATAATGGGGGAAGGGCCATCAAGGAACATATATAATGGACACATGGACAAAGCCAAAGGGAGTAGGTTCAAGGGTGTGAGGCGGGGATGGGTGGGGAGGGAGGACATGGTGAGGTGAAAATGGAGACAACTGTACTTGAACAACAGTAAAAAAAAAATAAAAAATAAAAAAGGCATGCATTGATTCATATAACTGAGAAGTATGGAATAGAGCTTAATTTGGACAAGGCTAGAGCTGGATACTCAGTGGATGTCCCTGTTCAGGCAGGCAACTCCCATGCCTTGTATTCTGTCTGCTTTATAGCCCAGTATAAAAAGGGAGGCCTCTTGCCTGGTATTTTCAGCCAGGTTCCTGGGTTAATGATCAGCGGTTCTAATTGGCCTTTTTGGGTCTTTGGTTTACCCATGATTGAACCAATCTCTGTGACTTGAATGCTTTCATTGGCCAACCCAGGATCAGCCCCTGAAGTCAATACCACCCAAACTGTGGGAGTTTGAGGAGGGGGAGTTCTCCAAAGGAAAATCAAACCATGTTATCAGAACAGGGACAAAAAATTTTTCTTAGGCAGGTGAGCACAACAAATATCTAGTATAGATGGAAACATCTATTTCTAAGAGGAAAACAAGCTTGAAGCCTAAATTCATATCAGCAAGTGATGGGTAACTATATGAACTCAGAGCTCAGAAAGAAGATACCTCTTGGCCTCCAACCTTCAGTGGAGTATTTACTACTGTTGATTATCCTGGGTTCCCTTTCCTTTGTTTAGAGTTCTGGGGAGAAGGTCCTGGGAAGCTGAACCTCTCTTTTTGGCATAACATACCTGATTCTTGAAGAAGGGAGGATCTTCCACCATGATCACCCACTCAGACAACACTGTCACGAGCATACGCTCATGATAAAGTCTTTCCTATAAGTCATCAGGCAACTGCTCGGCTCACCGCCTGCTGAACAGCCCAGCACCAAGGAAAAGACAAGAATCACACACAGTAACTCTGCTACTCACTCAGCTTTCATTGAATGCAGGTTCACTCAAAGTAGAACATCAGCATACATTAATATCCTACTCAATACTCTAACAATTTAAGAGAAATATAACACACACACACACACCGCAATCAGTGGGGAATAATGAACCCGAGTCCCAGAGTCTCAGTCTGCAGGTCCAGGAGACAGCACAGTGGGCAAGGGAGTTGTCAGCATCTTGCAAGAAAGGATCTCCAGAGCCACGTGGTCAGCAGGGTAGGCAAAGTCCTCAGTCCAGCAGGGCAGAGCCTCTGGCAACCGATGCCAAGGGAGATCAGTGTGACGTGGAGCAGCACTCTGGTGTGTGGAGCTTGGCTCCAGCAGTGGTGGGAACCTGTCTCAGTTACACCTTGAAAGTGGTGTACTCCACCCTTCTGGGTATTTTCAATAAATGTCTTGGCACCACTGATGTCAAGTGTAGAATTTTCCCAGGAGCCTATGGGTGGTACACAGATGTTCTACTTGGCACTCCTGATGGTAGGTGTGGAAATTCCCCAGGATCCTATCCATGGGTGATCCCACTCTGCAGATATGGCTGTTATGATCAGGTGTGCAGATATCTTGAGTGTGTCTCCTTGCCAGATGTGTCTAGAATAACTTAAGTAGTTTCCCTCTTGAACAGAAGTGTTATGGCTGACTGGCAGCCATCTTGGTTGACATGAGTAACTCCACTTGGTTTTATATACTTTATGCTATCTTGATCAGACCAAGGCCATTTTATTGGCTCTGTTCTCCACAAACATCCCCCACTTGCCACGCACAGTATTCATGGAACTGGCAGGACTGAGGGAAAGGGTCTCTTCCGTGTCTGTGACCCTCTTGCTACCCAGGTGTGGGAGTGTCTAAATAAAGAGAGATCCAGAGGAGGGCTCAAATGCTCTGAATAAGGGAGGAAGAAAAAACTTTGAAGTAACCTATTTTAATGTCCTGATCTGTTGAAGAAGAGCCATGAAATGAAGCTAAGTTACGTGTTCTCTGCAGCCTTGTGGGGAATGGCCTCGTCTAACTGGCAGGAACCTCATGTCCCTTGGTGCCACAACTTAAGAGCTATAAAGCTCCCATTCACAGTGCAGGTCATTATTTACCTTGGGCCTGAGGTCATAAGCCATATCTGCAATCAATAAAACAAACAAATAAAGAAACACCGCTTCAATTTTCTCAAGTCTCCCAAGATTTAAAAAGGAACGAAAAGTTACTGGTGTGTCTGTTGACTGGAGTGATTATATGGTTCAATCATTTTGATTTACAATTGCATCTTTGTCCTTGTAGAAATAACTCTCTGCAGCTGAACAATGGGAGATGGAAACATATTAACCTTCCAACATGGGGATATAAGATGTGTTCTAAGGAGCAGGCCTCCATCTGAGGTTAATGTGAAGGCTCCAGTTTCCATGAATACACAAAATTAAAGGGCATTCTTTTTCTTCTGCTTTCTAGTCTTTTGATCTGCCATAAAGAAGGAATTATCAGCAGTGTCTAAGCCTCTGCTTTATACTTCCCCTTATGTATTTTGCATCATAAAGCATTTGAATCTGTTTGGCGTGTTCCAGGAGCACTGAAGTAATCTCTGGTTGTTGTGTGAAATAGACTGCAGAAAAATGAGAGACAAGAGGTCATTCTGGAATATAAAGTTTATGGGCCATATTGCAAATACAAGTGGCTTTTTTACTTTCCAGAAATAAACAGATCTGAGTCTTCTATTTGCATCTGAAATGGCCATATCTCTAGGCCAGTGAGTCTCAAACCTCCATGAGCCTCTGAATCACCCAGAAGGCCTGTAAAAACACAGGTGGCTGGGCCCCACCTCCAGCCTTCCTGATTCAGTAGGTCTGGAGTGGACCAGGGAATCTGCATTTCTAACCAGTACCCACACAATGCCGATGCTGGTGGTCTGGGGAACCACACTCTGAGAACCACCACATTCCCCTGAACTGAACCTACATAGGAAGCCATTTATCTCTGTCCAGCTGATCAGAGAAATAGATGGTTCCCTAGATATGCCCACTCCTTCATTACTGCCTCCAAAATGCATATAAATAGGAAGGCTGGATGGGGAACCTGGCTGATCAGGACCACTGAGATTCTTGCTGCCCTGCTTCAACTTGGTCAGCCTGGATTTTAGGAATAAATGAAGACCAACCAAAGGAGAAAAAGCAAAAGCCCTTTGTTCAGAGCTGATTCTAGCAAGAGAGTCTGTCACCTGCACTTGCATTTTGGCTGAGGCACAAAGGCAGGAGGAAGAGGAGGAGGAGAGCTTTCTAGTGGAAAGAAGAAAGGCCTGAGCCATACCCTAAGGGAGTCTGCTGGCCTGGGGCAGATGTAGGGGGCTGACTAGAAATGGGTGCCCTGTGGATCAGGCAGGGGTGCATGTTGACTCCTTCTGGTTGGTCCTAAATTGGAAACACAAAAATTAAGGAAGTTGGCAGTGATGAATCAAGTCTTGGCCATTTGGGCTCAGTTGTTACAAAGGATATTGTTTCTCCTTTTGGATTGTTACCCAGACAGTAATCTGCCTTTTACAAGTCTGACAGTAGGCTGGCATCCTGAGCTGTTTAGTGTAGGTAGTGGGTTGGTTTCCTGGGCAGGTAGCTACAGGTTGTGGGTCAGAGTTCTACTTGATATATGGTCTGGCCACTGTCTGTTCATGTGTTCAGTATCTCAGGATACACAATAGACACACTCTTTATTGCTTGCTAAATTCTTGTTATACTCCATTATGGCCAATTTCAATTAAACAATGACATCTTTATTAAGGGCTTACTATTTGCAAAGTATTATGTTTGGCACATGAATTTTTATAAGACACAGGCACCAAGGTCAGTGAGAAACAGCCTGAGTCATTTGGGCATCAAGGAGAAAGTCAGGTGAGAGCATGTGTTGCTTAGAATCTTTCACCTGGCAGACTGTAGCAGGAGAGGAGGAGGGATGCAGAGTTCCTCTCCTTTCCCAGGCCAGGGAGCTCAATCCTAGCTAAGAGTTCTGTTCTGCAGGGTCGGATCCCCAGGGCCATGTCTGAAATACCTCTTCTTCCAATAAACCCAGTGCATCTCTGCTGCAGGTGGATGACCTGAAAGCCAAGCTGGCCACCCAGGAGGTGGAGCTGAAGCAGAAGAATGAAGATGCAGACAAGTTGATTCAGGAGGTGGGCATAGAGACTGACAAGGTGAGCAGAGAGAAGGCCCTGGCGGACAAGGAGGAGCAGAAGGTGGCTCTCATCATGCTGGAGGTGGAGCAGAAGCAAAAGGACTGTGAAGAAGACCTGGCCAAAGCAGAGCCAGCACTCACAGCAGCCCAGGCTGCTCTCAACACCCTCAATAAGGTAGGAGTTCTGTGAGCCTGCTTGCCCTCAGGGGCAGGGGCAGAGTCCTCCTCTGACCCACAATGGCTTCATATCCTAACGTTCCAAAGAGACAAGGGCGAAGTTGGGAGATCTTTGAGGAGAATCCAGTTGTCACTAGCTTATTCATTAAGCAAACATTTATTTAAATGGACTATATGTTAGGTTCCACAAGCTACCAATGAAATCCAAGAGACATGAGTCTTAGAACCAATCAGGACAGGAGGAACCAACTGGTTCAGGGTCCAGAGACAAGAACTGATTTGCCTGGAGTCACAAACATCAATATTAGATCCAGACTTTCGAATCCAAGCCCAGAGATCTTCCAGCCATTTTACCCAGTATGTGCTATAGGGTACACAAGACTTCTAAGGCCTTATGAAAATGTTTAAGCTATGAGAGTAAAATAAGGTGCCTTCTCCACAATATTACAGAAAGTCTACAAAATCAAAATTAGCAACTATTCCCTTGTCAACAACATATAACTAGGTGTCAACTAACTTTAACTCATGCATAGCCATTTGGTAGAACAAGCATGACTCTTGAGATGTATTCATAAGGCAGTTTTATTTTGGATTCCTTGAAATGTGTTGCATGTGTTGGGGGAACATGTGGTTAGCTACTTCCTTTTATCAGTTTTCACAATTAAGCTTCTTTCCCCTTTGGATAACCATGGCGGAGGGGCAAAGGGAGCCAAGAAAAAAAGGGCAGACAGGTTCATGTCATCGGGAGTTGGCATCAGAGAGGGACATTCTCGGTTGGGATATGTTTCTCCTGCAGGTTGTTTCCTCCTCCTTCTCCTGAGAGTCTAGCAGTCCACTTGACCCTTCACATGACTGAAAGGTCAAAGTCTAAGACAGCTCTGCCAGGTGTGCCATGTATAGATCTTGCTTTGGTCCATGAGAGACAGCTGTGCCTTCCTCCTCTAACCACACTCTGAGGGCACTGGCCCCCCATGCAGCTTACTATCTCCATTCCACTGTTCAGAGTCAAACCAACTATTCAAGCACCCTAGATTTCTGGGGAATCCATTAGATGCCCGGCCACTGTGTTGCTCAGACTATGGGGGAAACACTTAAGCTTTCCTAGTGGTCTTCTTAAAGCACCCCCTCTAGACTTGAGGTGAAAGGAAGGGGCAGATGCCCCACATCTTCCCTTAAAGGCAGAATGGGTGGGACTCACCAACAATTCTCACTAAAAAACTCCCTTATTCTTAAAATTCCTGACTCTGTTGTACACTTGGTGTGAGTGAAGGGTTAAAGAGCCAAAATACCAGTTCTCTGAAACCTTCTTTGATTAGTTCTGCAAAGCCCCCCTCACTTTGGAAGGTAGTTTCTGTTGCCTTGGGGTCTCAGCATATCTGAGACTAAACATGGTACATTGTAAAATCCTGTTGAGTATAGTTATATATAAACTTTACTTAATTTGTGATATGAGTGCATTTTAGTATTTTTATGTGGGGTGAGTCTCTCTAAAAGTAAGGGTGTGTAGGGGCCCATAAAGTTCTTAAGTTGGCCTCTACCCCACTTCAACAGAAAACAGGATTTCTCCACCAGGAACTTCTGGGTATCATTGGGTAGACCAGGAAATGGAGGAGTAGGCCAGTTATGCTGCCACTTCTCAGCTGGAAACTTTCAATACAGCCAGGCCAGGCTTCTCCTTGACCCCCAACCGTGACACTCATATTAGGCTCTAGGCCTTTGAGGAGCCTCTGGTACCCTTCCCGTCCCTGGCACTTAGGATTCCCTCTTCTTTCATATCATTCTGAATCTGACTCACATTTCAAAATCAAACACATTCTGGTTATAGAGCACAAAAGATGGACCATTTCATTGATGCACTATTGTGTAGTGTCCACCAGTCAGAGCATTAGCCCTTTTGACACTGGGATTATATATTCTAAGATAAACTGAGTTTAAAAACTGACTGAACTATTTGCTGTGTATGGCCCTGGGAATGACTCCATCTTCTCTGAGCCTTCATTTCCTCTTCTGTAAAGTGGAGGTGATAGTAATATAGTTCCCAACAGGTGTTATGAGGATTAACTGAGATAACGTGTGAAGAATAGCTGAGAGATGGAAGCCACTCAGTAAATATTTGTTGTGGATGATATCATAACCAGTGGTAGATTTGCTGTTTCCACAAAACTGGAAACAAAACGAATGCCCATAAACACTTTTGGTTAATTTTTTGGCTGGTTAGTTAGTTGACTGATCATTGGTAGAACTAAACATGAGTGTCTACTATGTGCCAGGCCATGTGATGGGTACTGTCTTCTAATCAGCTGTGTAACCTGGTGCAAGTCACTGAAGTCCTTGATTCCTCAGTTTTTTCTCTTTACCACATAGAAAGGGGCAAATAGGAATTAATGGGCTCTTATCTCACATTCCCATCCAATCTATTAGCAAATTCTACCAATTCTACCTCCAAAATATACCCAGAATTCAAATGATCTATCCTACTGCTACCAGTCTGATCCATGCCACCATCGCCTCTCCCCTGGACTGGGGCAGTGGCCTCTCAGTTGGCCTCCCCACTACACCTCCACTACCATGAGGTCTTTGCCCACCGCAGCAGTCTGCATGATCTTTAAAAGACAGCGGTTTGACCTTGTCATCCCTCTGTTCAGAATCTTCCACTGGCTTTCCATTATATTCAGAATAAAGTCCAAGGTCATCACCATGGCCTTCAAGGGCCCTATGTGATTTTGCCTGGTCCACCACTTCAACTGCATCAGTTCCTAGGCTTCCTCTTATCACTGGACTCCACGCACACTGGCCTTGGGTTGTGTCTCAAACACTCCCAGCACACCCACACCTCAGGGCCTTTGTACAAGAAATTGACTCTGTGGAATGCTCTTCTCCCAAGTATCCCCTTGGGTCCCTCCTCTTCTTCTTTCTGGTATTTGCCTAAAAGTTACCTTGTCTGAAACAAGTAATAAAGGTATTTATTAATTTCAGAAAAAATTAAGGCATAGAAGAAGAAAATATAACCCAAGGTAAACAATATTAACCATCATAATCATGTACATACTAAATGTTACTTTAAAAAAATGTAGGTAACCATAATGGGGAGAGGACCATCAGCAGGAAAAGAAATGCAGTAAAAATAGCTAAATATTCACCTTTCACCATAAGAACTCACTTGATAGCATCTAAAATAGAAAAAACATACAACATAAGCATGTCCTTTGTGGACAAGGGGTGAAATGTGGAAGTAATGATGGGAGGAATTCTAAGTAGTAGCTTTGGGAGAGCTGGAGTTGGAGTACAGTGGGCATGTGTTCTGTTTGAAACCTGTAGCTGCATTAGAGTTTGTAAACCCAGTGCATGTATTACATTAACAACAATAAAACTGTTAATAGTCAATGGCTAGAGAACCAGAGGAGAGCACAGCTACCTACCTAGCCAGGTAGAACTAGGGAAGAGAAATCCCTTCCTGGACTATAGGGTGATCATTTTACTCAACAGAGAAGGAAGCAGAAAAGACCACCCAGAGAGGAGTCATGTTGCAAAGACATGGCACATAAAAGGGTGCGGTTTGTCTGAGCCAGGGGGATGCACTGGTCTCCACAGGTGGGACGAGAAAGATCACTAACTGCCCCACGTATCACTGGGAAGCTCAACTGTGGGCCAGAGTTTACAATCCATAGGTTGCAGCCCACGTTTTAAATTGAGATATGATTAACATATAATATAATATTAGTTTCAGCTGTACAACATAATAATTCAATATTTGTACATATTACATAATAATCACTGTGGTAAGGCTAGCTAACCCATCCACCACACAGTTACAGTTTTTTTTCTTGCAATTAGAAGTTTTAAGATCTACTTTCTTAACAACTTTCAAAATACAACATAGTATTGTTAACTGTAGTCATCATGCTGCAAATTACATCCCCAGGACTTATATTATAACTACAAGTTTGTACCTTCTGACCCCCTTGACCATTTTTCCCACACCCCACCCCTCCCAATGAAGCAGACTGGACCTATGGTACCACAAGTAATAAGGGGAGTGTTACTTCATGAACCCAAGGACCCCTGGGTACCCTCAAACCCTCTACATTCACACCCTCTGGTAGTTAAGAACCACTTCCCTGTCCTGGCTGGTGTGGCTCAGTGGATTCAGTGCCATTCTGTGAATCTAAGAGTAACAGGCTCAATTCCCAGTCAGGGCACATGCCTGGGTTTCAGGCCAGTCCCCCAGTAGGGGGCGTGTGAGAGGCAACCCCACATTAATACTTCTCTCCCTATCTTTCCCCCTCTCTAAAAGTAAATAAATAGCCCTGGCTGGTGTAGCTTAGTGGGTTAAGCGCGGGCCTGTGAACCAAGAGATCACGGTTTGATTCCCAGTCAGGGCACATGCCTGGGTTGCAGGCCTGTTCCCAGCAGGGAATGCACAGGAAGCAACCATACATTGATATTTCTCTCCCTCTCTCCTTCCCTTCCCCTCTGAAGATAAATAAATAAAATCTTTAAAAAATAAAAGTAAATAAATAAAATATTTTTTTTAAAAAGAACCACTTCCCTGTTTTCTCTTCATTTTCAAAGTTAACAATGAATCTTTAGTTCATACAAAAAATCTGTAAATCAGAGCTTGGTAAGTTGCACATTTTAAGTTTCTGGCTCTGGCAGTTTCATTTCACTTTTATAGCTAAACTGAAATAAAACCAATAAAACTTTTCCTGCCTTGTTGAGGAATGGTTTTGCCTGCAATTTCATGGTCCCTTTTTTCCCTACAAAGTTAATAGGAATTTTCTACTTATTTCCTTTGTACTTTTTACAGTGAACTTATTTTTTTATTATATAAATAACATTTAATGACATTTACATTGTTAAAAATAATTCAAATAGTATAAAATATAAAAAAATAGTATAAAATATAAAAAATAGTACAAAAGATATGATACACTAAAATATATATCATATTTTAAGTATAAATGTACAGGGTAAGACAAAAGTAGGTTTACAGTTGTTCGTGTGGAAAAATACAATAATTAATCAATAATAATGTTTCACATATTCACAGCTGTAAACCTACTCTGCCTCACCCTGCATAATGCCACCTGACTTTTCCCCATGAAACAAGACTACTTCACACTAGTACATACATTGAAACATTATTTAATGCTTCACAGTGCTCTGTGCTGTAATTGTACTCTGTTATTTAGCTATTGTTGAGTGTTTAATTAGTTTCTTTATCTCTCCAGTACAAATATCCTGGTGCATACATCTTCACTGCATACCTGCAAATATTTCTCTAGGCCAAAAAGAAGTTCACTTGTTTGGTAAAACAACATGGCAGGCTGAATAAAGCCTCCTTCTCCCTCAAAGATATTCATGCCCTGACCTCTGAAAACAGAACCTTAACTCATATGGCAAAAATGACTTTGTAGGTGTGAGGACATTAAGGATCTTGAGATGAGGAGATTGTCCTGGATTATCCAGGTGGACCCCACTGCATCAGGAGGGGCCTTGGAAGAGGGACACAAGGTCAGAGGGAGAAGATAACTCACTGACTGAAGCAGGGGAGGTGGGGGAAGCTGATCCTGCTGATCTTATGTATTTACAATCACTTTGTTCTCAATAAGAGAAAAGAATTTTCATTTTTAAAAAATTATAAATTGTTTCATTTTAATAAGACTGAGCATCCTTTCAAATATTTGAATTTCTTCTTTTGTTCTTTGTCCATTTTCCTATAAGATAGTTTACTTTTTCTTATTGATTTACCTTGTTTCATTACAAATTCTTACTGTTAATCCCCTGGTGTATATGTTATAAATATATTCTCCTATCATTTGACTTTTCACTTAATATCTACAAGTCATATAAAAAGCAGATTTTATAATCAAATAATTTTTAAAATTCTAGGATTATGGAATTGAACAGATTTCTTTCCTATAGGACTTCTTAAGGCTTTTCTTATGTGATAAGCTTGGTACTAAAAGTTATAGAGAAAATAAAACCTCAAGTTAATCTACTTATGAATAGTGAGGTAAGACATCTATATAAAATACCAGTAAATCAAATTACCATGCTACCAACTGATAAGTTTTCTGCATATAAGATGATTCCTATAGTAACAATATGCCACCAACTGATAAGTTTTCTATATTTGAGAATAGTCATATAACCATACCAACCATGGACCAAAGAAAAAATCTCGACTGCCATTTTGAGAGATGTCAAAATGATACCCAAGACAGGTTAACATCCATTCTTTATTAAACTGTTAGGAAAGTAGGATTAAATGGATATTTGGGTCTTTTGGTCAAGATGGCAACCAATCCTGATGTGAGAGTGCAGCATCCCATCCAATGGGGGAGGCGCTCCCACTAACAACAGCACAGGCATGATTGCTGCTGCCCTAAAAGAGCATCCTGGGGTTTCCTGCCTACGCAATGATCAATGAAAAGCAGCTCTCTCTCCATGCTACAAAACACCAGACAAATATATTATTATTCATAGATGCTATAAAAATATAATAAGACAACTAAAAGGGAAGTGCTAAGTGCCCATCAGAAAGTAATTTACAAAACTTAATAGCTTTCTCAATATCAGCATTACCCACTTAGAAATATATTTTCAAAATAGCAACCAAAACACAAGGTCCAAATAAGCATGGATAAATTTGTTGAAACTATATGAAGAAAACCATACATCTTTATTGAGAGATATAAAATGAGAGAGGAATAGAAAAAATATATATAGGGTCTGACATAAATAATGCCTGTTTTTAATTACAAAGTCATAAGCATGTAATTTTGTCATATAACGATATCACACTCAAGTATACCATATGACATTTTAGGTGAAATGTTCAAATTAAAACTATAAATTATTACTCCCATATTTTCTACCCTACCAACCACACTCAAGCAGGCCTTACTTCTGCTGGACCCTGTATGTACCAAGTTTGTATATGAGAATATTCAATATTATGAAGATGTCACTATTCCTCAAATAATTTAAAAGTTAATTGTAAATCTATTTTAACTCCAATTTGATTTTATTTAGTTGTTTCCAATGTCATTAAAAATTCATGTCACTTAGCCAGCTATTAAAGATTTAACATAAATGTCCAAAAATAGACTGCCGGCCAAGATGGAGGCGTAGGTAAACACACTGTGCCTCCTCACACAACCAAAATAAGGACAACAACAATTTAAAAATAAAAAACAACCAGTACTGACAGAAAATTGAACTGTATGGATATCCAACAACCAAGAAGTTAAAGCAGACACGTTCATCCAAACTGATGGGAGGGGTGGAGTCAAGCAGCCAGGATGTGGAGGGCTCACGGCAAAGCTGCAACTGATGGACCCAGGGAGATGGTGGCTTGTGGAGGGGCACAGTGCACAAGGCAGCTGGCAGACCAGGCAGTCCCACATTCGTGCAGATAAACCAGTCAAAACTGGGGAACAAGACAGACTGCGCAACCCAGGGTCCCAGCACAGGGAAATAAAGCCTCAAACCACCAATTGAAAACACCTGTGGGGTTTGAGGAGCCAAGAGAAACTCCCAGCCTCACAGGAGAGTTCATTGGAGAGACCCACAGGGTCCTAGAATGTACACAAACCCACCCTCACGGGAATCAGCATCAGAAGGGCCCAATTTGCTTGGGGGAAGTGGGGGAAGGGACTGAAATCTGGAGGAGAGCAGAGCAAGAGCCATTGTTCCCTCTCAGACCCCTGCCCCACATACAGCATCACAACCCAGCAACTAGATTGCCCTGCCTGGGCTAACACCTAAGACTCTGCCCATCACTACATAACAGGCTCATCAAGACAAAAAAAAAAAAATGGCCCAAACAAAAGAACAGAACAAAGCTCCAGAAAAAATACAACTAAGCAATGAAGAGATAACCAACCTATCAGATGCACAGTTCAAAGCACTGGTAATCAGGATGCTCACAGAATTGGTTGAATTTGGTCGCAAATTACATGAAAAAAGCGAAGGCTATGCTAAGTGAAATGAAGGAAAATGCACAGGGTACCAGTAGTGATGGGAAGGAAACTGGGACTCAAATCATGGAGTGAACCAGAAGGAAGAAAGAAATATCCAATCAGAAAAGAATGAAGAAACAAGAATTCAAAAAAAAATGAGGAGAGGCTTAGGAACCTCCAGGACATCTTCAAATGTTCCAACATCCAAATTATAGGGGTACCAGAAAGGGAAAAGGAAGAGCAACAAGTGGAAAAGTTATTTGAACAAATAATAAAGGAGAACTTCCCCAATCTGACAAAGGAAACAGACTTC
>CM052545.1:60054334-60064354 GCA_028533065.1 Trachops cirrhosus | reverse complement strand
TAATTACATTACCCAAGATTAAAATGAAGGAGAGAATCCTAGAAGCAGCAAGAGATAAGGGGACAGTAACCTACAAAGGAGTTCCCATCAGACTGTCAGCTGATTTCTCAAAAGAGACCTTACAGGCAAGAAGGGGCTGGAAAGAAGTATTCCAAGTCATGAAAGGCAAGGACCTACATTCAAGATTGCTCTATCCAGCAAAGTTTTCTTTCAGAATGGAAGGGCAGATCAAGTGCTTCTCAGATAAGGTCAAGTTAAAGGAGTTCATCATCACCAAACCCTTATTATGTGAAATGTTAAAGGGACTTATCTAAGAAAAAGAAGATAAAAAAACATGTACAGTAAAATGACATCAAACTCACAACTATTAACAACCTCACCTAAAACAAAAACAAAACAAACTAAGCAAACAAGTAGAACAGGAACAGAACCACAGAAATGGGGATCACATGGAGGGTTATGAACAGGGGAGTGGGAGGAGGAGAGAGGGGGAAAAGGTACAGAGAATAAGTAACATAGAAGGTAGGTAGAAAACAGACAGGGGGAGGGTAAGAATAGTATGGGAAATGTAGAAGCTAAAGAACTTATGACACATGAAGATGAACTAACGGGCAGGAATATGGGTGGGAGGAGGTATGCAGGGTGGAGGGGAGTGAAGGGGGAAAAGTAGGACAACTGTAATAGCATAATCAATAAAATATATTTTTAAAAATGTCCAAAAAGATGGAGTTGGCTAAATAAAGTATGGTTCATCTAAATGAGAGAAAACATTTAAAATCTTGTTTTACAAAAACAATATTAAAAAGTCTAAGATATAATTTTCAGTGAAGATCAGGCTCAAAAATACTACAAATAGAGATTGATATGTATGTATGTATATATATGTATATATGTATATAGAATAAGAACAATGTTTGTTCATATATATTCAAATTTGTATATATTCATTCATTACTTTGTTTTGACACACATACTATTTTTTCCTACACATACATACTTATGAAACAGTTCACTTTGTAAATTAGGCACAATAAGAGATTTATAACAATAACTAATAAGAAACTAGAACAGTTACAATACACTGTAATAAAATTTATGTGAATGTAGGCTCTCTCAAAATATCTTACAGTACTCACCTCTCTTCTTGTGATAACGTGAGATGATAAAATGCCTTATTAAGTTGAGACTCACCTTTTCACTCAAAACAAGCACTTTTTGGCTTCTCTCTGGCACATCCGAATGGCCAGCATCACTGGTCTTGCACTTCAGGGCCTTCATAAGGAAAATAAGGGTGACTGGAACACAAGCACTGTGACACCGAAACAGCTGATCTGATAACTGAAAGGGCAAAGGGACTAATGGTTATTAGTTTCTACAGCAAGGAGACCCTAGACAGAGGATGATTCGCGTTCCCAGAGGATGGGGTGGGTGGCACCAACTTTTGTCATGCTATTCAGAACCGTGTACAACTTACAAGCTATGAATTGTTTACTTTGGGGATTTTTCACTAATATTTCAGACAGCTGTTGACATTGTGTAACTGAAAGCAAAACCACAGATAAGGGGGACTTCTGTACTTGTTCCTTTGGCCCCAGTCAGTCCTCCACCAAAGATTATAGCTCCTGTCAGCTTGCTTCTCCAAAGGGCTCGCTCTTGCTCTCTCTGTCTCCCTCTCCCTCTCTCTCTCCACATCCCCCACCCCAGGTTCTGCTAGCCATGACTTCCCCTGTGCACTCTGGTCCATGGATGGAAATGGAGCCACTCCAGCTCTACCCAGCCCAAACCTAATTACTAGCCCAGGGTAACCACTATCTCTTAGGTTTCTTCAATCTACACTTTTATAAATAGTTCCTTTAGTTAGCTCTCCTCAAATTAGCCAATGTGTTGGATTATCTTTTTGCCTGCAGCCACCTTGATTAAAACAGTAGTCAAGAAGAAAAAACAACCCAATAGAAATGCAAAGGTACAATACCAAATAATTCACAAAACAGGAAATTCAAAGTTTAAAAGCATGAAAAGGAGTTTAGCATTACTAGTAAATACATATATGCACATATATGCACATATATGAATTAAACCAATATTATGATACTATTTTCAACTTATCAAATTGATTTAAAAGTTAAATAACTTACAAGAGGTTGAAGAGGATGGGAGGGTATAGAGACTTTCTCAAACACTGATGACTGAAGTTGGAATATCTGGGAAATAATCTAATAATACATACAAAGAACACTAAATATGTTCCCACTCTTGAACCCAGCAAATCCACTTCTAGGAATAGTATCCTAAAGAAGTAACCTAAGATTTTCACAAAGATTTATATAGAAGAATGCCCAGTGAAGCATTATCCATGTGGTAAATTTATGGAAATAACCTAGGATTCCAGTAATTGAGTATGTTCTATATATCATATTTTGCCTTGTATAATATACACTTTTTGCCCAAATTTTTGAGGGAAAAATAAGGTTGCACATCACACATGGGAATCAGCACTAAAGCATGGGTGTGCATTATACTTGGCAAAATAGACATTGTGGTCCATCCATCTGATGGAATACCAACTTTAAAAATTCTGTTGGAGAAGAATAACTAATGACTTTCTCTTATACCTCTTTTTTAAATGATCAATAAGTTTTGCCTGTACTATCTCCAAAACATGTCCCAAATCCAGCCACTTCTTACAATGTCCACATCAAAAACTGTGGCCCAAGCAGCCTGAGTCTCCAGCCTGGATGACTGACTACACAGCCTCTCTGACTTGTCTTCCTAGCCCCCTCCTGCCCTCCACAGTGAGCCTGCACAGCCACAGCCCCTCAAAGCAAACCTGGACCATCTCACTCCCCGTCTAAAACTCTCCAGTGGCTTCCCATGGAAATTAGAATGAAATCAAACTCCTCCCACTGCCCTGAGTCCACTCACAGTCTGGCCTGACTGCCTCTCCTCTCTCATCTCCAAGAACCTGCTGACCTCCAAGCTTGCACTTAGAGCAGCCCCTTGCTGGCCTCTACAGCTGCCACTTTCCCATTATTTACATCCCAACTGAAATGTCAGATTCTTCAAGTGACCTTCCCAGACCACCCTTCCTAGCTAAAGTGCCATCATCACTCCTCAAGAATCCTGTAGGCTGTTAGCCACTTTTTTTCCAAATCACTTATTAGCATCCAAAATATCAAAGGTTGGCCTCTTTGTTGCCTATCACCCCACCTGAATAAGCAAAAGGACTTTGCCGTTACTTGCTAATGAATGACTGCATGCACATTTATTCACCTGGCAAAGGCTTATTGCATGCTCTCTCTGTGCCAGGCACTGTTCTGGGTGCACGTGGTGCATCTTTGCTTCTACAAAGCTTCAATTTTAACGCAGATGAGGGGTGAGAGACAAGCATATTGAGAAGGTAATTTATTCAGTACATGAGAACATGACAAATGCTGTGGGGAAAAGAACGATGTAGAGCAGAGGAAGGAAGAGACCTGGGACAGCTGGGGAGCAGGGTGGTAGCAGACTGCAGCACTAAAGAAGGTGATCAGCGTGGGCCTCCAGGAGAAGGGGGAGTCTGAGTAAAAACCTGGAGAAGAGTGAATTCATCAGGCATGTGCCTGGGGAGGGCAGTTAAGGCCAAGGCAGCAGCTAGACCAAGAGCCTGAAGGCAGGTGTGGAGTGGAGATAGGGCAGTGTGCCTGGTGTTGCACTAGCAACATAATATCTTCCTTCTCCTGAGAAGTGTTTTTACACTCTTGTGTTCCTGTTGGAAGTACTATATCCCCTGCTCTGTGGTGACTGGCTATAGGGCCCCACCTAACTCAACAAGATCATTTGAATTTTGAATTTTGAATTTGAGCTGCATTGAAGAAAATATATTCTTTCCTTCTGGTTGCAAATTGAAGAGTATGGGCCTAGAGCTGCTGGCACCCATTCACTCCATGTATCGTCCGGCACATATGCTGTGTGCCAGTTTCTATTCTAGGCACTGGGGCTACAGAGGTTCACAAGAGAGATGGGATTCCTATGCTCATGAAGAAGAGGAAATAATAACTTAACTGGGGAAAAGTGGTAACTCTCTGATTGCCCTGAGTTCTGTGAAGATCACCAATGTGCTCAGATAGGAAATGACTAGGAAGGGGAAGTTAGCAGTGAGATCTTGATGGATGAGGAGGGTCAGCCATGCATATGGCTTGGGAAGAAGTGTTCCAGGCAGAGGTCCCAAGCTGGGAATGAGTGTGGCAGTCAGTACACTGGGGGAGGTGACTGTGTCTAGAGCTTAGGGAGAGGTGGGGAATGTGACCCACGTTGAAGTCAGAGAGGAAAGTCACATGCCTCGCAATCTGACAAAACTGGTACACAAAGAGGATATTCATGCACAGAGAGACACAGAAACAAGAAAAGATTCGGGGAGCCCCGCAAACATTAAAAACATAGTTCTACTTGGCCTTATGGTCAGCTCCGAGCCCATTCTCCCCAGATACGTGAGCAAGAAAATCCCCCTTTGTATTGGACTTCAGCTAGGTTTTCTGTCACTAAAACCAAAAGACTTGAGATTGATTTATAGATATATATATGAATATAAAAAATTGGGGAAGGGATTACATTGAAATATTAACAATGATGTATCAATGATTTTACATTTTCCTAAATCAATACATTAAACATAGTTAACCTAAGGTATTTTAAAACTATGTATTTTTCCTTTCTGATTAGATCTTTTCACTTTGCCCTCTGTCATCCAGTGGAGACCACTACAATCCGTGTGCCAGTATACTCCCCACACCTGTGCTGTCCTTCACTCCTGCCCCTGACAAGTTTGTTATGGCCAAGCATTTGCAAAAGCAAAAGAATTGTCTTTCTAGGCATTTCCCTTAAGCACTAGAAAAAAACTCCCCCTCGCTTATAAATTTCCAGGCCCAGGAGCACCCCAAGTCCCTGTGGCACAAGGCTCTAATCTCTGAATCAAGTTTTACCTCCACTTACAAAATCAGTCCCAAAGGAAGTGCTTTTGAGGTTGTGCTTCTCCCCGATGGTCGCAAGCAACTTAAATCCACTTGATACCTATTGATGGCACAATTTCACTTACTGATTAATGGTGCCCTGTTCCCAATTTACAGATGAAAACACTAAGGCCTGGGAAGTTGAAGTGACTTGCTAAAATCAATGCTTTCTGTCATTTCCTTCCAAAGCAAGTGAAACTTAGAGCAAAGGACAAACCCCTATCTACACAGAGGCAGCAACTGCATAGGCCAGGCCTAACCTCTGTCTAAATTCTCTTGGCAGAAAATGCTACTTTGCTATTGGGACAGTTGGTGTAGTTAGAGCAAGCTCCTGGAACAAAGCAGTTTAATTAAAGAAAAAAAATAATAATTGGGTTGCAGTGCTATTCTCTTCAATCAATGATCAAAATTAATTATAGCAGCCTTATCTCTTGTTTATGGCAAACTACATATTTCAGTATGTTGGTATCCTTATATTTTCCAGCTGAGTGTGAAATAACCGTGTCCCCTTAATGGGTGGGCGGCAAGTCAGTTTAAATACTGAAAGAACGTAGCTGAGTCTCTGCTAACCATTCAGAGGAGCCTGAGGCCACTGGGGACAAGCCTTGGTTTCCTTCTGATGAGTCATGATATTTAAAATTCAGAGGACTGCTGCAGGCTTCAAAGCAGCCCTTTCAGACTGATCACTCCAGGGCCTAAATCAGTTAGCAGCAAGGACAGAGAAGGCCCATTCGTTTCCTCTAACAACCTCCTTCTCTTTTCTCAGACCAACCTGACAGAGCTGAAGTCCTTTGGGTCCCCACCTCAGGCTGTGAGCAATGTCAGCGCAGCTGTGATGGCCCTCATGGCCCCTGAGGGAAAGGTGCCCAAGGACCGAAGCTGGAAGGTCGCTAAAGTCGCCATGGCCAGAGTGGATGCCTTCCTGGACTCCCTGATCAACTTCGACAAAGAGAACATTCATGAGAACTGCCTCAAAGCCATCAGGCCATATCTGCAGGATCCCGAGTTCAATCCTGAGTTCGTGACCACCAAGTCTTATGCAGCTGCGGGCCTCTGTTCTTGGGTCATAAACATTGTGAAGTTCTATGAGGTATTCTGTGATGTGGAGCCCAAGCGCCAAGCTTTGAGCCGAGCCACCTCGGACCTCACAGCTGCCCAGGAGAAACTGGCAGCCATTAAAACCAAGATCACAGTAAGTGAGCCTGGCCCTGTGGCCCTGCCGGGCAGCCTCTGGTGCAAACAGCACTCTCTGCCCTTCCCCAGTGGTCTACAGGCAGGGAAAACCAGCTTGTTAGGCAAAGTCTCCTGATTTTTCAGTAGAGGCAACTTTTTAAATTCTTTTCTTAAGCATGTATAGTCCAAACAAGACAAATCCACTGGACTATTGGTTTACACTTTGCCCCTGAATTATTTTTCCTTTTCTTCTGAAGAAAGAAAGATGGCATAGATATGTACTAGCAGGGTTGGGGGTGGGGCACAAAAAACCAAAATTGTCTCCTGGAGAGCAGCCCCTAAGTAGACTTCCCTCAATAGGTGAGTGTTATCAGTGTACCAGCTGGTGGTGTTGTGAGAAGCTGCATTCAGCTTCAGTGAATTTTTTTTCAAGACTCTCAACATGTTTGATCATTTCATGAGAGATGATTTACAAGCACATCTGCCAACACTGAGCTGAGTATTCAGCAGTTTTTGACCAAAAATATCCTACCCACCCTCCCTATTCACCCCATCTTGCCCTGAGCCATTTTTTTTGTTTCCCCCAATGAAAAAAGTTCTTAAAGGGAAATGTTTTGCCCATGTGGAAGAGGTGAAACAAAAACCGGCAGAAGCACTAAAAGGCATCAAAATCCACAAGTTCAAAAACTGTCTTGAGCAGTGGGAAAAACATATCGATGGGTGTGTTGTCTCAGATAGAAAATACTTTGGAGGAGACTGAAGTTTAAACATGTAAGAATAAATACAAAATTTTTAAAATATTGTATTTATTTATTTTTAGAGGGAGGGTAAGGGAGAGAGAAAGAGAGGGAAACATCAATGTGTGGTTGCCTCTCATACGCCCCCTACTAGGCACCTGGCCCACAACTCAGGCATGTGCCCTGAATGGGATTTGAACCAGCTACCCTTTGGTTCACAGGTCGGCACTCAATCCACTGAGCCACACCAGCCAAGGCTAAATACATGATTTTTTAATAAATAAATTTCGTGGTTTTTGGGGGCCCCCCTATTCATATTTGATTATATCTGCCTCACCCAGGACTGAAGTTAGGGGCAATCTTGAATTCACACCTATCTGTGGAGTTAAAATGGATAGTGCCAAATCAAGAAGAAGTCAGAGTCCTGTATGCCCACCTAACAGCTAAAAATCCGTCAACAGATCTCACTACAAATGTCTTTAAAATGCCCACCATTAAGGCCCCTCCCTTACCTCCTGCTCCCCCTCCTCCTTCCTGGGCTCCATGTGCTCTCACATGCCCATGACTGCCTGGTAATCAGGCACGACTGTGACCAAGCCCAACCCAAAACATTTCCTGGGTCTTTCATTTCCACAAGTGCATTCCAGGCAAATAAGAGTCTTGCTGCAAATTTCTCATGCTAATAAAAAGAGTTTTTACAAATTGTGAAAGTAAGATTGAAGACAAGCCACACACTTCATGTCATAGGCTTATTGATTATTAGATTAAATTCTATAGCTAGAAGCTAGTTCAAAGATCATCACAACTGATCTCTGCATAAAGAAAAGGTACCTTTTGACAAACAACTAATCCCCTCAACAAGTTTGCTTTCTAAATCCAGATATACATGTGTAATAAAATGACAGCAAACTCACAATTATTAACAACCACACCTGAAACAAAAACAAGAAGAAACTAAGCAAACAACTAGAACAGGAACAGAACCACAGAAATGGAGATCACAGGGAGGGTTAGCAACATGGGAGTGGGAGGAGGAGAGAGGGGAAAAAGGTACAGAGAATAAGTAGCGTAGATGGTAGGTAGAGAATAGACAGGGGGAGAGCAAGAATAGTATGGGAAATGTAGAGGCTAAAGAACTTATGACACATGGACATGACCTAAAGGGGGGGAATGTGGGTGGGAGAGGGTGTGCAGGGTGGAGGGAATGAAGGAGGGATAATAGGACAACTGTAATAGCATAATCAATAAAATATATTTAAAAAAATAAATCCAGATATTCAAAGGCCAGTTTACTTAAAACAGGTGTCCATTGCCAAAACCATGGCTCTCTTCAAAGAATTCCAGATGCAGAACACTGCAACATCCCCAGGACTGCTTTTGGAGGGAAAATAATCTCTTAACGATTTTCATATTCCTCAGTCTCTCCCAGAACAGTGTTATAAGAACTGCATTTTCAAAGATCTCTTTACTTAAGTATTTAAAGGAACATTTGGTGCAAAAGGAATGTTTTCTAAATGTTTATCCCTTTTCAGTAGCCAACATTCACACGATAGGCCTACTCAGCCTGTGAAAGCAATAAGAATATTTTAAAATACTTTCTTCTCAGAAGACACTTCTTTTCTGCCAAAATATTTTTTTTAAAAAATGTATTTTCACTTTTAACAACCTCCTCTCCATCCTTTGCTTATCCACATGCCTATCAACATCCCAAGAGTTTGAACGCTTCCTGCATTAGTAACAGAGGAGATTCGCTGAAACGGTCTCTGATAGGAGCCCCCTTCCCACCTCACACCCGTGTGCCACTGAGGCCACCGCCAGCTGCCTTCACATGCATTCCACCCCAAGCTTTATTTTTAGAATTTTAGAATAATTCCAAGTAAATTTTATGTTCAAGATGCTTAAAGTGAAAAAGGTGTATTTCAAAACAAATTATACAATATAATTATACATATAATTATAATACATAAAGATATAAATAGTGGTAGTTAGCTCTGGGTGGTAGATTTTAGATGGTGTTTGTTTATCTGTATTTTCTTTTCTCTGTAATGAGCACACTGTATATCGTTACAATTTATAAAAGTAATGCTAATAAAAACAAATAAGGCATTTTCATGGAGCTTACAGTCACCATAAGTCAAATATCAAACAGTAGAGAAGGGCTTCTAATGAGACACAACAGTCTTCTGCCCATTAATTATTTTGTCTGTTTCAACTGATTGTTGATATCACTCAGAGCTTGCTACCTAGAGGCTTGCATGTGTTGTATTTGGCCCACCCATAGTGTTTGAAATGATTTAATTCATTGCCAACATTTACAGCAATAGGAGCTTCTTGTAGAAATTTGATTTCTGGCTCATCTTAAAATAATAAGATTCCCAAATATCATTCTCTGGCCCTGGAGTTAAGCAGTGGCTTCCATTCAGGTAGACAGTTTTGCCATAGGCCCCACATTCCTATTTTTCTCAGGACCAGATTCATCTGACCAGTTTACATGATCTTCCTGGCCTCTGCTCATTGGAATTTCTGACTTCTGTCTATATTCTGTGCTGGCATCCTTATTTCTTGCTGCATCTTATTCAGGCAGTTAACTTTCTGCTAGATGAGACTCTAAGATGCTAATCTCCCTGTGTCCCAGTATCATCCTGGCAACCATTTTGAGTGGATGTAAACTTTATTTCTTGTTCCATCACATAGAGGTAGCTTCCTTGGAGCCCTCAGCTTTAAAGATGAAGTTACTACTCTTTCCTTCAGCTTCCTCCCTACCTTCCAACTCCCAACATATATTATTATTGCTTATCATCACTATTGCTTTTTAGTCACCAAGATTGAAAATAACTGCACTCCATTTTATAACCTAAATTAAGTGTCCCATGCTCTGTCCCCTGACTGACTCAAAAAAGTAGAAAATCAGTAAATCCCATTTATATTCTGTGAACATGTCTATATTGTTCATATAACATATAAGTAGCATAACATCATTATATTGCCTCTCTTTTTTTTTAACATATTTTATTGATAATGCTATTACATTTGTCCTACTATCCCCCCTTCATTCCCCTCCACCCTGAACACCCTCTCCCACTCCCCCCCTTTAGTTCATGTCCATGTGTCATAAGTTCTTTAGC
>CM052545.1:60028336-60053834 GCA_028533065.1 Trachops cirrhosus | reverse complement strand
CCAGTGACCCAAAGCTCCACTTCCCGGTGCTGGGACCGAGCTGCGCGCAGTGCCTTGCTTCACAATGGCCGCCTCGCTGGGTCTGCCGGTCGCCACCTCCCAGCCTGGCCTGCCAGCCACTGACACTTGTGTGCCCAGAGTCTGCCTGCTGCCGGTTTGTGTGCCCAGGGTCTGCCTGCTGGGGACTTGCGTGCATCCCCGGTTGCTCAGGTCTCTGGTTGCTCAGGTCTCTGCTCCGCGTCCCTCACCTGGCCCGACTCCGCCCCTCCTACCGGTCTGGTCGAGTCTATTTTCAACTCACTGGTTGTCGGACTGCCAGGCACTTCAATTTTCTGTCATTTCTGGTTGTTATTTTGTTTCTATATCGTTGTTGTCCCTATCTTGGTTGTGCGCGGGGGGCACAGTGCGTCTACCTATGCCTCCATCTTGGCCGGAAGTCCTATATTGCCTCTCTTATACAACCAGTTTTTCCACCCTGGAGTTCCTACTTTCCTTTATCTTTTTTTCTCTTCCATTAGTTCCTTTCGCATAGCCTCAATGACTTTTAAACTCTCCATCTAATCCAGTCTTCTATCAAGTCACCTTTGCCTCCAAGACTTTTCTCCCTTATCCCCAACTGAGAGCTCCAGTGTTAACACATTTCACTCCTTTCTTGGGTTGGTTCCAATGGCTCCTGGACCCCATGCCTTCTCCTTTCTTTATTTCTTCTCTTGTTTTACTATGACCCTTAAGTAACTTTCTCAGAAATGTGAAGTAAGAGGTAAATTTTCAGAATAGTTCCAGTCTGGAAATGTCTTTATTTTTGAACTGAACTGACCATTTTGCTGAGTATTACATTCTGAGTTGCTAATTTTTTCCTCCTCCACACTGAATGCTTTATTTTCATCTGGTGAGAAGTCTGATGAACAGCAAGGGTCCCACTCCCTTATTGATGCATCGTGTTTCTCTCTTTCTGGAAGTCTTTCAATTTTTTCTTTATTCTTGGCGTCTTAAACTTTACATTGACATTCTTAGCTACCATCCTTTTTTCATTCATTGGGTGTGGCATGTGGAGACTTTTCTTCAGCTCTAAAAAATTATTTTGTATTATTTCTTGGGTAATAGCCCTTCTGTTTCCTTTTAAATTTTATTTTCTGAAACACATATTGGTTGGATGTTAGACGTGATGAGTCCCCTACTTTTCTAACCTTTTTGTTACTGTATGTTTTCTTATACTTCCTAGATTTCCTCAAATTGACCTTTTAGCCCTTCCTTTGAATTTACTACTTTTTACATTAATAATAATAATTTCTACAACAGTGTTGAGTTTGCTATTCCTTTTACTAGCACTCTTTTCTTGTCTTATGAATAAATATTGTGAATCTCTCTGATAAATTAATTATTAAAACTTCTATGCTTTGTTCTTGTTTTCATGCTTGAAGTTATCTCCATTTCCCAGGTCACAGGTTTTTTTTTTGTTTGTCTGTTTAGCTTAATCTAGGCTTTCATCAAATACCTTCTTGTTTTTTCTTTTACAAAAGTAGTGATCAAAAGCTGATCATCACTATGCAGGCAAAGGCAGAGCTGTCTGACTGACAGAATTTGCTTTCAAGATCAGATAAGTTATGCTGGATGCATTCTAAACACCAGAATATGTTGCCTTTTCCCTGATACTATTGACTGTCCTGCATGGTGACATAGATCCCTGGTGGCATTACATGATGAGCATGGAAACAGAGATATGGAGTGAGAAATTAATAGGCTTCTAACTAACCCTCTTATTTTCAGCATTCCTTTGAAACGGCCCTGATATTTTCAAGTCCACAGGTGCACGGGGCTCTGCAGGGCTGATCAGCTTACCCTTTGGTGGACTGAGGCCATCTCTAGGTTGCAGCTTCCTCTGTCCTGCTCTGGCAGTTTCCAATCCTCTGCCAGTGTGGTCTTCCATAAATCTGCTGGAATCCCTCACCCTCCAATGGCCCTTGACATTTGCTTGGTGTTATGGGCTTATGACTTTTTTAATTGCTTCAAGACCATTTTAGAAAAGCAGTCTGGGCTCGTTTGACTCATTGGAGCATTATCCCATAACCAAAAAGGGCATATGCCTGGGTTATGGGTTCGATCCCTGGTCTGGGCATGTATGATCCCCAGTCTGGTCATGTATGGGAGGCAGCCAATTGATGCTTCTCACTAACATTGATGTTTCTCCCTCCCTCTCCACCTTCCCCTCTCTCTAAAAGCAATGAAAAATTGTCCTTGGGTGAGGCAAAAATAAGTTTTTTAATCATTTTAGAGAAGTCTCAGGAACAAGGAAAAATAAATAAGCATGGCCAGTCTGCCATCATTAATTGGGTGCCTTGCCACCTGCTCTTCAAATTGCTTGACCTTTCATTTATTTCTCTTGTAACTTGGTAATGACCAACATGGCAGCCTGAACTGGGCCAGTGAACAGACAGACATAAGACCCATTTGGAGGTATATCTGCCATGTGTCCATGTGTCTTTGTGCATGCACATATATGCTCTGGGGACAACAAAAGTTGCTATGTGCTTCAATTCTAAGTTCTTCATAAATTTAGAAAAAATGGAAACCATGTATTTTTTAAATGTCTCCATAATAGAAGGGAATAGATGAGGTTAATGCAAGGGGAAGACTTAGGTTGTTGACAGCCCCACCCCAAACCAGAGACCTGCCACAGCAGGCACAGTATGCAGCCCCCCAGGCCTCCCTGGGGTCTTTCAGACCACCTGCAGGCCTCCGGCCTTCAGCATGCTGTGCTTCTAAAGCAGCACCTGCAGCTTGGGGTGGGCTATCAGAACCCATTTTTCCCCAGCACCAGGAGAAACGGAACACACACCCTCCTCCATGCCCGGCACCCCATCACCCCTCCTGGTCCCGAGCCTCAAATGAGGTGCTGGAGGAAAGCTCAGCTCTCTCACTTGGGTCAAGATGCTCTGGACTTCCACTCCAACCTCCTCCCTCTGGGGTCTGACTAATTCCTTGCTGGGACTCTGCATGACAGCATCCCTAATTTGCCTTCCTTTCCTTCCCTGCCCTCCTGCCTCCCCCGTGTCCCTACAGCTCCCTCTAGGTGAATCTTCCTTAAAACATTGCCTACACATGAATCCTAGCTCAGAGGCACTTGAGGTGACTAGGGCCGGAATTACTGACAGACCTGTGTTCCTTCCTGAACAGCACCTTAATGACAACCTGGCCAAACTCACTGCCAAGTTTGAGAAAGCCACAGCAGACAAACTCAAATGTCAGCAAGAAGCTGAAGTGACCGCAGGCACCATCTCCCTTGCAAATCGCCTGGTGAGTGCGAGGCTCCGCAGCTGGAGCTTTAATTATATTAGCAGAGCTTGTCAAGTGCCACTGAGGTGCAAAATGGATGAGCACAGCTCAGCACTACTTTGGCTCGAGGGGAAATATTAAAATGTGCTGGGATGCAGGGACAAATCCTGGGAAATGTGTGAATGCACACCCTGGTTTGGTAAAAGTTGTCCTTCAGAGATGGTTGGGAGGATGAGAACACTGCATGTATCAGGCAGCCCATGCAGTGTGTGACATGCTTACATATGTGTGTATCACCCAGAGGAAGCAGAGAAGAACAAAGCTGGCATTTGACAGATAAACTCGGAAGCTCTTACCTGTGTGATATTTGATGGTAAAGGTGTGGATCAGGAGCTGAGGCAGAAGCAGAAAGAGACTTTTTGGCCTTCAGCATTTCTGAGTGTGACCTAATCTGTATGCACATCTCACATACGCACACAAACATAGCTCTGGCCGCCCTGAAAAACATGACCCAGAGGGTCAGAGCAGTGTGCTTGTGCTATGGGTGCCTGTTGCTTTCTACCAAAGCACTCCAAAACTTAGAGATTTGACAAAAGAGCATTTCATTAAGTCTCAGGAGTTTGTGGGTCAGGAGTTTGGGCGGGGCTCAGCTAGCAGGTTATGCTTCTGCATGTGGTGCCAGCTAGGGCCACTTGGTGTTACTGAGCTGGTGGCCAAGCTGGTTTGGAGGGTATAAAATGACTTCCTTCACACATGTCTTGGTAGGGACGACTTCAAGAGTGGGCTCTGTGGGCCCCCTCTCCCTCCCCATGCAGTTTCAGGTCTCTCCAACCTGGGTAGTCAGACATCTCACATGGTTACCCAGGGCTCCAAGAGACAGGAAGTGGAAGGTCCCCATCCCTAAGGCCTGGGGCCAGAAGCCAGCACAGCGGCATGTCCACTGGGTTCTATTGGTCAAAGCAGTCTGGGGTTCAAGGACAGAGCAGAGACACTAGCCCTTGAAGAGAGGACAGTCAAAGAATGCATGGCCTTTTAAAATCCCTTATGACTTATATTTTTCACCATAAATCAGTTCACATCTTTCAAAGCAGTGTCCACTGGATATGATTTCTGTTTAATCGAGAGCCTTTACAGAACCTTCCTCACCAATGAGAGGAGGCAGTACCCATACATTTTTATATTTATTGCAGCCAATCTATATACATAACAAAGCCAGGTTTTCTAATTCAGGGAGAAATGAGTCATAAGAATCACTGAATTGAGCCGTGTGTTAGTGAGGAGAGGCTATACGACAAGCATGTGTCTGTGCAGTTGTTTGCTGACCCGCTGCTGCAGAGCTTTGAGATGAACCCGTTCAGAGACTGCTCCTTTGCGAACATGCAAGAAGGGGTCTCGTCCTCCTCTCCAGCCTGTCTTCTTTCTAATTCCAGCATTCGTTGCCCAGTTGGAGCATTTTCTGAGCTGGGCCTCATGGAGGTGGTGTGCTACTCTCCTCCAGAAGCATGGGCTCTGAAGCCACCCTTGCCTCTACCAACCGAGAGGTTCTGCCAAGTTTCTTCATCTTTCTGGTCTTTATCTGTATAATTTAAAAATGGCCATGGCAGTGGTTGGGCTGACAAATTCCTAAGATCATCCCCAGCTCTGGCATTCTCTGATGCCCTCTTTCAAGGAAGAAAAAAGGATAAACTTAATGCAGAAGCTAAGCTCCACCATCCACCTAAGGGTTCTCTGTAGAAAGGATGTCTCTAATCCCCAAAGAAGTTGTGCTCCCAGAATAGGATGCCATGCCAAAGTGGATCGGGCAATGTCAGGACAAGTGCAGTGGTCTTGCTACTTTGTACACACCCATGTTGCAGGACTTCTGGCTCTGTGTCTTAATTACCATGTTTGCCTCCCTGCCCACTGTGAATTATTTAAGCGCATGAAATTAATTTTATTTATTTTCATCTCCTAGCATTTGGAGGGATGGCAGAGGTACATAATCTTCTAATATGTTTTGTGGACCAGGCGCTATACTAAGTGATTAACATACATGGTCATATTTAATCTTTTCAACTGCCCTTTGAGGTGGGTAGTATTCATCTCAGTAACTATAACAGGCAGAGCCTGGAAGCCTGCATCCACAACCTGTCATCTGTCCACAGCCCACACATACATAGCACTAAACAGGGGCTCGCTAACCGAAATGTTTGCTGCGGCCAGCACAGATCCTCAGTGATCAGAGGAACCACACAAGGACGTTCTGAGTCTTCTGCTGTTAAACGTGTGCTGTGTGCTCTCTGTGACTGAATCCATGTCTCTTCATAGCCAGCAGTATGACAAGTCTCATTTCCCCTCTGGTCTTTGAAATGGCAGGTGGGAGGACTTGCTTCTGAAAACATGAGGTGGGCAGAAGCCGTGCAGAACTTCAAGCAACAAGAGAGAAAATTATGTGGAGACATTTTACTTACCACAGCTTTCATTTCATACCTCGGTTTCTTTACAAAGAAATACCGGCAGAGCCTCGTGGATGGGACCTGGAAACCCTACCTGAGCCAACTGCAAGTATGTACCTCCAGGACTTCTCCTGCCCACATCAGCCATGGGTACCAATGAGCTCATATGCCAATAATAACCCAAAACTCTTCATTCCTTCTTCATACTTTCTCCCACCACCTCCTGCACATCCTCTAAGGATCTCTGGGATCCAAGAGTGAGACACAGGCACCCATGCTCTTCCCCACTGCCCTGCGTTATCATCCGCTGCCCTGAGGCAGGGTTCCACTAGCAGGTCTTTCTGAGCACCTCTCTTCTCATGGGCCTCCATAGGAACTCCAGCCCACTGCCCAGCCACCTGTCTCCTGGCACTCCTCAAAATGATAAACCTGAGCAGTTCCACGCCCCCCACCGCCTTAACGTTTCCCTCTAATCTCACTGCTCTTGAGCCAAACATCACAGTAGCAGCTGAGACAAGGTCCCTTTCCCAGACTCTGCACTGCACCTTGTTACCAAGCCCCAAGGCTGCATGGCCTGTGACCGTGGCCCCCAGACCCTGTGTGAGAACAGCTTCCACTACTCCTGTCACATGCACTCAGCTTATCCTCTTAGTGTACATTGACAGACTTTACACCCACCTTCTCCCTCCACACCAACATGATGAAGTGGGAAATGCCAGTTCCTGACTGAGGCGGGCCAGGGTGGTGTCTGGAGCCATCAGTCGGAATAATACCCAATATTGCCTAACACTTCCACGTCACTCAGTCCACAAATCCTCCCTGAGTATTCAGTGTATCCACCAGGAAGGAGATGCAGGAGACGTTCCAGCAGGCAGTTCGCAGTCCAGTGCAGGAGATTAGGTTCATGGCAAGCAGCTGCATCAAGAGTCAGCTCAGACAGTTCTCAACCTGCAGGAAAGATTGTATGTAGAGCTCATCTGCAGGGGTCTCCTCTGAACATGGAATCCATGCTGGCTAGTGATGATTGGCTTCACAGATCAGCACATAAACCCTTACCTGAGAATTTGTTGAATAGGGAAATAAACAAATGTAAAGCTACTTATTATTTATCTTGAACACTTGCAGAAAAAGAAACTGTAGAAAGGAAGATCATGAATTGAGTGAATCAAGATAGTGGCAGCTTAGTAAGGGTTTTTCTGGTTTTGTTTGGGGTTCTTAGGCACTTTTGCACCATGGACCCTTTTTAGCAGTCTGGTGAAATCTACAGGTTCCTTCTTACAGTAACAGATTTTAGTGTATAAAATAAAATGCATAAGATTACCAAGGAAACCACTTCTATATAAATGCATTTCTGATCCCTTTTGAGATTTGCTTGATGGTTCAGCACTAGCCATTCACGAACTTAGCATGTATGATTAAACGGACAGGAGATGGTTTGGAGAGGTCTTCCTGAGGTAACTGAGAAAACAAATTGCAGAGAAGAGAGAGATGGGGCAGTTAAAAGGGCATCTGTGTGAACCTTGAAAACATTCTGCTAAGGAAAGTAGCCAGACACAAAAGATCGCATATTGTATGATTCCTTTTAAGTGAAATACCCAGACTAGGTAAACCCTTCGAGACAAAAAGCAGACTAGCAGTTGCTAAGAGCTGGGAGTAGGAGAGAACGGGAATGACTACTAATGGGTACGGGGCTTCCTCTGGGGTGATGGAAATGTTTCAGAACTAGATAGAGCTGATGGTTGCACAATGCTGTGAATATTACTTCAATTTTTTTTAAAGTATATTTTCCCAATGGAACCTATTACTTGTACAGAATTAAACAAGCTAAGAGAGGTCAGCGGAGACCAGAGAGGAGGGCCTGGTGCACACACGGGCTGTTGAGGGAAACAGGCTATGCAGAGCATGCACAGGCCTAGAGGCTTGGTCCCCAGTTTCCAGGGTATACCGGCGAGGAGTTTGCAGGGAAGTCACACAGTCAGCCCAGGTGTGGGGTGTTCTGGGCAGGGAGGAGGGAAACATCTCCAGCTCTTTGCAAGCCGGACCTCTGTCAGAAAGTGGTGAAGGGGCTGAGAGGAGAGAGTGTTTGGTATGGGCTGGTACTGACAGGAGAGAGCCTGGTAAGTGTGGGCGCATACACAGAAATGCAGAAATGTAGTGGAGGGGTGAGCCTGTTAACATGGGGGAGGGCGTAGAGGAGACTGTTGATAAGATATGAATAATCTATGGTAGAAATCTGACTTTGACGAATATACTGAAGAACAAAGGGTCACACAGGCTGAATTCCTGCTGTTGTCCATCAATCAAGAGAAAAAAATACTACCAGGAGTTTTTTTAAAAACTGCTTCCCAAAATAATTAATTAATGAGTTAGTTAAAGACCTGCTTCCAGAAATAATTACACATCCAGGAAAGCACTCTGGTGGGATTCTGATATTGTTTCTCAAAGAGCTTGTCATTTGAGGAACTACCGTGCATCCCACCGCCAGCTGAGAAAGAGTGCTTCCATTCTGAGTGTGTGTGGCATTTCCTCATCATCAGGTTCCCATCCCGGTCACCCCCTCCCTGGACCCCCTGAGGATGCTGATGGACGATGCAGACCTAGCTGCCTGGCAGAATGAGGGCCTCCCAGCAGACCGCATGTCCACAGAGAACGCGGCCATCCTCCTCAACTGTGAACGCTGGCCGCTCATGGTTGACCCACAGTTACAAGGCATCAAATGGGTCAAGAACAAATATGGCAAAGACCTCCGGGTCACCCAGATTGGTCAGAAAGGGTAAGTGGCCTAGCGCAAAAGGTCCCACCTCTGCTGTTTGTGCAGAGAAAAGCATATCTTAAGCCCTGGTGGATTATTTCTACTCTCCTGGTCCCTCCATGAGGCCTCTCATGCTCCTCCTACCATTTCAGGAAACATCTCAACACAAGATGCTTAGGGACTGAGTGTCTGATTTTCTTTCTCATTAGAAACCGTGTGTGTCAGCCTCTCAGCCCATTCAGGAGCCCATGCTCCCCTGTCCCTGGCATTCATCCTCCCACCTCCCTGTGAACACTTCCTGACTCCCCAAACATCACATTTCATCATCAGGCTCTGTTTTACAAAGTATCCCTCACATCTAGCCAAAACCTGCCTATCCTAGGCCTCTCCTACCCACTGCTCTTACCTCTGCCCCTGAGCCACATTGAACGAACCTAAACTTTTTTTCCCCAAGAAGCAATTGGACATTTGTAGTTGGATGCATAGCAGCCATGTTAGTTATGAAAACTTCAGAGCCCTTTGTACCTGCAATATGGCTTTGAACATACAAGATTGGGGAGTTACTACACAAAAGGGTGTGAGTACCAAAGAGAATGTCCGTCCAGCACTCTCCACACTTCACAGACCTGAGCATCCCTCACCCCATTGCTGCATTATCCCTGTTATATCTTAGCCCTGTAGTCTCAGTGTTCAACTCATATTCTGTGCATTGGGATACATGAGAAAGATAGGATGGGGCAATGAGGGAGAAGAACAGAGCATCCACTAGGTGGTTGATATGCACCAGTCTTGATGGTACAAGTTTTCCTTCACATGCCTTTTTAAACCACACAGCATATAAAGTTAGTGTTATTGGTACCATTTCACATTTGAGAAAATTGAGATTCACAGAGGTAATTGCCCCAAGAATATACAGTTTTAAAAGTAATGGATATTTGTACATCCAGGGTCCTAACAGGATTATTTACAAGAGCCAAAAGGTGGAAGCAATCCATGTGTCTATCAACAGATAAATGGATAAACAAAGTGTAATTACATGCATTCAGTGGAATATCATCCAGCCTTGAAAAGGAAGGAAATTCTAACACATGCTACAACATGGATGAATCTTGAGGACATCATGTTAAGTGAAATAAGCCAGTCACAAACGGACAAATACTGCATAATTCCACTTATATTTAGAGTGGTCTGATCCATAGAGACAGAATCTGTCCCTCAGAGGATGGGGGAGGGGGAGATGAGGATTATTGTTTAAAGGGATGCAGGGGTTCAGTTTTGCAAGAAGAAAAGAGTTTGAAGAGGAATGATGGTGATGGGAACAATAATGTGAATGGGTTTAATGCCACTGGAATTCACACTCGAAAATGGTTAAGATGGTAGATTTATGTATATTTACCACAATTAAAAATTAATTTAGTAATTTTTTTTAAAAAATGGATGGAGGCAGTATTTGAACCAAGGTGATCCTCACTTAGAAATCCAAGGTTTATGCACTTGAACCCTCAGCCACCAAAGGGAGGTTTGCTGCCCTGGCCATGTGTCCCAAACATGCCTGTCCAGAAGTCCAGCTCACCCACAGTGGTTTAATCAAACATGCAATGTAACAAAGATAGCTAAACAAAGCAAATATTGAATACCAGAATGGATCCTTTCTTATAGAGCACACTTTGGTGAGAAATGACAAGATGCATTTAATTAAAGTATTCTTTCCTATCTAACCAAAACCGAATTTTAAGAAAAAGTGTTCATTCTTGCTGCTCATTCCTATATTTCTAATATCAAAAACAGCACTTGATACATAGGAGGCCCTCAGTAAATGTCTGTTCAGTTACATCTCAGTTCACATCCAGTGACTACTTTTCTGTTACATGGTTTTCTAGATTTGGTATCTATTACTTGAATACAAATATTACATCATATATAATATGTGCTAAGACTATTCAGTGCAGGCTGCCTTCATCCAAGTGGAAATTTGTTTGGGTGTCATTTGTCTCTTAATTTCATTTGCAGGGTTTGACATCCTACAGTTTGCTCACATTGTGACTCATTTCTTCTGTAGACCTTGCTTAGAAAAGTCGTCTTCTGTCCAGAAATTATGTAAATATTCACTTAGGTTTTTTTAGATTTCCATGGGTGTCCTTTTTACAATGAAATATAATCATCTGAAAATCAGTTTAGGGTATTATACAAGGTACAGACCTAATTTTAATTCTTCAATTGGTTAGCTATCTTCCAATACCATTTATTAAATTATCTGTCCTTTTCCCAATTAATTACTGGTAATTTTTTACTCTATATTAAATTATCTTATTAAATAGACTCTTTAATCCTTTCTACTTATATATAATATTATACCAGTCTTTAATTATATAGTTTGATATTTAATAACATTCACTGTGGTATTTCTCATCATAAAAATAACATATCATTATAGGAAAAAAAGTCACAAAGAAAAATGTTTTAACTCTTATAATTTATTATTTATAGAAAAAGAATGTTAATGTTTTGGTTATGACATCCTTTAAGACTTTTTTCTATATATATGTATTGTTGTAGTTATATAAAATATTTTAGTATTAGCTTACATGAGTTTTCATTGTCATTTTTTATCTTCATTATTTATTTTTTTAGTTAACTTTAAAACTTTGGTCAAGGTCTATAAAATTATTTTTAGTTACGGTTGGAATTATATCAAACTCAAATCTATTTACAGAAAATCAAACTTTTAATATTGAAATAACCTAGATTTTGGTAATTGATTACAAATAAATTAAGATGTATCAACACAATCTAACATCCAGTTGTATAAAAATTCTTATAGAAGAATATTTCATGACACAGGGAAATGTTTACAATGCATTTTATGTACAAAAACCAGGTTATGAAACAAATATGCTGTGTAAATCCAATACTAAATTAATATAAATGCTAATATAAATTATATAAATATTATAATATAAAATACAGTCATACCTCAGTACTCATCAGCTTCAGAACTTGTCAAACCCTGTAGTCATTGCATTTTGATGAAGAAAACATGTTTCAGCTCTCAGTGCCTGCTTGGGACTTGCTGAATTTGCTAGAACTTGTATGAGCCATGACACTGCCGGGAAAGTGAAAATGCTTCATCATTCAGTACTCATTGGTTTCAGCAATCATCACGAGTTCCAGAACAAGTTAACAAGTACCAATATACCACTGTAAATAGAAATATTGATAATAAACTTGAAAATATGCTACATCCAAGCATATAAACACCAAATGTAAATGATAGATGTCAAGGTTACAGTTAATTTTCATTTTTTTGTAATTTTCTCTATTTCTAAACTGTATAATATTACATCAATATCATTTTAATAGAGAAAAATGTGGCCACTGAAACCATCCCAGGTAAATGTGCCTCCAAGCTTATCACTGTGCTTCAGAGGTCTTGTTAAATTGCCTTGGCATCCACACATGGCCACAGGTTCATACTGCCTGCCTTTCCCTAGCTACCTTCAAACCATAGAGCGTGCCTTGGAAGCTGGGGATGTGGTGCTCATTGAAAACCTGGAAGAGTCCATTGATCCTATTCTGGGACCACTACTTGGGAGAGAAGTCATCAAAAAAGGACGGTAAGGTCCAGCTGTGTTGTCCACCCTTTGTGAAGAGTTGGTTCACTGCCCTAGTAGAACTGTGGACAGATCTGCTCTTCTCAGAACCATCCTCTCCTCGGGTCATGTCAAGAATCCACCCACGGCAGGCACTCTTCTCTTTCTTCCAGGAGAGGCATGATCTAGCTGCCCTCACGGCCTGGAGAAAGTTGCCTAGCATACCTTTGCCTCCATCAGTCAATGTCCTCTGTGACTCCCTTCTAAATGGCCAAAGGGCATTAGTTTGGAGGAACTTTAGAAGGAAAGTGGCCAAAGAGCAGGCTGACTTTTAAGCTTGAGCATTTTATTTAAGCCAGACTCCTGAGAACTCAGCTCCTTGTCAATCTGATGAGCCATACCTATGGCTTTGGGTGCTGGTAGGTGATCAGCATACGGCAGAAGGAGGAAGAAAGGGAGAAAGAGAAGGGCGACAGGCACATAGGAGAGGGAGGGATGATCATCATTAAGGCCTGCTGGACTCAGAAGCCTCTCCCAGTGCCCAGGCCATAGCTCACCTTTACATGTCCTCAAGATGTGCTCATTTACTTAACCATTTTCACCTATGGAAGTCATTCACCATCAGCCATGAAAAAATTGAGCCCTACTGCTAGGCTATGAGGCACATTTTTGCCAACTAAAAAAAATGCCCCTTCCTGCACACACTTTACTGCCATCTGCTGGAAATGCTTCCTAATGTGTAAATGGCTCTCCAGACAGCTGTGCCTGAAAAATCAAACATGGTGCCCAAGGGGAAATGTCCCCCACCCTCTACCCCTGTGCCCCACATTAGTGCAAATCAGGGTCCTAGCACTCACACTAGACATACTTAGGAGGCATCCACCTGAAATGGCAATATTATTTACTATGATCTTGGAAAAATAACTCTAGAATTCTGTCTCTGACTGGATCTCATGGGAAGGTTCCACACTTCACATGAGCCTCTATGTTCTAGGTTCATTAAAATGGGAGACAAAGAGTGTGAATACAACCCCAAGTTCCGGCTCATACTCCACACCAAACTTGCCAATCCTCACTACCAGCCCGAGCTGCAGGCTCAGGCCACCCTGATCAACTTCACGGTGACCAGGGATGGCCTGGAGGATCAGCTGCTGGCCTCTGTGGTCAGCATGGAGAGACCAGACCTGGAGCAGCTGAAGGTATGTCCAGTGCCCAGCAATCCCACAGTGCTCCCCACTCTGGGAGAGGTATGGGGGGCTATTTTCTCTGGAGCTGAGCTGCAGGGGCTCTGCTAGACTTTGGAGGAGCGCCAACACCATCTAGCCACTTAGAACACCAAGTTGGGAAAACAGGATAGAGTGAGCTAAAGAACAGACAGTCAGAGAGAGAGGCTAATCACCAAGAGCAGAGCCTCACAGAGACTGTGAACATGCTGGGGCCAGCACAAGAGGGCCTCCTCTCACACATGGTCACATGCCTGGGTCAGGACTAAGTGGGATTCAGCTTTGCAAGGGCACTGAAAACAGGCTCGGCCACCTTAGGGATAGTGTCTTGGCTCGGGCTGCTATAATGAAACACCATAGACTGAGTAGCTTAAACACAGAAATTTATTTTCTCACAGTTCTGGGAGCTGTTAAGTCGAAGACAGGGGGCAAGCATGTTTGGTTTCTGGTGAGACTGTCCATCCTGGCTGGTAGATGACCATGTCACTGTGTACTCACAGACCTCTTCTGTGTGTGCAGAGAAAGAAAGCAACTCCTCCTGTGTCTCTGTTTATAAGGACACTACTCCCATCAGACCCCAGCCCCACTATATTGACCTCATTTAACCGTATTTAACCCCTTAAGGGCCCATTTCCAATGCAGTCACATGGGAGTAAAGGCTTCACCCTACAACTTAGTGGGGACACAATTCCGTCCAGAGCAAGTAATCCCTGTTGTACTCTCTTTAGCCCTGATTAGATTAGAAAATACAAGTCCAGAATTACAATTTATGTGGGAATGACATGAGGGATGCCTGGGCCTTGCTTTCTGCAAGTATCCCATTATCGAACAGCTACCTTTGGAGCACCAACTCTGTAGCAGGTGCTAAGGACTCAGCAGGCTCCAAGGAAAACCATGTCCCTGCCTTCACAGGCTCACCACTTCTTGGAGGGACACAGAAAATAAGAATGTAAACAAATAAATGAAATATATCATTTCAGGTAGTGGTAAGAATTTTGAAGAAAATTAAGAAGGGTGATATTAGAGAGCTTGGGGACTAGTTTAAACTGGGGAAGTCAGGGAAAGATTCTGTTAGAAGGTGGCATTTGAGCTAATTCCTGAATAATTTCAAAGCCCCTGGCACAGCATTCCCAGCAAACAGCAGCAAACCCTGGCCATGAAGCAAGATTCAGGAATGCATCATTAAAAAACAGAAAATGACTGAGGCAGCCATGTCTTGAGCCTCTAACAGGAAGATTGTTCTTTAGTGGATGCAAACACAATCACCCCAGGTTGTACAAGGGCAAAGAAATGGCAGCTGCCTGCCCTTCTGCCCTTCTGCCCCCAACAAGGAGTGTGCCAGTGCCTCAGGGTATGTGTGCAGCCTAACCCTCAGAGAGGGAAAGCCAAGCAAGCTCAGCTTGGCCACCAGCACCCACTCCAGCCCAGAGCAAGTCCTGCAAGGATCTTGTCTAAACTGTATGAGACAGTTTGGGTTGCTTTGTTTAAAAACAAAAAACAAAAAATCCTTTTCTGTCGGAGAGCTATTCATCTGGGAATAGTAAAGTGGTGATAGAGAGGACCCACTGGAGAACTCACACTTGACCCTACCCTCTAACTGTTCACAAAAAGTAGGTTCCATTTAATGAACAGACTATGTATCATCATTGTGTGAGGCTTTGCACAGCACTCCTAGAGGTGGGGACTGAGATGAACCCGGCTGAGGTTACAAAGGTGCAAAGATGGTAAATTAGCCTAAGGTCATATAATCAGGAAATGGTGCAGTAGGGATTCACCTCATTTGCATCTCATCTGCTTATGGCCTTGATCATTCTGCTATTTTGTCTTTAGTTTGCTATCTCTAAGAGAAGGGAGTCTGGGCCCATAAAGCTTTATTTATTCAGACCTATCCCAAGAGTAGGATGCTCTGGGCTTCTCCATGTGACCCCTACTTGATGTTTGCAGTCAGAGCTCACGAAGCAGCAGAATGGATTCAAAATCACCCTGAAAACATTGGAAGACAACCTGCTCTCTCACCTCTCCTTGGCATCCGGGAACTTCCTGGGAGACCTGGCTCTGGTGGAGAACCTTGAGGTCACCAAGCAGACTGCTGCGGAAGTTGAGAAAAAGGTAAAACTGCTCTGGCAGTCTAAGCTCGGAGGCAAAGGCCCTCCTGCTAAACCCTGAGTTCAACTTTCAGAAAAAAAAGAAACCAGAGTAACAGATGGCTTGTCCACCCACCTCAGTTTCTTCTAGAAAATCAAGCTAAGCGAGATTTCTGAAATGACTGCCTCACACTCTGGGTTATAGAGTTCCCACCTTCTGGGGAATGCTTTTGACAATGCAGCTCCACAAACTTTTGATGGGCCCTTCAGTCTATGAGGGCCTTGTATTCTCTGTGGGGATTGGCAGCTCCAACTTCTTTCCTCACTGAGTTGGTGGCATGACCCTGAAACTCAGGGATCGCATTGCTGTAAGAGTCAAGCATGACTCTTACAAGCATGGTTCAAGCATGACTGCACCCTGAGAAAACCCCAGCCTGCAAACATGTTAGACGTCTGATTTTAATGAGACAGCTTTGATTACTTCCCAGGAAACTTGGCTCTCAAAAACAGTGCCACCCTGCAAACAATTTCATACATAACTTTCTTTATTTCACAACATGTGGAAGGATTTTGTTTTCCCTTATGGGGGACTAAAAGACACAACTTCCTAGGGCACACCCCCTCACCCCTTCCCAGCAGGGTGCTGAACCTGCACAGGGCTCTTCTCTTTTTCAGTCCTGTTCTTGGATCAGAAGAGTATTTAAAGTACTGGTTCTGAGTAGGTGTGTGTCTGGGAACAATACAACTTTGAGGGAATACACTTATTGTCAGATTACTGAGCTCTCTCCAAATACAAAAGACTCCATTCTGGGCAGGGACAAGGTAGGAAAAATGAAGAATAGTGATGGGCAGGGCCAGTAAACCAGTTCATATCCACTCTGGGATAACAGATACCTGAGGTTGGACCAAGGGACTGAGAGCAGGAAGGGCCAGCTTCACAGTCTCTGTGGCTGGTTCTCTATGGCCTCCACATCTGTAGATAGGGGTATGCAAAGTTCGTAAAATTATTTCAGCAGAAGTTCCACGCCTTGGGCAGAAGAGATGGGGAACACGACCCAACCCACTAAGGGCAAAGGTAGAACTGACCATGTTGATCTCTTCTTCCCCACCACCTCTTTCCTACTCTCTTGACCCTTCTCTTTAAAATCAGTGATCATTTATTGAATGCCTGGAATGCATCAAGTGTTTTCTAGAACCTTTTTTTCTCTTGTTGTTTCATTTCATTTTGTCTTCTTTCTCTTTCTCATTTGTTCATCCAATAAATATTTACTTGGAGGCTGTTATATTTCAAGTTCCACGGCAAAAGTTGAAGGTACAGCAATGAACTGCCAGAATCTCAGGCTCCCAAGATCTGGTTCTCTGAAGGAGAAAGATGATAAGCAGGCAGTGATCAAGTGGTGATGAGGGCTGTGTTAGAGGGAGCACGAGAAGCCATGAGCACACCAAGGAAAAGCACTCAGCCAAAGGGAGAGGGACATTTCTCTTCAGTGTAACTGGAACATCAAGAGACTGTAGATGAGGGTGGAAGTGGTCCCTGAAGATGAGGCATGAACATAGGCGGTATTTCCATTACAAAGGACTTGGTAGACCATGCTAAGAGGTTTGCACTTCAGATGGCAGTCAGGTATCACAAAAGAGTTGTTTGTTTCCCTTTTAAAACAAGAGAGAAATATAATCAACACAGTGCTGTAGAGAAAGATCACTCCGGCTACAATCTGGAGCAGAGCTTGGGGAGGTGGAGACAGAGAAAGTAGTAGAGGGTACAGTAATTCTAATGAGAGGTGATGGTACCCTGAATTAAGGTTGGCAGTTATGGTGCAAAGAAGTGGGCAAATTCAAGGGCTATGTGCAAATTCAAAGAGATAGAATTGAAAAACTTGCTGATTGGATTGATGCTTCCATTCTGCTGCTTAGTTGATTGGATATGATTATACAGGGGTGGGCAAAAAAAGGTTTATGTTTATATGGAAAATAGTATAATAACTAATAAATAATACAAGAATAAACTCTCACTTACTCACAACTATAAACCTACTTTTGCTCACCCCTGTATGTGGATGAAGGTGTAGTCAAGGAAACGGCTCAGGTTCCAGGAATAAACATCTGGAAAAGTATTGCTGTCAACAACTGAAAGAAGAGATTAGAAGTGGATTAGGGAATGAGAAAAAATGATGGTTTTAGTTTGTGTTGTGTTGAGTTTGAAATGCCTTTGGGCCATTCACATGGGAATGTGCCACGGGTTTTTGGATATATGATCTTGAGCTAGTAATAGAGTGCTGAGAATCATCAACAAGTAGTTGATCATTGAAACTTTATAAATGGATGAAGTTACCTAGAAGATGTGTGTGCTACTGAAATAAGCAGGCTACTCCTGCAGCCCAGCAGGCAGTAAGTCAAAAACTCATTAATCTTCCCTTGTATCCTCCCTTCGCCTTACAACCAATTAGCAACTAGACTGAAGGACACTGCTGTCTGCAAGCTTCACTCCAATGGGCTTATATTGCATTCCCTTCACTCACACATGCGCACTAGTGAGAAAGACTGCCCTTTCATCAACCCTCCCTCACTTAAATGCTAAAAAAAACACACCCCTCCATTAAGATTTAACATGCTAATGAGACAAATGACACATGAAGAAGTATATAGTTCCACTGCACAGACACCAGAGACCCCCCATCTACATATTCAGACATCACACATCCTTCCAACCCCAACTTCTTTAAAACTGTTCCCTGGCTTTGGTTTGGGGAGCAACAACATTTTTCTTTTCCCCTTTAATTGTTGTATCCCTCAGTGCATGAGTTTTTTATAAACCTCTTGCCTGGTAACTACAATTGTCATGAACTCTTGATTTCTGTCTCAGGATTTCCCAAGAACCCAGGAGGGTTCAATGGGAAACTTCTTGCTTGTTGTGTGGGAGACCTGGGTTTGGTTCCTAGGCCAACGTACCAGGGTCTCTAGAGGTTTCTGGTGATCCCTCTTGACTTCTATCCTGGGAGATCACAAGAATCCAGGGTGCTGGTAACACAATAAGACTGGGAGTAGAGCATTGAAGAATACTAATACATTTTAAAAGAAGTAAAGATATGAAGAATGGAATAGAGCAGAGAGATGGAAGGAAAAGCGGGTAAAGAAGGTATTACAAAAAAAAGAGTATTTCGAGAGGAAAGGATGTCAACAGTGTTGTGTGATGTGAGAACTCAAGATGTGGCTGAAACATATCCACTGCATTTTGCAAAATGGAGTTATGAGTGATCTTGGAAAGAATAGTCTCAGTGAAGTAGGAGAAGCAGAAGCCTGCATTAGACTGACAGTAAGTGGGAGGTGGGAAAGGAGAAGTGAGTAGAGGCAACTCTTTAAAGTAGCCAAACTATGAAATAATAAAGACAGAAATGGTGGCCACTTAAAGAGTACACCAATCTTTCAAGTCTCTTCCCCCTCAGATGGACAAGGCTGAACATTAAGGTCTTACTTAGCTGGGGATGGGAGGGTGTATGGATTGTAAGGCAAAAGGAACAGTTGCCAAGAAGAGTTGAATTTACAGGAATGACAAGGAATCGTTAATATAGTGGGGTAGGTAAGAAACTCAGGAGAAATATAATTCAGGTCACCATTGAAGAGCTTATCTTTATTTTTAATTTATGTATAATTTGTATACAGTCTTATAGTACTTACATTAGTTTCATGTCTATATGCGGTGATTCAACCTTTTTTATACCTTGAAATGTGATCACCCCACCAACTCTAGTAGTCATCGATCATTGTGCAAGAACTTTTTTTCTTTGATTTTAAAGAGAGAATGGCAGGAAGGAAGATGTAAACATCAGTTTGCTGTTCTGCTTATTTATGCATTCATCAGTCGATTCCTGTATGTGCCCTGACCAGGGAGTGAACCTACAATCCTGGCATATTGGGATGACGCTCTAACCAACTGAGAACCTGGCCAAGACACAGAGCTTATCTTTACAAAGATGGAGAGTTTGTTCCAATGTGATAACTAGGGGGAAAACATGAATCTAGAAATGGTTCATGGGCATATGGACAACTCAGGTAGGGGGACAGAAAATTAAGGAAATAGAAGGGAAGGCAAAAATTAAGGAAATCTCTTCCTTATGGTCTCTGTATAATCTGTGAAAGCATGAGTCAAGTTATCTGCCAATAGAGGGTATGATGGTGAAGTAGAGGGCTTGGGGAGAAGAATGAAGGTTTATAATCGTTGTTGTAAGAAATGGAAATGAAAGTTGACTAGAGATGCAGAGATTAATGGGCAGCATTAAGGACCCAGGTGAGTTTGAAGAACATGGGACTGTGATAACACCAATATGCACAATTATGTGATTCCTGTTCACATCCACTCCCTTCTGAGCACCCTTGTCTTTTAACTATTGAATGTAACCAATTTACATTTATTAACATTACAGATATAGTTAAATTCCTTTCTACTATCTTGTAGAAAGATAGTAGATCTTTCTTACATCCTTAACTTGTGTTTTCTCCTAACCATGCCTTTCATTTTTTTCTCCTTTCTTGATTTTTCTTTATCTTCCTCTTTTATCCTTTGCTGGTTTTAAAGTTATTCATTCTATTTTATTTGATTAACCTCATTTCATGTGTATATTAAAAATATACTTCATTTAATATGTGACATAACAATAGAAACATTAATTTGACAAAGCCTAAAATTCAGCAATATATCTAGCCTCTTCCAAAATAATGTAAGGATTTCAGAACACTTTGATCATCCCCTCCCATCTGCTGTTACTGTTTATATTTTAGTTCAATCTTGCTTTTACCTACTGCTTCCAAACTGGTTGTAGTTTTTAGAAAAGTCTGTGTTATTTACATTAGCCCTACATTTAAGAAATTCTTATATTTCATTTCTTCCTTTGGGTTCAGTTTTCTTCTAATTGAAGCAAATAATTATTTCTTCAAGGACCTACGGAGAGTAACCTTTCTTTGACCTTGACTGTTTCAAAGAAAGAGCTCTGGTCTTTCATCACTTTTGGAAAAGTCTTAACTATTGTAGTTTCAAATGTTACCTCTCCCTCATTCTCTCTATTCTCTACTTATTTCTGTTAGATATATTTTGAATCTTCATATTCTATCTGCCAAGTTTGCCAAGTCACATCGCCTCTTTTACATATTTCCCATCTTTATTTCTCTCTGCTTTGCTCTTGTAACAATTTCCTCATATCTATCTTCTAGTTTGCTTATTCTCTTCACAACTTGAGTGAATTATTTAATCTATGTGCTGAGTCTTTCATTTAAATAGCTGTATTTTTATTTTTAGGAGTTCTAATTAGTGCTTTTTCAGATAATGCCTGTTTTTTATATATATATATATAAATATATATATATATATATATTTCTGATTTTATACTTTATTTACCTCTACTGCTTTTAAGGTTAATTAGTTACTGATGAGCTTTAGATTGTTTGATCATCTTCATCTCTTGGGATGCTAGTCCTGGGATTTTGAGTTGTGTGGTTGGGTCTTCTAATTGCCCCCTTTGGTAACACTTCCTCCTGAAGTTTTAATTGCTTACTGCAAACTCATGTTCCATAAAAATCTTTGGCTTTTTTTTTTGTTTTTTTTTCCTGTGAGACTCTCATGAATTAACAGTAGTTTCACTCTATTCTGGAACATGAGGCAGGTCAGACTGGGGTTTGTATTTAGTGGTGTGTTTTTACAGAATCCCTATTTCTGATGCTTAGTTCTCTTATTTTTAGCTCTAATAAGTAATTTGCTAAAAATAGAATATTCCATTGAAAGATATTTTCTTTGTGAATCAGTATATTCACTTTCTCATAAAAACTAAGAAAGCAGAAGATTAGATTGTGCTTCTTTTACTGGATTTCCCCCATCTGGAATTCTGGTTGACTTTCAGTATATATTTTTGTGATTCTATGAATGCTTTCTTGTTAGACCTGGAGTGTGGAGGCATGTGTAGCCCATGTTACCCCACTGGAAGAGCTGACACCCCACTCTTGGGGAAGACTGAAGTGTATCATCTTTTTCACCCAGGCTCTGTTGAGGAATACCACAGTGGCTTTCTTAGCCCTCCAGCCACTACCACCATCCCAATCTATCCCACCCCACACACAGATGCATGTGTACTTACACAGAGAGACCAAGTTGATTCTCAGGTTGGTTTGAACAATGGACCTCTATTGCTTTTTATGACAGTTCCAGGAGGCCAATGTGACCGAAGTGAAAATCAACGAGGCCCGAGAACACTATCGACCAGCTGCTGCCCGAGCCTCTCTGCTCTACTTCATCATGAATGACCTCAGCAAGATCCACCCCATGTACCAGTTTTCTCTCAAGGTGACTCCCACCTGGGGCTTTTTGCATAATCATAATAAAGCAGTATAATAGAGCCAGCTCAACTTTCCATGGGAGATTATCCATGTGCTTTCATTAGCTATGGCAGCTCTTTAAGCTCTAATGCAGAAGAGCAGCTTCAAACCTATATTACCTTCCTCATCTCTTTAACTGGGTCTCTCACAACTCATTGGTTATTTGGTTAGAATAGAGGAGATGCTATACCACGTCTCAACCTCACTCATTCAGTAAGCACCATGATGTGGCAGGTGCTGTGTTCACTGAATGTGTGGAAGAGGATGCCTAGAAATATTAGAAGTAATCCCTGCCCCCAAAGAACTCAAAATATACAGCAACAATCAAATGTGTGTGTCATTCATATCCATTAAAACCAAAGCAGGAAATAATGATAGACCAACTTCAAATTATTTATACTTTTCTTATTACCTTTATATCCCCAAACTACTGTTTTATGGTTGTTGAAATATTTCTAAAACCAAAGACATTAGCAAATTCTAAGTGCTGACTAAACTTACCTTACTCATGAAAAAAACATAAATGTTAAGTGCATCCCTGCAAATATTATATATCTTTCTCCCCTAGAGCATTCACCAAAAAAACAACAATTCAAGAGGCATTAGTGGGTGGTAGAGCATTTCTGAATGACATATTTGGTTTAACCCAACAAACAGAGGACACACAGACACACACATACATGTGGGGGAGAGGGGCATAGACATACAGACACACAGACACACACCAGAGCTTCACACCTCACTCTGTGAAGCTCAACTGACACATGGAGACCAAGGTGTGGGGACAAAGGTGTACAGCTGAGTAATCAGGGGACCCTAGTACCTGTGAATCATTTAGCTGGAGATGGCATGTCACCATTTCCAAACCCCTGTCCTTCAGCTCACAATTGCTACAGATTCACTGAACTGTATTGGCAATATTTTATGTTTTTAAAAGAAATTCAACACTTGGTCTTACATTCAAGTCAAAACCTCATGTGAAAGAATTATAAAATATTTAAAAACTGTATAAAAGTTAGCATGATAAGCCTCGTAACGATAGAATCACCACCTAGTTCCAAGAGTAGTTACAGCTGAGCTCCATGACTTCCTAAGAAATCAGACAAAGTCCATGAAAACATGTATTCAAAAATATGTTGTGAGCTGTTTTTCAGCAACAGTGCCATGACATAGGCTTGTTTTGTCACTGGAAGCTCTAATTATAAGGGGGTAGAATTTGGGGTCCCCATGTCGTTATTAAGAATGGCGAAAAACTGCTCACTGATCAGCTTGATCTTTGAAAGTAGGTTTAAATGCTTAATGATAAGGAGCTAAAGTAAGTGTCTTCAGAAAATACCAAAACAACAATAACTCAGAAGCACTCTATGATTTGAAGCAAAAATCGTCTTGGCTTTAACCTGAGGTTGGGTTTTACAGTTCCTATTCCTGGCAGAGAAGAGAGAGGCTTTCTCAAAGTGTAAGAACCACAGATAGGCCACAGTCTCACATCCCTGTTTTCCAAAGTGTTTGGAGGAGTATATTAAAACGTGCATGTTTGCTTATAGACATGCAAAAACTCTTCAAAAGTCAGATTTAGTGTGAACTTGGAAGTTCATGACATGGTTAAGGTGGATTTTAATTATAGAATCATTTTTCTTCAAAACTCAGCCAAACGCTAGGAGAGGGTCAACGGGACACACTTGCAGGGTGCCAGGGTGTCCCCAGTGAACAGACACCTCCCCAGGCTTTCCTGCAGATGGACGGATGGATGGATGGAAGGCTCAGCTCCCTCTGTTGTGAGCGTGGCGGTGGGGGGGAGCACAGCTAGATAGCTAATCTTTCTGGAAGAGCTTGGAAGGGGAAGAATCTGATAGGCAGAAGCAAATAGAATACAGGGCACAGGAGGCCCAAGGGCCTGCTAACCTGTTTTCCTTGGCCCTCAGAGAACTGTTGCAACACTTTCATTGGTCACAAAGATTTTAAAAGAAGGAGATGGATACAAATCTTAATTTATGACTTCTCATGAAAGTCTGAGAGATTTGGCAGTCTGAGCTCACACTCCACATGGCATTAAGCCACCAGAGCTAAGGGGTGGCTGCCTCCTAGGCAGGCATGGTCCTCCCTCCAGGTTGCCACAGTCCCTAACCCCACCTGGACCTTCACACCTGGCCCCTGAGGGCATTTGAGTTTGAGACCCTTGGTCCAGGGCAGCCTCACACTTTGCCTAAGCTCTTTAGGCAGAGTCCAAAGCAGGACTCAGTTATTCTTGTAACAAATCTTTTCAGTGCCTTTTATATGCGAAGAGCTGGGCTGGATTCTGGGAATGACAAGAGTCAGTAAGGCCTGGCCCCCACCTCGGTGTGCCCACAATCTGGTATAAATGAAAAGATAAAAAAATATCTAACATACAAAGGTAATGGATAAGGGCCCTAAAAGAGCAACAAGTATAGTTAGAGCCAAAATAAGATCTTGTGAGCAGGAGAGACCTTCTGGAGTAAGCCACGGAAGGCAAGATCAGGCCCAGCACCAGAGCCGTTCAAAAACCAGAAATAAGAGACTTCTGGCCAAGATGGAGGCATAGGTAGACACACTGTGCCTCCTCTCACAACCAAAACTCAGGACAACAAAAAGGTAGAAACAAAAAAACAACCAGAACAGAGAGAAATGAACTGTACAGAAGTCTGACACCCATACATCCAGGCCGGTAAGAGGGGCAGAGTCAGAGGCCGACAGAGAGGGGTCAAACGGTCCCTGCAGGAAAAAGCAGTGGCTGGCAGACACAGTTGCGTGGGGCACAGGTGGCAGTTGGGGGACCCCAGACGCACAGGGGTGGCTGACATACTGGTGGCAGACCCAGTGAGGTGTGCAAGGCAGCTGCCTGTCTGCAGTCACACATTTGCATGTAAATAAATCAGGCAAAAACAGGCAACAACACAGACCACACTACCCAGGGACCCAGTGCTGGAAATAAAGCCTAAAAGCACCGATTAAAAACACCTCTGGCGGTTGAGGTACTGGGAGAAACTCCCAGCCTCATAGGAGAGTTCCTTGGGGAGACCCACAGGGTCCTTGAACATACACAAGCCCACCTGCCTGGGAGCTAGCACCAGAAGGGCCCAATCTCCTTGTGGGAAGTGGCAGAGGGAACTGAAGTCCTAGAAAGAGTGGAGCGAGTGCCATTGTTCCCTCTCTGACCCTGCCCCCACATACAGCCTTACAACCCAGTGACTGGGTTGCCCCGCCCTGGTGAACACCTAAGGCTCCCGCCCTCAAAATATAACAGGAGCGACCAGACCAAAAAAAAATGGCTCAAACAGAACAAATCAAAGCCCCACAGCCAATACTTTTAAGGGACCAAGAGATAGCCAACCTATCAGATGCACAATTCAAAGCACTGGTGATCAGGATGCTCACAGAATTGGTTGATTTGGGTTGCAAATTAGATGAACAAATGAAGGCTACAATAAGTGAAATGAAGAAAAATGCACAGGGTACCAATAGTGATGGGAAGGAAAATGGGACTCAAATCATGGAGTGAACCAGAAGGAAGAAAGAAACATCCAATCAGAAAAGAATGAAGAAACAAGAATTCAAAAAAATGAGGAGAGGCTTAGGAACCTCCAGGACATCTTGAAACATTCCAACATCCAAATGAATTATAGGGGTACCAGAAGGAGAAGAGGAAGAGCAACAAGTGGAAAACTTATTTGAACAAATAATAAAGGAGAACTTCCCCAATATGGCAAAGGAAATAGACTTTCAGGAAGTCCAGGAAGCTCAGAGAGTCCCAAAGAAGTTGGAC
>CM052545.1:59997138-60027836 GCA_028533065.1 Trachops cirrhosus | reverse complement strand
AGTCTATACAAAAAGAAGAGGAGTGCCAAAATACTCCAGGGCCTGGGCCTCACAGGACCCGGGGAGTGCCTGGCCTTTTTCGGGTCCACGGGTGCGCAGCCTCTGGGTCCCGAGGGGCGCCCACTTCTCCTACCTCCGGGGCCTAGTTATACAACAAAACTTATTTGATTTAATTATTTTGGCCACTGGAGATTTATTTTTCACTGACCAAAATGTAGGCTCTTCTCTGCATGCCTTGTAGTTTTTCCCATGTTTTGACAACGTAATAATTCATATGAGCAAACTAAAAAAACAATAAACAAAGACAAAAGTTTTCTTGTTGTCACTGTCCCTTCTTGGCAGGATATGCTGGGAAAATGTTTCTGTGACTCAGAAATTATAATATTCTTCACAGGTAAGGCTACTCACTGTAAACAAAGGCAGCTGTGTAAATCACCTATGTCCTGCCTTCCCCCCGCCCACCCCCAGGCCTTCAGCACCATCTTCCAGAAGGCTGTACAGAAGGCTGGCCCTGCTGAGAGCCTCCAGGAGCGAGTGACCAACCTGATAGACAACATCACCTTCTCCGTGTACCAGTACACCACCCGCGGGCTCTTCGAGTGTGATAAGCTGACCTACCTTGCCCAGCTCACCTTTCAGGTAAAAATGAATTGAAGAAGTTTCCAGAAAACAACTCATTTTCTAGTGCCCAATCAGCAAGTGTAAAAAATAAATAACTTCTTTTAACATCAATTCCTATAGCATGTGAAGACTATTGAGCTCTAAGCAGAGAGGTCAGACAAGGCCTCTGTTAGGTATATGCATGCTCCCCATACTGTCCCACTCATGGCAGAGCTGCTTAACCAATCATTGCACATTTTCTTGCTGATCCTGGATGATTTAAGATCCTCCTCAACATACCCCTCCAGCAGCCACTACCAATCAATCCAAGCCAGCCCCGAGATAAAACTGGTTGGCCATACTAATAACTAGGTACTTTCTGAGATGCAGTAAAAACTTTCTTAGAGAGTCCCTCATTAATTATTTAATTTTAGGGTTGCAAGTTTAATGTCCCAACATCCTCCTGAAATATGAATTTGCAAATGTCTTTCTGTAGTTATAGTAGTCTTGACCTTAAAGGGAATAAAGGATAGAAACTGTACTGAATAAACTAAAATAAAAATTAAAAAAAAAAAAAAAAAAATCTCTTTTAGAACTATGATCCGCAAGGGTTTGGGAGTGCTAGAGTCTTCCAATGTTGATTAGAAACCCTTGTCTTTTATTTCTTTTAACATCAAAAAAACCATGAAAATTTATCTCCTTGTGCTTATCATTTAGCATTGGAATTTTTTTCCCATATATAAATTAGGAGCACAGACCAGACTATCTGAGGCCTCTTCCAATTGTCAAAGTCAGATATTCCCAGGCTGGGAATATCTGTGCTGACTCTGCGTGTTTCCAGGGCTGGGCTCCTGGGGAGTGTTAGTGTGGCTTGTCTCTAACCTGCGTGTTCCCCACGCTGGCAGAGATGGCAACTTGGCCCTCACAGAAGGAACTGGAGCCTCAGCATAGACTCATCTCTCTCCTGCTGCTTATTCCCCGGGCCCCAAGGAGCCCACCCCCCACCCCCGCCTCAACCCGGCTTGTACTCTTTTCCTCTTGTAAATATTTCAGCCTCATCTTACAAGGGCTTCTCCACCTCATCTACCATTTCTAGCCAATTATCTCCTTAGAGACTTTTTCTCAAACTGAAAAAATTATTTTTCCTTTGTGAACATTTCTGTCTGTAACTCCTCAGCAGAGAATAACATGTGAAGAGGGGAAAGCAATTTCCCAGGCACCTCTGAGCATGAGTTAGTGCAAACAAGACAATGCCTTACCTGCACACACCTGACTGATTCCCTCTCAGTCTGTGCACTTCCCATCAGCTCCTCCCTGGAAAGCATCCCCTTCCTGTATAAACAGTCCCATCTCTTAGCTTCTCCAAGACCCAATTCAAAACCACTACAGAAAGTTTAGTCAAATGAATTCCCCTACCCCTGCTAACTGGCCACTCCCTTATTCTAGAAACTCTTTAGCATTGTTGATTCATACATGCACTTCTATTTTGCATATATTCGTATATTACTTTGACACTGTCCTCAAATCATGTCATTTGTGTGTGTCATCTTCTCAATAGATGGCAGAAACTTATTCCATGGAATTTATGATTGACACATAAGCCATAAACCACTTATGTACTCATTCACCATGTGTAATTACATCACATGATATGTAAACAGAAGCACACAGAGGTGATAAACAGAGATATATCCTTTCTTTTAAAAAAAACATTATCTATTTATTTTTAGAGAAAGGGGAAGGGAAGGAGGAAGTGAGAGAGATATCAATGTGTGGTTGCCTCTCATGCACCCCACACTGGGGACCTGGCCTGCAACCCAGGCATGTGCCTTGACTGGGAATCAAACTGGCTATCCTTTGGTTCATAGCCTGACCTCAGTCCCCTGAGCTATACCAGCCAGGGCAGATTTACCCTTTATTCACTCCACCTTTTATCAATCAAAATCGATGGGCAAGTTCTAGTGCTAGAGTAACAGCAGTCACACTGAGTGGCGACCTTGTGACTGCCACCAGCTAAGGAAGTGTGGTGTCCCTCCCCCACTCACAGGTTCTCCTCCTGAACCAGGAGGCAGGCACCGCGGAGCTGGATTTCCTGCTTCGAGCTCCAGTGCAGACCGGCACCCCCAGTCCAGTGGACTTCCTCTCCCACCAGGCCTGGGGTACCATCAAGGTCAGTACCAGTCCCTAGAAAGGTGAAGTTCTCATCTCCTGGAGTTTCTCTGATACTTGTCCCCAGGAATTCAGCAGGGCTTTCTTTGGGGGTTCATCATGGAGCTGTTTGAACACAGGTGTGCCCCACAACAGAGCTGGGAAGGTTGAGCAGAGGACTGAGGACAGGGGACAGAGGACTAGCTGGTACTGGCTGGTGTGAGGATTCTGCCTCCAGGGTGTGAGGGACCAGTAAGATCCAGCACACTGCTCTGATGCAGCTGAGCTGCCTTTTGCCCTCCAGTGTCTAAGGCTGCGACAGGCTCAGGCTCCTCTGTGAGGCCCTCAGGCTGGGGTGAATACAGCACTTCCGTGAAACAGAAGCCGGACTCTATTTAGGCTTCTTCCCATGAATTCTAACTTAGCCTCAAAGCAGCCTGGGATTATCAGTGGTCGATCATAGTTCACAATTGTTGAGCACCTTAGAAATGCATTACCTTATTTTAGTCTCATGTTCACCTGGGCAATAGTGACTGTCTGTTCCCATTTAAAGTATGAAGAAAGCAAGGTCCTGCATATTATAAGTAGCAAATCCAGGACTCAAATTCTGGTTTGTCTGAGGGCAAAGCCCATTTTCTGTCCGTGTTACTCAGCTTGGTGGAGATGGGATTCTATGAACACTGAAAAGATCAATGGGAACAATGCCTGTGTTCACAGGTCGCACAGGATGATGAGCAGTAACAGTTGACTGAATGAACAGGTCCCAGCCTGCCCAGGCGTGCCCTCCATGGGGGCAGCCAACTGGTCCCACCTGACTGAGCAGCAAGGGCAGGACCACGCTGTGGGGGGACTGGCCCCTGCACAGAGAGTGGACGGGGCTACGATCTTCCACATTTCTTGCATTTTTTGTTTCACAGTACAAAAAAGTATGAGTCTGAAGGAATGTGATTGGCTTTCTCTTTATATATTCTACTCAATTTTGAAGACAATGTAGATTCACATGCCTATTATAAGAAATAATAGGGCTATTCCTTGTACCCCATTTCCCCCAATGGTAACATCCTGCATTTCTGTAGTACTATGTCACACCCAGGAAGCTGACATTAATACAATCCACTCAGCCTGTTTTGATTTCACTAGTTTCTTGTGCACTTGATTTGTGTGTGCGTGTGTGTGTGTCACATGTGAAGGTTCATGTAATTTTCATCACTACTGAGATCCCTCATGTCACTCTTTATAATCATAGCGGCCTTCCCCATCCCTAACGCTGCCACTTAATCCGTTCTCCATTTGTCTAATTTTGTCATCTCAAGAATGTCATGTAAGTGGAAATATTCAGTATGTAATCTTTTCAGACTGGCTGGGTCACTCAGCATCATTCCCTTGAGATCCATTCGAGTTTCACTTACTTTATTACTGAGTCCCCCACTTAATCCCTTATAAGCATGCTTTCCCCTTCAAAGGATTCATCTTAGGAGATTCAAGGGTCATTCCACTCATGCTGCCACTGCCCAAAATGTTTCTCTAACTTTTTTTTCAGAGCTGTGGCTATTTTTAAAATATTCTTGGGGCTGTCTAGAAATCAGGGGTCACCAAACTTTTTCTGTACAGGGCCACATTGTAAATATTTAGACTTTGAGGGTCAGACCCTATCACAACTGCTCAACCCTGCCAAAGTCACACACAATAGATAAGCAAGTGGGAATAGCTGAGTTCCAATAAAACTTAATTTACATACATGGGTGGTGAGCCAGATTGGCCCTGTGGACTGCAGTTTGCTGATCCCTGATTTAAATAATAAAGGTGTGATTTGATTTTTATTTATTAACTTAATTTGTCATTCTGGACCCAATCTGGCAAATGAGAAGGGGAATAATATATGGGAAAGAAACAAGAGAGAACTCCATTCACAACAGCAACAAAATCAGAAGTTACAAAATACCTAATAATAATTATAATAAATGCAGAACATATGTGTGGAAAACCATCAACTCTTCCAGGCTACATAAGTTATGAATGAATGGACACTCCAGGGTAGCACTGTCCAAAAATATATAATGTATGTCATATATGTAATTTAAAATATGCTAGTAGCCATATATTAAAAAAGTAATAAGAAATCAATGAGGCCCTGGCTGACTAGCTCTGTTGGTAGGAGCATCAGCCTGATGCACCTGGGTTGTGGGTTTGATCCCCTGTCGGGGCGCATACAAGAGTCAACCAGTGGATGCATGCATGGGTGGAACAACAAATCCATATTTCTTTCTCCTTCCCTCTCTCTCTCTCTCAAAAAAAAATCAATTTAAAAAAATTTGTAAAAATAAATGAAATTAATTTTAATAATATATTTTCTCTAACCCAATAAGCCCAAGTATTATCATTTCAATATCTAATTGTTATAAATGTTACTAATAAAATATTAATTATTTTATATTTTTGTATTAAGCCTGAATTCAGGTGTGTATTTTTTATACTTATAGCACTTCTCAATTAGATGCTAAATGTTCATCAGAAATACTTGATTTGAACTTATATTTCATAAAATTTTAAGGTTAAAGCCCTGGTTGGTGTGGCTCAGTGGATTGAGTGCCGGCCTGTGAACCAAAGGGTTGGTTCAATTTCCAGGCAGCACACATGCCTGGGTTGCCAGCCAGGCCCCCAATAGGGAGTGCATGAGAGGCAACCACACATTGCTGTTTTTCTTCCTCTTACCTTCCCTTCTCTCTGTAAAAATAAATAAAACCTTTTAAAAAGAAAAAAATGAATACAGAAAAAAATTTAAGGTTAAAATAGTTGATTGATATACCCAAGTTGTTCCAAACATACTTAAAAATTTTCCAATTACTAAAGCAAGTTCCAATTTCTAAACAAATTTAAATGATTAAAATTAAATACAATTAAAAATGTGTTTCTTTAGTCACCCTGGACACATTTTATGTGCTCTATACTCACATATGGCCAGTGGTTCCCTTGCTGGATAGCACTGCCCCAGAGCTTAAGAGCAATGACATAGTCTGATGCCCTTGTGGAAGTTAAATCCTGGAAAGCAGTTCTGATGAGTGTCTCTGCAGAACGGGAGCAGTGACAGGGATCAACCAGTTAACACAGGCTCTGGAGTCAGACATTCCTGGGTTCAAGTTCAAGTTCCAGTGTGTATGACCTCTGACATGTTTCTTATTCCCCTGAGACTTTCTTTTCTTATCTTCAAAATGATCATTATAATACTTACCTCACAGGGTTATGTCAGACATATAAATGTTCAGTAAATAGAAGCTGGTTGTGGTTACAGCTACTGTATTTGTTTCCCAGGGCTGCCATAACAAAGTACCACAAGTTAGGTGGTTCAAAACAACAGAAAGTTATCATCTCAGACTTCTGGAAGCTAGAAATCTGAAATCGAGGTTCTGGCAAGCCATGATCCCTCCAAAAGGCCTCCAGAGGAAGATCCTTCCTTGCTGCTTCTGGCGCCTGGTCGCCCCAGGCATTCCTTGGTTTGTTGCAGCATCACTTCTATCTCTGCCTCCATCCTCTGTGTGTCTTTGTGTCTCTTCTCCTCTTGTGAGAACATCAGTCATATTAGATTATGGCCCACCCTACTGACCTCATTCTAACTTGGTTACACCTTCAAAGACCCTATTTTAAAATAAGGTCACATTTACAAATCTGGGAGGTTAGTTTTTCAACATACCTTTGTGGGGGACACAATTCACTGCATCGCAGTTACAATTATTCACTACCCATCTTTAAGGTGCATACATGCTGTGGTTGATATGGGTTGTGCCTTATAAAATTTGTCCACAGAAGGAAAAACTTTGAGGAATTGTGAGTTGCCCAATTGGACTAAATCCAGTTGTCCTTCCCTCTATTATCCCACAAAGCCCTCTGCAGCAGAAATCACAAAGAATGAATGATTCAAAAGCACTCTTCACAACTCTAAAGCTACTATACAATTTAGTTCCATCCTCTTTTCACAAAAAGGGTTGTTTGCTTTCTGTTCTTCCCTTTGCTTTTTTTGTTTGGTTTTGTGGGATAAGCTCATTTTGCTGTTCAAAGGCTTTTTTGCAAATTAGTGAAGTTTTATCTGTGTGTGTGTGTGTGTGTGTGTGTGTGTGTGTGTGTGTGTATCTGAGTTTGTTTTGTGGAGCAGCCAAGTCCAGCCCTATCAAACTGAATCACAGTACAGGACATGAGCAGGTGAAAATACAATGCATTTTGTGTGCACATCATTGAAGCCTTTGATAAATGCTCTTTTTAAGTGTTCAGTTGGATTTTAGCCTAAAGAAACAAAATAATTGAATAGGACATGATAAAACAAAATTCTTTAACTGTTCTATCTGATGAGGAAGATGGATTGCCTTGTTTCCCAGAACTCATAGGTGGGTAATGAATGAAATCTTTGCGATGAACTATTGCTTTTATTAGTATCCTTGGTAAGAATTTAAGTTTCATCAATGCTGAACCCTAAAGTACTGGGCATGTTCTGCTCTTCATTAGAAAATCTTATCTGTGATACATGCCTTTGTAAGCCTTTGAAAAGGCCCCTCACTACTACTCTGGATGCCCATTTAGCACAGTGGTATTTTGCTGCACAGTCCAATGTAATTAGGTTAATTAGTCATTTCCATTTAACTTATTAGAAATGCCTTTCCCTCATTTGGAAGATTAAATGTTGCAACTGTGCTCCATCCGAGCTCCAAGAAAGCATGTTTCCATCCCACCACAGCAGCTGGGAACACTGAAGGCAGTGTCATTTGCTCAGAGTCGTGGTGATGCCAGAGGGGGCAATGGGCCCGAAGAAGGGGTAATGATGATGCAAACTGGGAAGGGGCTGACATGCTGCACGAGTGAAGTTGAACTTAAGTTCTGTGCAGAGAGAAATAATTACAGCAGCTGCAGCTTTTCTCAGCCTGTCAGGAGCCGTCCTGCTGGCTGCCCAGATGTCAAACTGCATTCATTGAGTGCTTCCTAAGTTCTGAGCAGCCTGAGTATGCCCAAGGCATACCAAGGTAGCTAAGAAAGTTCTTGCCCACAGGCAACTCACCACCTTGTGGGAGAAACTGACAAGTAAACCAGCAATCACAATTCAATAACTATAGAAGCCCCCAGAAAGCACAAGGACAGGTTTCAGAGCGCTGAATTTACATTAGAGTATGAGTTGTGGAAGCAATTACTTGACCTCATTTTCCAAATGAGAAAATCAAAGCCTATGAAAGTTAAAAGCTGGTCCAAGTCATAAAAGGCTCATAAGAGATGTCCCTGGGACCAGAACTCTCGTTTCCTGGCACCTCCTCCAGCATCCCACACACAATTCCACACCACTTCTTAGCACGCATGAAGATGTGTTCCCTACTGTCAGTGGTCGCAGTGAAGGTGAGAAACCCAGAGCCCATGGGAAAGGGCACAAAAGACAGGACAGGGGTTCACCCAAATGGGCAAAGAGTTAGGCAAACCCAGGTCAAGTGTGTTTGTCCCTCTCTAGCCTTACCTTTCCCTTGTCACCTAAAGACTCATAGCCACACTCCTTGCTGTCATGCCCCACACTTCCCTCTGAAGACTTTGGCTTTAGTTGATCCTCCCCATACAATGCCCTTCCCTTCTCTCTGCCTCTCTTTCTGCCCAACAGGATTTTACATACTTGCTAAGGCCTCCCTCATCTCCTCTTCTTCTTGAGCTGAGGATTGCAAGCTCCTTTGGAAGGCATGTGTCTTCTTGTTCCCCTTTGTATTCCCAAGTACCTGGCATGCAGTAGGCATTCAATAAATAACAAATGAATGAGTGAATAATTCAAATGACAAGAATGTGTGGGTTCCCTAAAATTCATGGCATTGCGGTAGGTGCTTTGGACAAAGTCTACTTTTTGCTTTCATTGGGGAGACCAAACATACAAGCAGAGTCAAGTGATAGCAAAAAGGCTGCAGGTAACTTGGTGTCTAAGTGAATGAATGGGGTTTATGTGGACACTCTGGAAAAGCAGGTTAGACCCACCCCCAAATCTGGTTCCAGCATCGACAGATGATGACCACACACATACATGAGAAGGTATGGAAAAGTTTATTACTCACATGATAAGACTTTCTGGGGAGATCAGGGCATCCCGAGCAGTCTGTAAATGGATTGAGAGAGCTGGGAAAGGAGGCTGCCTTGGGGTTCTTAAGGAAGTTATGAGGTGAGACTCCTGGGCACGGGCAGGGGCTTGTGGTGTGTGCCTCTCATCCAGCACCAGAGAGGGTGCCCGGGCCTACTTATTAGCTTGCCTAGATGTGGAGCTGAAGAGGAAGAGAGAGAGATAAGGCTGAAAAGCTATCAGTGGTCAAATATCCAAAAACTGAGTCTGTCTCTTTATAAAAGCTATGACCTCTGTGGTCACAAAAGGGTGGGGGACTATGTGTTCTAGGTTAGAGGGAGAGTGGTGGCTGACTTTGAACTGTACTTTAACAACTTGTAGAACGTTAAAAAATAATAATCAGTCATGACCAGCACAAGAAAGGAGAGAAGACCAGGACCTCTGATGTGGTAGAAGCAGTGTGACCAAGGAATGGAGGTGGGGATGGGTCTGGCAGGGTTTCAAGGTTGGGGTCAGACATGAGTGGACAGGGTAGGACAGCAGGAGGTTCCCTGGTTAACTGGATGAATTGGAGCAAAGAACTAAAGGAAGAGATTTGATTGACAAGTTTTGCATTTGGACTCACTCCTTGTGGAAGCAGGCAATTCATGGAAGTTTTAGAATTGATGTTGATACACAGTCAATGATTCTAGAGACATTTGGAGAGAGGAATTGACAGAAGTGGCTGGTGGAATGAATAGGAGAATGAAAAGGAAGAATCAGACACCTAATGCCCAGGCTCCATGACATCCCTTCCTGTCCCCTTTTCCCTGTAATACCCTGCAGGCAGGTGCTGCTCAGTTTCTGCTGCTAATATTCCAAATGCTTCATTTGCTAAACCTTGTGTATTATTGGGGAAGTTTGCTAAAGGTGAGCTGATCAAAATCCTTCCTCTTCCTTGAGTTTACCTGGATGGAGATTCAGGGCTCCAGAAAATAGTATAAATGAGACAGAAATATGTCTATAATACCACCTTGCTCCTTAACTTCCAACACAGTGCAAATTATAGCTCTGAGAAACTGCATTTTAGAGCAAGATTCTCTAAAATTTCCTAGACACTTTCATCCATGGAAGAATTCTATAATCTGGACCAGGACATCGAGGGGTCAGCCAAAAGCTGGAAGAAGTTTGTGGAATCAGAATGTCCTGAGAAGGAGAAGTTCCCACAGGAGTGGAAGAACAAGACTGCCCTGCAACGCCTCTGCATGATGAGAGCCATGCGGCCTGACCGGCTAACTTATGCCATGCAGTAGGGGACTGGGAGTAGGGGAGGGCAGGCATGGGCAGTCTCACTATGGGCAAACTAGCAGGGATGAGCACAAAAGTCAGGTGTTTATAGTAATGGGAGCCTTTGTACCAATATCCAAAATCTCCTGAGGCCTGTGTTTGCCATGTATTTTCCTGATATGTGGGTGGACAGTGTAGAAAGAGGTACTCATCAGTATCAACACTGAGAAGGATTTTGGTCACATAGAATGAATATGGCAGGAGATAATGGGATCCAGAGCACAGATTGAAGGGCCACCCTTAGCAGGAATAACATATCTTTCATCACAGAGAGAAAGAAATGGGTGTGGATGTTGTTAAGCTGGTAGAAGGATGGTAGAAAGTTGAGAATGGTTTTATCTGATGACTTCTATTTTCTCTGAGAAGCAGGGAGCAAGATCTTCAACTGAGTTTGTATGAAAGGGGAGGTAGAAGGGCTGTAGATTTAAGGAGAGTACAGAAGGTTTTAAATAGGGTCTGTGAAAAAAAATGAAAGAAGGCTGACCTGGGAAATGCAACGAATTTCAAATAACACTGAGGGTCCACCTAGTGAAAAGTCTGCATGTGCCATGGCTCCATTGCTCACTATTAGATGACTTTGCATATGTACAACAGCAAGGTGTAGATTCCAAATTAAGTTGATCCAGAGCACCGGCCATTCCAAGTTGGTATGTTGAAAAAAGAGTTAGACGGGGGAAGTGAGTTTTTGGCAAGAGAGTGATTAGATGTCATAGGCCATGCATGCTATAGAGACAGAAAGCAGGATAGTAGTTGCCGGGAGCTGAAGGGTGGAAATAGCAATTAGATAGACATGAAAGCCTCATTGGCAGGATGAAATGTTCTAAACTGGTATATGGTAAGACTGTACAATTTAGTGAATTTATTAAAAATTATTGAATAGTATACTTAAAATGGGTGAACTTTCTGGTATGTCAGTTATACCCCAAGAAAGTCATTTTAGAAGAAAAAGTTATAGGTCATGGACTCTACACTGGATAGGAAAGAAGTAAAGAGAATAAGGGGATGATTAAAAAAACACTAAGGAGGCTCAGATACAGCATTTGTAGTGGCACCAACAAGGACAAAGAAGTGAAGGAAGGTAAATTGCTAAGAGGAGTGTAAGGAAAGAAAGTCTGGTCAGAGAGCAGGGTGTTTCCATTTGTGGATTCAGACATAGAAAAAGTTCCCAGTTAATAATGAGGATGAGGATGTGGCTGTGGACTTGGATGGCTGGATTGGGGGAGAAATGAAGATGGTTGAGAATTTGGAAGATTGTCCACATGGACGGTGATGTCATTCCAGCTGGTGCAAGTCCATGAGCTAAGTGTCCAAGTGTTCCATGAATGGGTACAGTGACCAGAGGATGAGCAGGTGTGGTGGTGACACAGTCAGGGGAAATGAGCTGCAGTGGAGCCATATGAGTAGAGAAGTAATGGCTTACAAACAATAGTCATCAGTGAGCAGGGTCATGATCCCGCCTCCCAATCCTGAGATAGAGCAGATGTAGGAGAATGAGCCCAGCTGAAAGGCTACATAAAAAATTGTGTCCTTGGGGGAGAGCTAAGGCCAGGAGCTGGACCAGATGGTCAGGAAGTGGTTGCAGCTTCAAGGTTTTATTTAGTATAAAATTGGACAGTTTGGAAAGGAATATTGGTAAGTGGAGTAGGATGAAAGAAAACACAGATAATGGTAGAACAGGAGGGAATAGAGGGCATTAAACTAAAGTGGAAGATCACAGGGATAAGAAGTATGGAGGATTTAGTTGCCTGCAAACTTTCAGAAGGTGTTGGTTCTAGCAGTCTTCTGGTAGATGGTGGCAATGTGACAGGACACCAGGCTTCACAGAGGAGTCAGTGGTAGCCTGGGTTGATGAGGATTTAGAAGGAGCCTCAATCTAGTGAGCAGACTAGCAACTGGCAACACAGGTTTTAAGTGTTAACCTAATAAGTAGTTCTTAGAGTTGGTCCTAGCTCTGTAAGTACCAACCCCATGACCTTGAGCACATCCTTCCATTGCTATAGACCTGTTTCTCAAGTGTTATTATTTTGTGACTGATAAACACATGTGCTTTTTTTTTTTCCTGGAAGACATTTTGTTGAGGAGACATTAGGAAGCAAATATGCAGTGGGAAGAGCACTAGACTTTGCAGCCTCCTTTGAAGAATCAGGACCAGCCACTCCCATATTTTTCATCCTGTCTCCAGGGGTGGACCCACTGAAAGATGTGGAAAATCAAGGTGAGAAAACTTTGCCTCAGGGCCAAGGCTGCACCATCCCATCCACTTTTACTCTTGGCATCTGTCAGTTTCTCTATTCCAGATTCGAGGCTCATTACACAATACTCAATATTTGCTAACCATACAGAAATCAGGGTCATTGCCAAACCCACACCGGGGAACCATTGCTCTGGGCTCTGTCAGGTAGAATCCACAGTGGCAGGTTTCTGAGGAAACTTTGTCCCGCCACACACCCATTCCCCTTACTGTGGCTGGAGCAACCATTCTGAAGATACAGGCACACTCCTTGCACAGGCATGCTGCCCTCAGGATACAGTCCAGACTCCTTAAGGGGTTTACAGGAACTTTGTTCCCCAGCTCCTCCCTATTTCTCCAGCCTATTTTATATCATTAGTTTCCTAGTGCTGCTGTAACAAATTACCGTAAACTTAGAGGCTTAAAATAATACTAATTTATTATTTTATAGTTCTAGAGTTTGGAAGCATAAACAGGGCTCCCTCTTTTCCTCTTAGGGACCATGATGACTATATTGGAACTACTCAGATCATCAAGATTATCTCGCCGACTCAAAGTCTTTGATTTAATCACACCCACAGAGTCCCTATATACAGGTTCTGAGGACTAGGACATGGACACCTTTGGGGGCTCATTGTCCTGCCTACATTTCCCTGCCCAACATACAAAATCTCATTCACACTCATCCTGGGATATGACAGAGAGTGGGAAGGTCAGAGCAGACTAGGACTGTGTGAGAAGAGTATGGTTTCTGTGGCTCTGGAAAGAGAGCTGTAGAGACAGCCTCCAGGGTCACTGTGCAGAGTCCCTCTCCCACCCTGCCCATGGACACCATCTTTCTTGGGTAGAGCACTTTCTTCCATATGGCATCAGCCTAGGAGAATGCAATAGCCCCACCCTCCTGAACTTCTGTCACCCTGCCCTGCTGAGCTTTTGCCCTGTGGATGAGTCATCATGGGCCAGAGTGTAGAGGTCCAGATGGACTCAGGATGTCAGAGACTGAGTGGTGTGGCTCTGGATAGGGGCCATTTACCTCACCTTTTTGTGAGCCCGACCAGTGCAGTCCCTGCCCTCAGAAGATCCATTACCCCCAAGTTGCCAACTCCTGGCAGCCCTACCTGCCAAGCTTAGGCTCTCCAGGGGGTTTGGCAGAATCTGGGGCAGACTAAATTGTGTGGCTCTAAAACAGGGCCATTTTTCCCTCTCATACCTGACCAGTGCAGAACCTTCCCTTTGCACCACCAAACCTTGGTTTCTTTTGGCCTAATAAACTCTGCTGGCCTCCCCCTGATGAGTCCCTGAGACCCTGCCCCACCACAAAGGTCTGCGGACACCTGGCAGGTAGCAGCTGGCCCTAGTGTATCTTGGGACTTCTGCTGAGTAGCCTCAGACACAACACCGGCACCAAGTTTGATCTGTATCAGTCTACTAAACACTACTCCCCTCTACCTGGCACCTCATTGAGAACCCACCTCATGCAACTCATGCACCACCAGAGGCTCTTTCAATGACTGAACCTAACAAGCAACCAGCAGGCAGAGGCCCACAGAGGCATATCTCAAGGTGCCTTAGGCCTTTTACTGACATGCCCCCAGGCTCAGTACTGGTGAAAGCTGGCCTGGGTGTGCAACTTGGCCCTTCTCATGCACACCCAGTCCCAAAAGGGCAACCACAAACTTTGTAGCTCCAAACAAGTTTCCCAGTGCCAGGCACAGGCAGCATCTCACATTGACCTGCACTGGAGTCCCTTCCAAGAGGCCCAGACCAACAAACCCAGTTGTGGACTTCAGACAACATCAGAGCAGGATCCAGTTAGTTCCACAAGTGGCATATCCAAAGGAAGATCTTGGCGGGCACTAGACCCTGCTGAGGAGAATTCTGTTTCATGTGGTCAGCACCCACACAACAGCTCATACACTGTGGTCAGGGTCAACCCTCACAGTCAGGTAGCCTGAAAGTTGACCACACACATGAACAGAGCAACATCATTCAAGACTCACCTACAATAGGAGGGCTCAATGACCCATGCAGGAGATATTACTGGAACACTCAGCTAAGATGATCAGGTAGACTGCATCATTGGGTCCTATAGGACACCTACTACCCAAGGCCACTCTAACAAGACTGAGAGACAACATATCTGCCTAATACACAGAAACAAATACAGAGAGGCAGCCAAAATGAGGAGACAAATAAACATACCTCAAATAAAAGAACAGGAGAAATCTCCAGAAAAGAACTAAATGAAATGGACACAAGCAATCTACTAGATAAAGAGTTCAGAACAGTGATTATAAGTATGTTCAAGGAAGTAAGTGAGAACTTCAAGAGCTTAAAAAGGGGACTTCCAGCCAAGAAGGAGGCATAGGTATACACACTGTGCCTCCTCGCACAACCAAAATAAGGACAACAACAATTTAAAAATAAAAAACAACCAGTACTAAGAGAAAATTGAACTGTATGGAAGTCTGACAACCAAGAAGTTAAAGTAGACACATTTATCCAGACTGATAGGAGGGGCGGAGTCAAGCAGCCAGGATGGAGAGGGCTCATGGCAAAGTGGTGACTGGTGGACTCAGGAAGGCAGTGGATTGTGGAGGGGCATGGCGCACAAGGTGGCTGGCAGACAGCGCGGTCACACATTCACGCACAGATAAATCAGATGAAACTGGGGAGCGAGACAGACCTCGAGACCAAGGGTCCCAGCGCAGGGAAATAAAGCCTCAAACCACCAATTGAAAACACCTGTGAGAATTGAGGTGCTGGGAGAAACTCCCAGCCCCACAGGAGAGTTCACTGGAGAGACCCACAGAGTTCTTGAATGTACACAAACCCACCCACATGGGATTCAGCACCAGAAAGGCCCAATTTACTTAGGGGAAGCTGGGGAAGTGACTGAAATCTGGAGCACCTGTCATTTTTCCCTCTCAGACCCCTGCCCCACATACAGCATCACAACCCAGCAACTGGATTGCCCTGCCCAGGTAAACACCTAAGGCTCTGCCCCTCAATATGTAACAGACACATCAAGACAAAAAAATGGCCCAATAGAAAGAATAAATCAAAGCTCCGGAAAAAAATACAACTAAGCGACGAAGAGGTAGCCAATCTATCAGACACACAGTTCAAAACACTGGTAATCAGGATGCTCACAGAATTGGTTGAATTTTGTCACAAATTAGATGAAAAAATGAGGCTATGCTGAGTGAAATAAAGGAAAATGTACAGGGAACCAACAGTGACATGAAGGAAACCAGGACTCAAATCAACAATTTGGAACAAAAGGAAGAAAGAAACATTCAACCACAACCGAATGAAGAAACAAGAATTCAAAAAAATGAAGAGAGGCATCTTCCAGGACATGTTCCAGGACATCTTTAAACATCCCAACATCCGAATCATAGGGGTACCAGAAGGAGAAGAGGAAGAGCAACAAGTGGAAAACTTATCTGAACCAATAATGAAGGAGAACTTCCCCAATCTGACAAAGTAAATAGATTTCCAGGAAGTCCAGGAAGCTCAGAGAGTCCCAAAGAAGTTGGACCCAAGGAGGAACACACCAAGGCACATCATGATTACATTACCCAAGATTAAAATGAAGGAGAGAATCTTAAAAGCAGCAAGAGAAAAGGAGACAGTTACCTACAAAGGAGGGCCCATAAGACTGTTGGCTGATTTCTCAAAATAAACTTTACAGGCAAGAAGGGGCTGGAAAGAAGTATTTGAAGTCATAAAGGGCAAAGACCTACATCCCAGATTACTCTATCCAGCAAAGCTTTCATTTAGAATGGAAGGGCAGATAAAGTGCTTCTCAGATAAGGTCAAGTTAAAGGAGTTCATCATCACCAAGCCCTTATTATATGAAATGTTAAAGGGACTTATCTAAGAAAAAGAAGATAAAAAATATGAACAGTAAAATGACAACAAACTCACAGTTATTGACAACCAAACCTAAAACAAAAAGAAACTAAGCCAACAACTAGAACAGGAACAGAATCACAGAAATGGAGATCACATGGAGGGTTATCAGTGGGGAGGAGGAGGGGAAAGGAGGGGGGAAAGGTACAGGGAATAAGAAGCATAAATGGCAGGTAGAAGATAGACAGGGGGAGGTTAATAATAGTATAGGAAATGTAGAAGCCAAAGAACGTAAATGTATGACCCATGGACATGAACTAAAACGGGGGAATGTGGGTGGGAGGGGTGTGCAGGGCAGAGGGGAATAAAGGGGGGAAATGGGACAACTGTAATAGCATAATCAATAAAATATATTTAAAAAATAAAGGAAAAAAAGGGGAGGGGCTCTGAAAAAATAATATCATATTACTAGATGCAGAAAAAGCATTTGACAAAACACAGCACTGGTTTATGATAAAGAAAACTCTCAGCAAAGTGAAGATAGTGGAAACATTATCTCAACATAATAAAGGCTATATATGACACACTCACAGCTAACATCATACTCAAAAGGGAAAAACTAAAAACATTTTCCTTAAGATCGGGAACAAGATAGGGATGTCCACTTTCACTACTCTTATTCAACATAGCACAGAACTAGAACAAATAATCCAAAAATTTATATGGAACCATAAATGATCCCAAATACCCACAGCAATATTGAGAAAGAAGAATAAAGTTGGGGTATCATGCTGTCTGATATCAAACTATACTACATGACAATAGTAATCAAAACAGTAATATACTGGCATAAAAACAGACATATAGATCAAAAGCACAGAATAGTTTATATCCTAGATATAAACCCACACCTATATAGTCAATTAATATGTGACAAAGGAATTAAGAACATACATGGGGTAAAGATAGTTTATTCAATAAACGATATTGGGAAAATTGAACAGATACACACAAAAATTTGAAACTAAATCTTCTTACACCATACACAAGAAAAAGTTCAAAATAGATTAAAGACTTAAATGTAAGACTCAAAACCATAAAACTCCTAAAAGAAAACATAAGCAGTAAAACCTCTGACATATATCTTTTCAGGTAAGGGAAACAAGAAAAAATAAACAAATTGGACTACATCAAGCCAAAAAGTTTTTTGCACAGCAAAGAAACCATCAACAAAAGGAAAAGACAACCCATGGAATGGGAGAAAATATTTGCCAATGATACTTCTGATAAGGGATTAATATCCAAAATTTATAAAGAACTCTTAAAACTTAACACCAAAAAAATTTCGATTTAAAAATAGGCAGAGGAACTAAATAAGCCCTTCTTCAAAGATGATATATGTATGGTCAATAGACCTATGAAAAGAGGCTTTACATCACTAATCATTACAGAAATTCAAATTAAAATCACATATTACTTGGCCATAAAAAATAATGAAATCTTACTATTTGCTCTAGCATGGATGCACCTAGAGTGTCGTATGCTAAGTGAAAAAAGTCAGAGAAAGATAAATACCATATAGTTTTATTTATATATAGAATCTAGAGAACAAAACAAACAAGCACAACAAAAACAGACTCACAGATACAACAAACTGATGATCCCCAGAGGAGAAGAGTCGGGGGACTGGGTGAAAAAGGTGAAGGAACTGAGAAGTATCAATCAATAGTTACCAAATAGTCATGGGGATGTAAAGTACAGCATAGGAATCATAGTTAATAATATTATAAGTATGTGTGGTACCAGGTGGGTACTGGAAATATCAAGGGGAATACCTTTTAAAGCATATGATGATCTAACCAAAAACAAGAAGAGAGAGAGAAGTAGAAAAGGAAAAATAGGTTAAAAGCAGTGAAGGTCTGGACATGGACGTCATAGCATAAAATAACGTGAAGGTAAAACCCCAAGAGACCATAACTGGCAAGGGGGGCTTTCTGATGACCCAGAAAGGCATTCTAAGAGCCTCAAAGTTGCAAACGGAAGGACCCTGCAAGGATGCTTTGGCACATCACAATGCTCGAGTGTGATGCAGTCAAATTTAGCTGAATGTTCAGCCAAGGCAAATCCCATCAAATCTCCCCTCTTCTCATCACCTGCAAGATCCATTTCTTTCTCTTCAGCCTCATCGTCATGGCTGCAGCTTAGGTTAATGCAGACTGATCCTTGCTGGCCTCTGCAGAGCTAGACATTGTCCCCAGCAGTCCTTCCAGTCTGTAGTTTTCAAACTAATCTTTTGTAAGCCCCTCTTTTCCCTTATCCTTCTCTTTCTCATAAAGAAAAGAAACAGACTCTTTTGTAAATAGAAATGTCACCAAGGCTATCTAATAATCCAGGCACCTTTTATCCTGGTATTTTCTCTGGAATAAGTTGTTTATATCCCTGGTTCTAAAGCTGACATCAAATGTATTGCCAGCTAGGATTTATAGAGTTTAATAAGGGTGTTTCCTGTGTATCTCAGTTGAATCTATAATAACTATTCTTCACCACAAACAGTCATCATTTTACTTTGTCTCATCCAGTTAAAGGATAGTCTATATCTTTTAGTATTTAAAAGAAATGTCAATATATCGACAGTTAATATACCATTTATTCAATTTTATTATTTCCTCTAAAACTTAAAAATTCAAGTACAGATTTGTATTATTTCCTTCTTTTTTAACTTCTTATCTTTTCTCTTATGTACTTCACCTTCCAAGAAAAATTGCTCAATGATTTCTTCAGGGTATCATATATTTTTATGATATTTTTTTCTAAAAAATATTATGTAATTTCTCCAAACTTTGTTGTATTGGGCTAATAGCTGATGTCCAAGTAAAATTGGTCCACTATATTAGGTCATTTCTTTGTGTAAATTTTTTCTTGGGCTGGAAAATAACTCCCAAGTATTGCCTTGCTTCAATGATGTGGCTGTGAATTTGTGCTGGTGCAGCTATTCCCTTACTCCATTCCTAACACCAGCAACACTCAACAGATGCTATCGAGCCACATCTAATAGAACGTCCCCACCTATGGAACAAAGCCCCTCTGTGTCTTGCCTTTTTCCTATAATTCATGCAAATGATGAGTTAAAACTTTACTATGTCTTGGGATTAATAGAGGAGGCAGTTAATATGGTATAAAGTATAGTAAGCCAGACTACCTGAATTCTGTGTCTGCTGGTCACATGTCCCAGTAAAATTCCAAGGGAAATATATATTCAGAGGACAAAGCAAGTTAGACAGGGCCACACACACATGCTTGCTACCCTCTGAGACTTTTCAAATCAGCACTCTGTAGGATGGAGGACCAAGGCCTGGCCTTCACATGGAAACTGTACAGAAGAGCATCAACTCTTCCATCCATTCTTGAGGATTGAGTGAGGAGGTGGAGTAAAGTGATTTTGGTCTAGACAATGCTTCCTTCTCTTTGGGAACAGAAAGTTGGAAGATGTAACCCCTCCTCCCCACACTGCCCCCCACCCCACCCCAGCAAAGGAAAAATGTGAGCATACAAGGCTCAGGATATGGGTTCAGACACACCTGTGTTTGAGGAGTGATTTTTCTTCTGAACGTTAAACAACACAGATCATCCAACACAGAGATAGTACTGATGACTCCATCCTCCTTTTAGGTAAAAAACTTGGATATACCTTCAACAATAAGAATTTTCACAACGTATCTTTGGGGCAAGGACAGGAAGTAGTGGCTGAGGCTGCGCTGGATCTAGCTGCCCAGAAAGGTCACTGGGTGATTTTGCAGGTACTCACCCCTGTGCCCTGATCAGGGTCATCCCCGACCCTGTCCCTACCTGTCTGAACCTCACACCTCACAGGCTCTGGGTATTTCTCTCCTCTCTTTGCCTCACACCCACCCTTTTTACTCCCTTCCTAATCATCTCGCCAATTGCTCCCCTTCATATGTTCTCTCCTCACTGCACCCCCAATCATTTTCTCCCTGCTTTCACCTGCTATGGCTGCTCTGTCTGGTTTAGATAACTCTGCTTACAACAGGAACCGAGTTCTCCCCTGAAGCATGCTCGGGGCATTGGCACTTAGTTCAAGGCCATGGCAACTGGGCTTTTCTGGCTGCTGACTGCCTCCCATGCATTTCATGGAACTTTTTTAATGTACTTTTCTATTGTGTTATATGTTTTGCAGAACATCACATGTGTAACTCTAGTTCTAACTTAGCCTTTTCATTGAGAGTTCATGTTAAAGTTTGGAAATCTGGACCTACCCCTCCTGATAATTTTACTGAACACTTACAAGAAACAAAGGCCACCCCCTTCTATCATGGCCTGCCCTTTTGTATATTACTCATATGGATGCTGGGGCTGGGTGCCAAGCACCTTACTGCCCTTTTTCTCCTATAAAAACCTATAACAACCTCTATTAGAGCATCCATGGCTATATTGAGATGATGTGATATATGGGCGTGTCTTTCACTACATTTCCTTAGGGAAAGAGGCATTTCTTTTCACGCCCCGCACATTGCTGTGAACATAGCAGACACTCCTCAAAAGCACTCAGTGAAAAAAATCAATGAAAGAAAAAACAAATGAGAAAGCCAGTTGATCCAGTTTTGGTTTCCATTACCAAGAACTTCCCCTGTCTCCTTACTGTTCACTGTGCTGCATATTGCTGCTCGGTCTTCATCCTTAATCATCCTGTTATTTATCCAGAGCCTAGCAACTGAGGGAGCTACCATTCCCTGAGACTCTGTTTCTCTAGAAACAGCGGGTGTCTCAGGAGAAGAGATGAAAACAACTGGAGGTTCCTGCTCCCTCCCATGTGGATTGGCCTGGTGTTGGGAAAGTGTGGTCTCCCAGCATCTCCAGCTCATCTGCCAAAGAGACACCCTTCTGGGCACTAGAGCCCTTGGGAACCCAGCCCTCAGTTAACAGACAGGGAGTGTTTCCTTCTGGAGAACCCACCAGTGCCCAGGCCCCCACATCTTGTGCTGACATGGTTTCTTAGAGCTCTCCAGGATTAAACTCGGAAGATAGAATCCTGAAGCAGTCACCCAGTTACTCACTGGTGGGTTGCTGGCACTCCCTGGCTAACAGGACCCTGGCTCTCTGGGCAGCCCATTGAAGTTTCCACTCCAAAAGAGTGATTATAAATGAATTTCTAATTTAACATATTTTCATTTCAACAACATCTCAAAACCATTATCTTTGGTTATTTGCAACAACTCTGTGAAATAAGTATGGCAAATATTGTTATTTCTTTCCTTTTTGCGAAGTGGGGAGAAAGCAAGAGACCAGATTGCTGTAGCTCAAGTGCTGTGCTCAGTGCCAGTCAGTGTATTTAAGGCTCTGTGAGCAGGCTTCTGCAAATATTTGCTGAGGAGCTTTTATCCTTCCATTATAATGAAACATGTTGCAGTGAAGCAAAGAGACTATTTTTTACTGAAGTGAAAGGTGCATTCTGCAAAGTAGTATTAAGAAGTAACTGTAGGTTTAGATAGATAGACAGACAAACAGTTAGAAATCACGGTGGAAGGAGAGCTAAAAGATGTTGCAGGGGACCCTGGGCTTGGAGAAGAGAGCATCTGTGAGCAGTAGTGGCTGTAGGAAGGAAAGTTTGGCAACAGTTAGCAGAATGGTCTGGAGAGAGAGAGAAAGGAGTCAGGAAAGCTAGCTAGGAGGAGTTTAAGTCAATGCTTTTCACATTTTATCGTACATGGATATCTCTGGAAGATATTATTAAAATGCACTGATTCAGCCCTGGCTGGTGTGGCTCAGTTGATTGGAACATCCTCCCATAAACCCAAGGGTTGCCAGTTAGATCCCCAGTCAGGGCACATGTCTGGGTTGCAGGTTTGGTCCCCGATTGGGGTGTCTGCTGGGGGCTGCCAGTTGGTGTTTCTCTGTCACATTGATCATATTTCCTCTCTCTCTCAAAGCAATAAAAAAAATGTCTTTGCGTGGGGATTAAAAGGGAAGAAATGCACTGATTCAGTAAGTCTGGATGGGGCCTAGGAGTCTGCATTTCTCACTAGCTTCAGGTAATGCCAATATTGTTGGTCCACAGCCTCACTTTTGAGCATCAAGTGTTCAATAATCCAGGTGTCAGATTGCAGGGATCTGGACTTGTAAGCATGTGTTAGACTCTTAAAACTCGGCCCCCAGACCACCAGTGTTGGCATCACCTGGGAACTTGTTAGAAATGCAAATTTGCAGGCCCCACCTGCTGAATCAGGAATTCTGGGGTGGGGGTTCAGTAATCTTTGCTTCAACAATCCCTGCAAGGAATTCTGATGCCCAGTCAAGTTTGAGAACATGGTGCTAGAGAGACTTAGGATATCAAGGGAAAGGGTTCAATTGCAGGATACTAGGAGGCCCCTATCACTGGCAATCCCAAGACTCACACTGCAATGCAATTTATTTGAAGCTAAGACCAGGTCTCTCCTCTAGCTGCCCTCCTGATAACTGTTTGCTGCTAACAGAACTAAGCAAATGCCTATATTGTGGGGTCTATCCTTCCCACCAGAACATCCACCTGGTTGCCAAGTGGCTCAGCACCCTGGAGAAGAAGCTGGAGGAGCTCAGTGAAAACAGCCACCCAGAGTTCAGGGTCTTCATCAGTGCAGAGCCTGCACCCTCCCCTGAGGGCCACATCATCCCCCAGGGCATCCTGGAGAACTCCATTAAAATCACCAATGAGCCCCCCACGGGCATGCATGCCAACCTGCACAAGGCCCTAGACAACTTCACTCAGGTATGGTCCTGGGAGGGAGGGAAGGAGAGCATGCCACCTCACAAAGAGCCAACTCAACTGGGTGGGAGAAAAGCATGCAGATGGGGTGGGGTGGGGGACCCACTGGGCTGTGGTGCAATGCCAATGTGGGCACGATGTGTTCCCTTTGAGATTGACCTCCACCCTGTGCCTACTCAATACAAACCTGCTCTCAAGTCCCAGACACCCTGGGTCCACAACCCAAATATGTGCCCTGACCGAGAATCTAACCAGCAACCTTTTGGTTTGCAGGCCAGTGCTCAATCCACTGAGCCACACCAGCCAGGGCAATGTGCTAGACTCTTAAAGTGTGAGCTGCAGAATAGCAGCATCAGCATCAACTTGTTAAAATGCAAATTCTCAGACTCCCACCCAGACCACTGAGTCAGAAACTCTGGGGCAGGTCCAGAAATCTGTATTCTAACAAGCTCTCCAGGGGATTCCATTGCACAACTCTGAGAACACTATGCTACAAGGAGATTCAGAATATCAAGGGAAAGTTTCAGATGCAGGCTACTACACTACTGGAATTTCCATGACTGGGAATTCTAAGACTCGTGTTGTAGATTGTTTATTAAAAGTCAAAGCCAATTCCATGGGTGGTTCACTCCACATATAATGTAGCACTTGCAAAGTCTGCCATGGGGCCCCTTCCATCTTCTCAGGAAGATGTCCTTTCTTGCTGCTTCTGACTTGGAGAGCCCCACCTCCCTGGGAAAGGCAGTACTTGAAGGTGTGAATACTGAGTGGGGGGACACCGAAGCCACCCTAAAGTCCATCCACCACACTGGGCCTTAGTGGAGCCCAAAGGGATGATTCTCGGGCCTGTTGGGAAGGCTTTCTTCCCTGACATTATAATAGCATCAGTGAGTCTCTAGCTTCGTGGAACCCAAGGTAAAACTCACTGCAAGTCCCAGCTGGGTCACCTAGGCAACTTGAAACAGACCCTCCAAGAGGACAAGTGTTGTAGTTAGCCCAATGTAAACCATCAGGACTAGGGGCCCTTTGGGGTCTGCTTTAACTCAAAATAAGATGAAGACCATTTGGGAACTTACTGTGGTCTGTGGGGATGATGTCCCTCATGGTGTCAGAACCAAGCAGTTCAACTTGGAAAGGAAGCTGCCACAGGGACTTCAGAAGTGAAACTTGTCCAGCCTCCTTTCTCGTTCACCTCGCCAACTTGACCCCAAAAGCCACATATAATCTGCAACAGAGAATCGGGGGCATGGCCAGGAGATTCAGGATGTTCTAGCTTGCTGTTTTTGTCAACAAATGTGCACCCATTACAACTTGGGGCTGAGGGTAGTTTGCTCTCTTGTCCAGAGGCTTTTTTTCTTTCATTTTTATTTTTCCTAAACAGGCATTGACTGCACCTGTAGGTTCTCTGTATCAGAGGTCAAGCTTCTGTATGGGTGGCTGCAGCTGGTTCCAAGCAAGCACACTGCCACCCGGGGAAGGAAGGCATTGGGTTGCGAACAATGGCAATGTCCATGAGGCCACTGAACTGTATGCTTCAGAGTGGCTATGATGGTGAATTTTATGTTACGAATATTTAATCACAAATTTTTAGATTAAAAGTTGAAAAAAATGGCACTAGGATAGCATTAGCTAGCTCTGGAGCACGATACAGTGGCAGACCATGCCTAGTGCATCTGCCCTGAGGGCCTTGGACAGCCAGGGAGGAGCAGCAGACACCGAACAGGCTCCACCCCCGAATGACTGATGTTACATATTATGCTCCCGTCAGGTTTTTGTCTCCTGAAGCCATGCCAGGCTTCTTCTTGGGCCCTTGTTCTGGGGTTTGCCTCCCTGTGTTCAGTTTGGTCATCAGGCAACTGGGAAATCACCTCAAGAGATGCTGGCCTTTCCTGGTTATTCTGTTGCTGCCACAGTTGGCTTTTTGGCCACTTATAGCCATCTTCAGTACCACGTTCTAAGAAAGAAGTGTGAATTTAGGATTATATTTATTGTTCAAAAGAGTTTTAATTGTCCCAGTATGCCTTTGCAGTGCCCCGGACATAGGCCCGGCTCATGCCCCTACTATTCGCTCTGTTTCTTCAGAGCCCCAGGTTAACCACTTAAGGGACACACAGCAGAACTGAACTCTTTTTACTCCTGCTTTCCTGAGGGCTGTGCTGCTTGGGGATGATCATTTTATTCTGGCTTTTGAGTGTGCCGCTGTTAATTTTAATACGTGATTTGTCTTTGGGCTCACAGGCATTTTTCAGCAGGCCCCCATTTTTTCAAATGTGCCCAAAGTAACAAAGGAAGCACTGTACGTGTCTGTAGAGAACATCCCTGTCCAGGGAGCAGTGAATGAATTTTTGTTTGCAAAACAAAACACAGTAATGAAGCAGTTAGTATGTCCTCTACACCACCTCTGACCATTCACACTGCCTCTTCATGGAAACATGGTACCCAACAAAGGCTCCAGGTGACCCCCACATAGCCAAAGAGAAATTGAGATTGTGTCATGGGTTTTCCATGGACAAATCAGACCTACCAGAAGCTTAATCTGTCCCATCCCCTCTGCTCCCCCTACCCTTGTGACTAAAGTCCTGGGACCGATTCTTAGAAGAAACTCCAGGACAGAACCCAACCCAATGTGTGTGAGCTTTGGAAATGCCTCTGTTGGGCTCCAACTGCAATGTCTCGCTCCTTCCTAAACAGAGAGGGTCTCCCTCAGAAGAAATTTGTAATTCTAAAGGCTCCAGGGGTTCTAATCCTACCATCCCTTCAAAATACAGGTTTCCCCCTCCCCACTATTACACCATCCTCCTTAAAATGCACCAACTACAACCCCATTGCCGCCCCCTCCAGACCATCTCCTGCCTCTCTTTTCTTCTATCCCTCTCTTCATCCTCTTCAGGAGCCACATCTTCTCTGCCCAAGATAGCTCTCAGCCAGGACCCCTCCACTCTCTTGTCTGCAGCTGAGCATCCCATAGACCCTGCTCAGGTGTGGCAGAGTGGTTAGGATGGTGAAGGGCATGCCTTCTCTGTCTCTGTGTCTGGCATTCCCATCCTCCCTCCACACAGCAGCCCCCACAGCCATGAGCCGGGGATCCCCAAGCCACACAGGCAGTAATTACACCTACGAAGTTTCTGTGATGGGTAAGAAAGACATGATAGGAAAGGAAGAAATAAGAGATGATGCTGTGGGAGTTCCCACCCACACTCCATCACAAAGTGACATAAATATGACAAACAGGATACTCCCACTCCTGCGGCCACTGCCCTGTTTTCCATTAGCTGTGCTTGAGAACTTAATTAGCACGTCCATACGTGCAAATGTTAACCTGAATATAAACTTTCACTCAGATTCTAAATTCAAACCCAGTCCTCGACTGGGCCCCCTCAAACGCTGTGCCCAGGTGTGTCCACAATGCAGTCCAGTCCCTGCTGAATGGAGCTCAGACCCTAACAGGACAAACAGCAACTTTATCCAGAGCAACTCAGCCACCCTAGCTCACACCCCACCCTGCCCCACAGAATGCAACTCTGTGCTGACAGCTGACATCGCAAGTGGCCCTCTTCTTTCAGGACACCCTGGAGATGTGTTCCCGGGAGACTGAGTTTAAGAGCATCCTCTTTGCTCTCTGTTACTTTCATGCGGTGGTGGCAGAAAGACGAAAGTTTGGGCCCCAGGGATGGAATCGCTCCTACCCCTTCAACACTGGGGACCTCACCATCTCTGTGAATGTGCTCTACAACTTCCTGGAAGCCAACGCAAAGGTAAAGCCTCCTCCCCCCACGCCCCCCCCCCCCCCCCCCCGCCAACTTGGGGCAGGGCATCAGCTCAGGAAAATAGGAACATGCACACACCCAAAGAAGGAGTGAGGAAGTGTGAGTTTAACCACGTGGCCAACCCCAGTGCGAGGCCGAGAAAAGTACTGTAAAGCTTGGGAAACCAAACCTGCATCTCATGGCTGGTTCAAGTCATTCCCCAGGCAACTCAGTCCAGTGAGTGTTTATTCCTGGGCCCCAACCACCCCTGTGTGCTCACAGCTTTGCAGGGGACTGTGGATTGGCAAGAAGAGGCCCCACACTCACCTAACCTAATACAAACTCCCAATTTGATTAGCTGAGGATACGGAACTTCTCTTGGGGAACTCAGCTCCTCACATAGGTATGACCTCACCAAAGTTGAAAAGGAAGCCAAAGCCTTGCTACACCTTATCTCCTTCATTCTTATCTGATATTCCTTTTCAGAGAAGACTTTCACTAACAATCCATCCTCTTCCATTTAAGGGAACATTCACACCATCAAGGCTGTTCTGGTTCATAGACCAAGCACAGCATCTCCAAGGCCTCCTCCTTCCCAGTTGGGAAACGAATCAGGCCTTGAGCAGTCCCTCTGCCTCCAGCAGCAGGGACCGGGAAGCCCACCCCTACAACCCCACCCCTTCATTTGCTGTACTTGGACAAGGCTGGGGTGGGAGAAAGCTTCTTCTACTTCAACAGCAGTGAACTTTCCTGCCATAGTTCATTCATCAATATGCTAATTAATGGCAGGACATTAAGAAAAGTACCCTGGTCCTCATTTTATTCCATTTGACATTTGCCTATTTAAAGGACTTGTTGATAGGCCACTGCATTGCCACAGTTAATGACATGAAAGAGGGAAGGTATACACTCGAGGGGTCGCACCCTACCTCTCCTCACCCTGTGGTATAATTTTTCCAGCATTTCATGAGCCCCCACATGTGCCTGACTGTGCTCGGACATGGGGTACACAGGGGAATGAAACGCTGCTGCTCACAAAGCACCCCATCCTGGGACTCTGCTGTGCCCTAGTCCTGACCAGCCCCATGTCTGTGTGGAGATCTCTCTGTCCTTCCCTCATCTCTCAGGTCCCCTATGATGATTTGCGTTACCTCTTTGGAGAGATCATGTACGGAGGCCATATCACTGATGACTGGGACAGGAGACTCTGCAGGACATACCTGGAAGAATTCATTAAACCAGAAATGCTTGAAGGAGAGCTGTCTCTGGCCCCAGGGTTCCCATTCCCGAGCAACATGGACTACAATGGCTATCATCAGGTCAGGCTCTGCTCTTTGCTCGTGACAGCGTAACGGAGCCCACAAGGGACCTGGATGCTGCCCTGCATGTCTGAGGGATGCTCACACAGGGCCAGGGGAGAACGGCAGACAGAGCAGCACTCATACAAAGTGTGGCTCTCAGCCCCAAGTCTGAGAGCTGCAGGATTTCTAGTCTCAAATTCACGATACAACTGGGCCTTTGGAGATCTTTCAATTCTTATTGTTTGGTTCAGTAATTCTATTTGTTGCTCTTTTCTACCAATAATACCTGTGGCATTCATTTAATTATCTTCATTCAGGATATTGACAAAGCCATTAGGAGCAAAATTTCTGGTAAGAACTTCGGTAACTTTTGCTAAAATTTGTATTAGTGATTCTAAATATCTTTAAGGGGACAAGACCTTTAAAGGGACATTTAAACTCTCGTAGGCAGGTCCCTCACCCTTGTGGGTTCTGTGCACAAGGTGCACACACCCTAGGAAAGCATTCCTAGGAAAGCATTCAAATGAAGCTTCTTTATACCATTTCTTTGGGGTTTTATTTTACAATTACCACAGCTATTTTTAAAGTGCTTATCTTTGCCTATTTAGCCTATCATGGAAAATATATTAAAGTGTAATTTTTTAAAAAATCTATTTTTATTGTGTGACTTTTGAAGATGCCTAAAAGAACTGTGAATACAAAACTTAAGGGAAACAGTAGTCATAAAAACATTAACTACAAGCTTTAAAATTTAATTCATAAAATTTAAGTAGGTAACTCATAAAACTTATTTGATCCAGAAAAAAAATGAACCTATGAGAAGAAATTAAAAACAATAAGACTCTAAAAAAATAAAGGATTTTTTTTTTAACTACTTGACCAAAAGACTTCAAGGCTTTAGCCAAGAAAATTGTACAAGTGCGCCCCCTAGTGTCTATGGGACCATTTGACAAGAAGCTGAAGTAAGTATTGGGCAATAACAAAGTGTACATTTCCAAATAGCTGAGGTAGATTTTTCCCTTTTTTCATCCCTCCCTTTAATCTTTAAGTTAATAGATAATTACAGAGAAGCTACCAAGAAGCTCAGGAGTGTGCTGGCTGCTAGAAGAAATACAAAAATAAACACACAAATTTTCCTATTTACTTAGACTAGATATTGCTAAGACCAAGAAATCATTAAAGTCAAATTAGGAGTTACCGGAGGGATATTTTCTCACTGTAACAGAAAGAATTGTACTCAGAGAATATTCAGAGATGAAAGGGAGCCTTAAAAGTTGAGGAAGGGACCTCCACCAAGACGGAGGCATAGATAGACACACTGTGCCTCCTCGCACAAACAAAATAAGGACAGCAACAATTTAGACACAAAATAACAACCAGTACTGACCGAAAATTGAACTGTATGGAAGTCTGACAACCAAGTAATTAAAGTAGACACATTCATCCAGACCGGTAGGAGGGGCGAAGTCTGGCAGCAAGGCAGAGAGGGGTCGAGACAAAAAAAAAAGCAGTGGCTGGCAGACCCTGGGCCCACCAGGTGGCAGCAGGTGGACCCAGTGAGTCAGTGGGTTGTGGAGGGGCTTGGTACACAAGGGGTTTGCGGAACCGGGCAGTCCCACATTTGCACTCAGATAAACCAGGCAAAACTGGGGAACAAGACAGATGGTGCAACCCAGGGCTCCAGTGCAGGGAAATAAAGCCTCAAAACACCAATTGAAAACACCTGTGGGGGTTGAGGTGACAGGAGAAACTCCCAGTCTCACAGGGGAGTTCCTTGGAGAGACCCAAAGGGTCCCAGGATGTACACAAAACCATCCACATGGGAATCAGCACCAGAGGGGCCCAGTTTGCTTGGGGGAAGCGGCAGAAGGGACTGAAATCTGGCAGAGAGTGGAGCAAGCGCCATTGTTCCCTCTTGGACCCCCAACAGACGGCATCACAACCCAGCAACTAGATTGCCCTGCCTGGGCTAACACCTAAGGCTCCACCCCTTACTATGTAACAGGCGTGTCAAGAAAAAAAAAGGCCCAAATGAAAGAACTGATCAAAGTTCCAGAAAAAAATACAACTAAGCGATGAAGAGATAGCTAACCTATTAGATGCATAGTTCAAAGCACTGATGATCAGTATGCTCACAGAATTGGTTGAATTTGGTTGCAAATTAGATGACAAAATGAAGGCTACGATAAGAAAAATGAAGGAAAATGCACAGGGAACCAATAGTGATGGGAAGGAAACTGAGACTCAAATCAATGGAGTGGACCAGAAGGAAGAAAAAAACAACCAAACAGAAAAGAATTAAGAAACGAGAATTCAAAAAAATGAGGAGAGGCTTAGGAACCTCCAGGACATCTTTAAACGTTCCAACATCCAAATTATAGGGGTACCAGAAAGGGAAGAGGAAGAGCAACAAGTGGAAAAGTCATTTGAACAAATAATAAAGGAGAACTTCCCCAATATGGCAAAGGAAATAGACTTCCAGGAAGTCCAGGAAGCTCAGAGAGTCCCAAAGAAGTTGGACCCAAGGAGGAATCCATCAAGGAACATCATAATTACATTACCCAAGATTAAAATGAAGGAGAGAATCCTAGAGACAGCAAAAGATATAAGGAGACAGTAACCTACAAAGGAGTTCCCATCAGACTGTCAGCTGATTTCTCAAAAGAGA
>CM052545.1:59981172-59996638 GCA_028533065.1 Trachops cirrhosus | reverse complement strand
CCGTGTCCCTCGCCTGGCTGCCCGACTCCGCCCCTCCTACCGGTCTGGATGAAAGTGTCTATTTTTAAATCCTTGGGTGTCCGACTTCCATACACTTCAATTTTCTGTCAGTTCTGGTTGTTATTTTGTTTATATATCATTGTTGTCCGTATCTTTGTTGTACAAGGAGGCACAGTGCGTCTACCTATGCCTCCATCTTGGCCGGATATCCCTTCTTTCCATTTCTTATAAAAACCTTCTTCATCCAGATGCAAGTCAAATATTCACCCATTTTCTTATTCATTATTTTCATATTTTATGTCTTTTTCATCCATTTCCAACTTATTCTGGTATTTGACATACATCAAACTTATACCAATTCCTCTTCCTGAAAGCCCTTCTTTACTCCTGACACTATCCACTGAAAAACAGCTTGCCCCACAGGCTTCTGCAGCTCTGGCTCTTCCTTCACTGTGTGCAAGATTCCTATGCAGAGCAGCTTCTCCCCTAGGCAGCCCTTTCTGATCCATTAGTCAGTGCATCTATTCACACATCACTATCCCGTTATTTTAATGATTTTACCTATTTTAAATGACAGGCTCTTAACATTTACACATCTAATATTGATGACATATTCTTCTTTCAACACATTTTACTATTCTTGCAGTATTATTCCAGATAACTACTTAAGAATCATTTTTCCAAACAATTTTTTTAATTCCTTGGGATTTTGATTAGAGATATGAATATGTGGCTTTTTGAGGATTATTCCTCCTCTAGACTGTTCTTACTAGGAGCTGTGCTCCATGTGGTCAAATACAATAGCGTATACATGCTCCCTGCCCTCTTACTTTTGTACCCTGGTCTGAGTCCAGAACTGCTATACCTTTTTGACTGACCCAGTCCTGTTCCATCTTTTCATTGCTGCTTCCCATGAGTCCAGGGTGTCATCCCCACACCTCTGGACTCCTACATCAACTTCCCACAGGGCTCCTCTCCTCTAGCAGTTCCCTTCCAGACCTCCCTGCACATTGCCCCTTCCTCAACCTCTTTTCACACATCCTTCCTCAATTGAGACCTACAATGGCATAAGTTTCCCTTATCAAGGCCAGCTGGCTTGGTAGATTCTGTAGACTGGTTCGAGGTAAGCAGTAGTGGGCCATGTTAGCAGATGGATGAAGGGAGAAGGAAAAAGAATGAAATGAGTGGGGGGTATAGTGAGCTATATATCACAAATAGAATCCTACTGCAAGTGAGCACGTGGAAAAATCTCTAACTTCCACTCAATTTTGCTGTGAACATAACACTGCTCTAAAAAATAAAGTCTATTAAAACAAAATTCCTACTACAACAACCTCTAAAGCAGTATCTTCAAACTTTTTTGCCTGCTACCCATAGTAAGAAATATGTTTGTACTGAAATACAGTATATACACATATATTTGGAACAAAAATGTCCTGAAATACTACTTACCTACCCTGACATCTGATATTTTCTATGTGCATCCTGATATTTTCTATTTAATCTTATCATTTCATTTTTTATATGATGGTTGTAACCTATAAAATTTCACAATACACTAATTGATCATGAAATGCAGTCTGAAAAGTAATGCTCCAAAGAAATCCTTGTGAAATAGTGTTATGATAATTATATTGCTTGAAGTTAAAATCACATGTCTCATTTGATGCTTGCTCTCTGTAGTATATTAGCAAAGGAAAATAACTGAACCCCATTGGGGAGAAAGAAGGATTTGTCACACAGTTCACATCCTTTGTCCTTTTCTTCCTCCAAGATTCTAGGATCTTTTGTAAATGTAAACGTGTGTGTCCAGGGAGGTTTGACAGAAAGGTTTCACATAAACACAGTGTTTTAGAAGAATGTAGAAGGCAAAGAGTGATTGCTATGTTACAACAGAACAAGTTCATATTCCTTCTTCTCCAGTCCTAAATACATGATTTATATGAAGTACCATATTTTGCCATGTATAATGCACACCTTTTTGCCCAGATTTTTGAGGGGAAAAATAAGGATGTGCATTATACCTGGGTATGATTGATTGCACACCATGGGTATAATAATCCCATGTAACTTGGGTGCACATTATGCATGGGAGTGCATTGTATGTGGCAAAATGTGGTATTTGTTGTTCCTGCTATTTAATGAAAGTTAGGTGGCTCAAGATGAGCTAAACCATGTTTTATTTTCTGTTTGTTTTATTTTATTTTATTGAGGGAGACTTGGTTACTGTTCACTATAACAAGAGTAAGGAAAGTCTAATTACTCTGAACCCTCAAACAAGAGGAAGGATAGTGATGGCTGTTACATAATCTTTTTTTGTAATGGAATCTACCCCCATCTGTATTGGTCTCAATCTGTACTCATCGTAACTCTCTGAGAAAGATGCCTGTCACAACAGATAAGACTGAAGGCAGCAGATCTGAGGAGCAGTCTTTCAGTGATCAATAGCTCTAGAGCCAGAGATTAAGGAGACCTGACTGACTAAACTAACCAGACATAGCTAGTCATAGCCAAGTCCCAAGTCCTAATATGTCCCTCATACCCTGCAATGTAATGACAGGACACCAGAAATGGCTCTGACCAATGGAAGATTACTCACCTATGCAGGTGGGTTTTGGGAGCTTTTCACTGACATAAAGGTGCAATCCTGCCAGTTCCTCCCCGTACTCTGTTGAATTAGTCAGGTCAGGCTTGGAATTGGAAATGCCTGGTACAGAGAGAGAGATAACATGTGGGCCTTGATGAACTGGAAGGACTGACGACCAAGCTGTTTTTCAAAGGAGTGCCCTGAGTGTGACAGGAAATGGAAGGCTCTGGAGACCACTTAAGGTAATTCAACTTAGAAGGGTGTGTGGAGCTTCTAAGATACCAGTGCTCCCAAGATAACCAGGATATATGGTGAAGACCACAAAAAAGAAGAATCTGGGCAGGCAGAGTCAGACCACCTGGCAGGCTGGTGTAAGACCCCTCCAATAGTTTGTTGAGACTGTGGTTTAGTATTAAAGAGCGTGGACTCAAAGCCAGCCACACCTGAGATCCACTGTAACTCAGCTACTGTAACAATGAGCAAGTGACTTGATCTGACGCTCACTTTCATCATCTTAAAAATGGGAATACCATCACCCATTTCGCGCATTAAAGGAATCACTGCATGTAATACACCCATGACAGTTCCTGGTATAGAGAATACTTCTGCCATCAGGAAGTCCTTACTGGGACTCTGCTATCTCCAACTCACTCCATTCCCAATGGTGTCGATGACAACTATCTTCACCCAGAGAACCTCTAGTAAAGCACTATCTCTAAGAACACACAGAAAATGCTTCACATTCCTTCCATCTCTGTCCATCAGGCGAGACTGTGCCCTCACCTCCTGAGACCATCTTCCCATAGGTCTCCAGCAGGAGATCCCAGTATTGCTCCTTTTGAGTGGAATCCAGGTGCCGCCACGGCTCCTAGAAAACACACCATGCTGTGAAGTCAGGGAAAGTTTTTGCACCCTGCTCTCCCTGTCTACAGGAGGCTAAGAAAAGAACATGTCTTGGAAGTCAGGCATCAAAATACTTAAGAATGCATGGGAGGTGGTTCAAGGGAAAAGACCAAAGGGAAAACCACAATCCTTACACCAGTATCTCTTGCCTTGGGTAGAAAACATTTAGGTTTAAAGTTCTGCATTATTTTTCAGTTGCATGTACTTAAGAGTGGAAAACAGAGAGAAAGCAGGAGACCTCTCTGCACTGTCTCTTCTTTTGCTCTTTCAGTGCCTAAGTAGAGGTCTTTGAAGAGTAGGAGCCTGACAGTCCCAATATTTCATTACAGTCTGGAAACTGAAGAGGGAAAAGAAAAAAATTACAAAGGTATTTGTTGAAAAAGCAACTGTAAATCATTGAGAAAGTGAGAAGAATTAACAATGAAGTCAAATAGGCTGTAAGTCTCACTGTGAAACAGGCAGAATTCAGAGCAGAGAGCAAGGGCAGCCGCCATACACCCTTGGCATCTCCCAACAGTTCTGAGTTTAGGGTCTAACATTAAATTAGTTCTCCTTCCAGCAAGTGGGAAATTGATGAGTTGTCTAGAGCAAAGTGCCCTTTAATTATCCCCCAAATGTGCCTTTCTTATCCTATGGAACTGGAGACTGGAGATTCAAAACTGGGAATGCCATCTAAGTAGGGTCTACTTTCATGAATTCAAATTTTAATCTCCCCACCAAGAAAACAACTGCCAGACACTCAGATCATATAGCAAAGGGATAAAGAGAATAGTCTTTGGAGTCAAACATACTGGGTTTCAAGTGGGTTTCCGCCACTTCCTGGCTGGGTGACCTTGAGCAAGTTACTTAACCTTTCTGGTCCTCACTCTTCATCTAATGATAGTACTGAACCCACCCTGGCTGGTGAGGCTCAGTGGATTAAGTGCTGGCCTGTGAACCAAAAAGTTGCTGATTTGATTCCCAGTCAGGGCATATGCCTGGGTTGTGGGCCAGGTCCCCAGTTGGGAGCATGTGAGAGGCAACCACACATTGATTTTTCACTCCCCTCTCCTTCTCCTTCCCTTCCTCTCTCTAAAAGTAAATTTAAAAAATCTTAAAAAAATAATGGTAGTACTGAACTCAAAAATTATTAGGAGGTAACAGAAATAATGCAAGTGTCATATATTTTCAGAGTACACTGTCCTCTTCATTCACAGCACTCATCAGTTTATTAAATGTTTCTATATATGTGCATTATGTGTATGACAGAATACCCAATCTTTTTTATACACACACATATAAAAATACGTAAGCAACAGTGGATTTCATTAGTTCATAGCACCATGAGAAAAGGACTCTCCACTGTACTCTTCTAAGCCCCAAGACCCTGTCCAGCTCTTAGCAAGTAATTCCTCAGTAAGTGATACATATTATTATTGCCATCATCCGTGCTCTGTGGGCTACTCCACCTCCCAGACTAACCACAGGGTTTCCAGAGAGAATTAAGGGATCTTGTACACTTTCAGGAACCCCAAAGCTGAGACCATGAATTATTGTCATGGACAGCCAGCTAGGCTGTAGGGAGCAGAAAAGAGGAGAACAAGAATGAGAACATGAAGTCATCTTCCTACTATTAATATAAATAATATACTGCTCAGAGAAGCTATTCGCTGTCCTGGCACTGCCAAGGGAAGTGGGAATGGTTGAAAGATAATGGGGACACCAGAAAGTCTTTTAACTCACAGCCACTAAGCCAAAAGAAGGGAGAGAGGGGAAGAGGTTGGGGGAGGAAAGGGTGGGGAAGGAGGAAGAGGGGAGGAAAGAGAGGAGGAAGGAGGAGGAGGGGAAGGAGGAGGAGGAAGGAAGGAAGGAGGAGATGAAATTTTTAGGGTGAAAAAAGTGAAAAGTAAAGTGACCTTAATATATTTAATTATGTATTTAACTATTAACTATAACCACATTTTTAATGTTTTAACTTAAAGTTTTTATTTTTAGAAATTGTTAGCAGTTTATTTTGTTAGTCCTCTGTGAATGAAGCTACCTTAACAACCTCCTAAAAGTACCCACTTGAGCAAATACTGCTGCAATGTGAGTTCGCAGTCCTCACAGTCAGAACGCAGATCCTCGCTTCGACGCTGGGAGAGCACACTGGGAGAGTGAAGGGTGGGGATTCCAGGTGGGGCAATGTCTAATAGGCTGCCTGGCTTGCTGGGTAGAGCCTATTTTATAGGCAATAAAACAGAGGCTACCAAGTACAGTACAAGATAAAACAGAAAACAGCCACCAAAATCCCCAAGGGCAACTGAAATCACCAAAATCAAGAAGCAGGAGTTGCTTCAGGAGTCTCTAAACAGTGTACCTCCACTTAAAGCCACAAACGTATCAAGAAGTACCAACCAGCTCAGGATGCTTGAATAAAACCTCTTACTTAAGAGCCAAGACACCAACTGCAGTCACCTTGCTTTTCCTTATTTTTAAAAGAGGAGGAAAAAATTCTTATTCTGGAAGGGCAGAAATAGATTGGATGAGAAATCCTCTTGCTTTTGTGTGAAAACAGTACCATCTTGTGGACTTATAAGACATTACCACAACTGACTTGCAGAGTTCTCAGTACTGTGTTCCTTTCCTGAAGTGTGAAAACACAGCAAGGTGAGTCAATGTATCCCCCAGTGTGTGTGAGGTTCTGACTCAGTCATGGTGTCTAATAACGAAGTGCCACTGTGTAGGGACACTACTCCATTATTTTGGTATTATGTACCAAGTTCCTAACTTATGAAAGAGATTAGGGAAAGCAATTACTTATATATTAAAAATCCAGTCACTTACAGAGGATCTCATTAAATATCAAGGTCCTTCTAATGCAAATAGTTGTTAACTTGGGGGAGGGATATTAGGATTGGTTAGGAATGATGTTTTATTTGTTTAGGTTCAGTGGCTGTCAATCAGTTATCTGCTAAACACAGGGAATTAAACACACACATGGTGTTGCTGGTGAGCACTTTAAATCTTTTGACTTTAAGCTATCCAAGAGAGGTCATGGTTAATGTTGTTATGTTAAATAGATTAATGCTTAATTCTACTAGTTAAAATGTGTTAATAAGTTATATAGACTTTTCATAGGGATACACTGTACTTACTATAGAATAAACAATAATTCTCCAAGTCTGCTCAAAATATTTGAGAGAATACCCAATATTTTTCACCAAGCAATCTCCTGCCTAACAATTTGGTTTCGTGGTGCCCTGAAAGCAAGAAGGCACCCTGAGTCACTAAAACATGTATCCTTTCCCCACCCCTTTACCCACAGTGTTACAAAGGTAGTATTCTGCTTTTTCAATCTTGGAGACTGGAAATCTGAAGCTCAGGCCTGATCCTCACCCCTACCTTCGGCGCCTCCTACTGGCTTCCCTTTCTTCCCCTGAACTCTCTGTTACTTCACCAGGTAAATCCCAAGGAGTTCCCCAGAGGTTCGAAATAATGTTTTCATTAAAGTGTATAGGTTCCTGGAAATTTTTATTTTTATGAAATGCAGGTTTTCAGAATTTTTAACCAGATAATCAAAATGAACCTGCCCCACACACTGCTGTTTACGGCCAGGATGGAGTAATAGGGACTGGGTTTATCTTTGTGTCTGAAGCCTGAGAAAGGGGGCCAACTATCCAAACAATAGTTTCCAGATGTTGCATGTTAGGCAGGGCAGAGCAGAGCAGAGCAGAGATCCCTGCACGTGGAGAAATGAAACACGTGAGCCCTACAGTTGCCCAGGCTTACTGCCTATAGAGAACATAGAGATTAGCTCAGAGGGGAGTCTCTGGCAGAGCCAGGCAGCCCTCCAAGGTGAGCAGAAGGAGCTCTGGGGGTGGTTATAGGATTACCAGGAAAGAAGACCAGAGTGGGAAGCCCCACTAAGCGAGAGCTCTGGAGCCCTGCAGAGGCCCCCTGTAGAGTCCAGGATAGCACCACTCAGCAGAAGCAGAGGGAACAACCCTCAGAGTTTGCACAGTGCAGGAAATACCTCCCCTGTCCAGCATCCACAGTGTACACACCCTTGTGCATCAAGGAATATCAAGTAGAGCTCTCAGAGGGGTATTGCCTCAGTAGTGGGGAAGAGGTAGCCCGACCCTAAATGCACCTCTGATGCCATATAACAAACTGTCGAAGTCACCTAACAGTATCCCAGCACTGAGTCCAAAACATTTATAGGAATACAGAAATACCCAGCCCTGGCAAGGTAGAAGTCCTAACATTTGACATGCGATCAAAGATTACTGGGCCTACAAAGCAGCAGGAAAACACAACTCATAATGAGATCAATCCATCCACCAAAACTGACACAGGTTTATCACCTTAGTGGACAAGGACATTAATACGATGTTATGACCATATTTCATATGTTCAAAAAGGTGAAGGAAAGTCTGAACACATTAAATAAAAGATATAATAAAGCCCTAATTCAAACTTCAAAAGATTAAAAATACATCTGAGATGAAAAATACACTAGATGGGATTAACAGCACAGCAGACACAGAAGATTAATGAACTTTAAGGCAAAATAGAAACTATCCAAAACAAAACACAGAAGTTAGAAAAAGAGAGAGGAGAGCATCAGTAGCTGAACAACAGCATAAGCAGATCTAATACATGCACACACATTATCATTATACACATCCCACACATGTGTCATTCTCGGATTCCTCAGAGAAGGAAACGAGGAAGGAAGAGAAAGAAAAACAGAGAAATAATGGCCAAAAGTTTTCCAAACTTGATGAAAACTATAAACACACAGACCCAACAAGTTTAATGAACCCAAGCACAAGAAACATACAGAAAACAATTCCAAGGTGTATCATAGCCAACTTGTTCAAACCCAGTGAGGAAATATTAAAAGCAGCAAGCAAGATACATTATATGCAGAACAAGGGTAAGAGGACATTATGGCATGATTCTATTTCACAGAAAATGCCAGAAAACGCAAACAAATGTAGAGTAATAGAAAACAGAGCAGTGACTGCCTCCAAATTGGTGGGGGGGTGGGAAGTAGAGGGGTGGGAGAGAGGGAAAGGAATCTCTGGCAGGGACCGAGATGTTTATTGCCTTGTTTGTGGTCATGGTTTTGTGTGTGTGTATATGTGTCAAAACACTTGACAAACCAAATGCTTTCAACACGTGCATTTGTTGTGTCGATTATGCCTCTATGGAGTGGGGAGGGGAAAGAAACCTGTCCCACATTAGATATAACCATCGAAGTCTCAAACTGACTCCTACCTGAGAGGCTCAGATGACGAAATGAGAGTCTTTTCTCAGCATAACCCACAGATAATGAAAAGGGACAGAAGAGATTGCCTCCGCACAGCAACCTCTCCCAGGGCTCAGATTCCATTACTCAAGATGACAATTAGGAAACATTCTGTGGGTTTCACGCCACAGGTGTTATTCTCATTATCCTTGCTAGGCCTTCCTTTCTGCCGAATTGCTGCAAATTCTCCCGCTCCGGGATCATGGAGGCAGGGCAGCCCAGCTCACCTGAGGTGTGGTTTGGAGAAGGGAGGCTCCGAAGGGCTGGTCTCTGAGGAGCCTTTCCTCCGGCTGGGCAGGGAGCAGGGGGGCAGCCATTGCTGAAGTGAGAAAGAGGCAGTTTGCAGAACTAGATTCCTCCTCAACCAGTCTCCAGAGGCACCGATAAAAATCTTCACAAATTAGAACTAGTACCGGTTTACTGTCTATGATTTTAAGAACTGCATTTACCGCCCTAAAAAACTGCAACTCCACCCAACCTTCCCGACAGTCCCACCCATATTTTCTGCCCTCCTTCCTCAAAACCAAAATCCAAAAGGTGTGGGCCAGTGATCACATGGTTTAAATTACAGGCTCTAGATATCCTCATCAGAGCGATTCATGTAGAATACCCTGTTTCTGAGCCTCCTACAGATAACCCCACTCTGGGCAGCATTATCGTTTCCAACTCACTCTTAGGCCCACCGACCACAGTCCCCAGGAGTGCACCACACACCACCGTGCTAACGGCCCCACCTAATTCCTGTTCCGTGTCAGACTCCTCTTTCACCATGTGGCTCAGTGGCTCCCCCGGCCCAGAGGGTGAATTCTGGAGTCCCAGCTCCTGAGGTGTCACTTCAAGATGAGACTCCACTTCCCCAACTTGGCAGCTCACCGATTCCTCCTTCTGGGACCAGATGTCCTGTCCTAGAACGTGGATGCTGATCTAGAGACCACACACAGCACTCATCACTGAAAGGGCCAGAGGGAGGGTTTCTGAAAGCTTCTATCACAGACCATAAGACAGTCCTTAGGAACATGGACTAAGGAAAGAGAAAAACAGCATTTATTTCTAGTACAGCAGGAACCAGTGAGAGAGGCCAAAAGTTGAGGCCTGAACCAGGGCTGGGTGACCTTGGAGACGTACCACTAATACTGTGTTTCTACTGGGTAGTCTGCCCCAGTTAAAACTCAGGTATCTTTGAACAACTTTTCAAACACTCTAGTCTAAAGATGGAATGGGATGGGAGACTTTATCTTCAACCCCTAATGGCTAAAAAGTATTTCGAGTCCCAGGGAATCTTAGAACTCAGTGTGGTATGGGGATATACCAATGTGGTGTGATAATATATGTTTGGTTTTTGCCCCTGGTCCCTGGCATAGTACACCTGCAACCCTTAGAATTACCTTGAGAGATAGGAGTGACAGGAGCAACTTTTGTTAGAATGAGCCCCTTTCGACTATTCCTGAGTTTATGCTAAGGAGATAATTCTTGGTGGACCCTTAGGTAGCTTCAGGATGGAGGCTGGTCACCAGAGGAACCAACGGGGTAATTAGAGGGTTAGAACTTTCAGCCCCACCCCTCAAACTCTGGGGAAGGGACAGGGGCTAGAAGTGTTCTATCACCGGTGGCCAATGATAAATCAATCATGCCTGAGCAATGAAACCTCCATAGAAACACCTGAGCTTGGGGGTTCAGGGACCTTCTGAGCTGGTGACCACACAGAAGTGGATGGCCTGACAAGGGCAGGGAAGCTCTGTACGACCCCATCTCCTCCATTTGCCTATTCCTGAGTCACACTCTTCATCACAAACTGGAAAATGTAAGTAACATGTTTCCCCAAGTTCTATAAGTTATTCTAGCCAATTATGTGAGGACAAGGTTTTGGGAACCTCCAAATTTCAAGCCAGTTGGTCCTAAGTATGGGTGGCCCTTGAGACCTCTGACAGGCATCTGACATGGGGGCGGTCTTTGAGACTAACCCTTACTCTGTGGGATCTGAGTCAACCCCAGATATTCAGCATCAGAACTGAACTGAACTGCAGGACATCTAGTTGGTAGCAGAGAATTGGAGAATGCTTGCTGGTGTAGAAAACACCACATATTTGGTGTCAGAAAAGAAGGCAATTACCTGATAAAACCCCAGAGCAGCCCTGTGCTTCACTAACAGGTCATAATACCCTCAGCTTACCCACTGCCACAGCCTCTGGGGGTCTCCCTTCAAGCTTTCCACGAGGGTCACTGCCTCCTCCCCACTGCCTGGACACTGCTTCCGCACCCACATCTGAATCTCCCCGGGCAGGATGGTCAGGAACTGCTCCAGCATGAGGATCTCTAGGATCTGCTCCTTGGTGTGCACCTCTGGCTGCAGCCACTGGAAACAGAGCTTCCGCAGTTGTCTTAGGGTTTCCTGGGGCCCAGACATTGCCTGGTAACGAAACTGCCTGAAGAGCTGACGTGCTGTCTCGGGGCTGGAGGGCTCCCCTTCAGGGACAGCATCTGGCCTGGAGAATAGGAAGTCTTCGGCCTTTGGCAGTGGTGGCAGCAGGACCAGGGAATGCCCCAGCTCAGCGGGCATCATCTGGCCTGGCAAGTCCTTTCAGGTAGAGTTCTTCTGGGATGAAGCTGTCTCTGGGGAGTGCCGGGCCTTCACAGAGCCTCTCACAGGGACAGAAGAGGGAATGAGACTGTGTGCTCTATAGAGGAAAGGGACACGTCAGAAAGAACAACGAGGAGTCAAACACAGATTTTTCCAAATCAATGGATATACTCTCTTATTTTGCAAGAATGTAAACTTGAAGCCACAAAGCAAACCACTCATTCTTATCTGACCCATAACCATTACCCTATTTTATAACATTCCTACTTGGTTTTCAAATGTCCAGCCCGAGTAGGAAAATGAAATGCATGAAATGAAGTATTTTCACTATGGGTTCCAGGTAAACCGCTCTTCTGCAAAACACTTCTATATCTGCATCCTTATATCAGCACACTAAAAAATAAAGCTGAACAAAAAACATCAATGCCCTAGAAATAAAGGCTAATGTTGAAATGATCAGATGCTTCCATAATAAATATGAGGTTGAACAGAACAAATTAACTCTTCCCCAAAAAGTACAATGAAATTTCTAAGTGACCTCTTTTGAGTGCCATGTTGAAAATTGGGAATTTATAAAAAAAAAACCTGTTGCACCTGAGATTTTCAACCCTGGCCTTAAAGAAGGTTTAGAATAAATACTAACTATCTGGAAAACATTCCTACAGACTTGATATGATAAATAGTATCAAAATTTAGTAATTAAGGTGGTAAAAGGAGAAATAGTAAGTGGCAAAGTTAATGCTATATCTAGTTAGCTTTTTTGCATATAATCCTAATACTAGATTGATTGTTGGGTCAATCCTCAAACGTTATAAAGGACCTAGAAGTCATCATTCTCTGTAACACTAACCACAACAACCAAAAGACACCCAGTCAGTTGGGGATCTGGCTTAATTAGAGATCAGTACAACACTCTAGCTTTTGATAGCTGCTCTTTCCTTCAGTTATAACTGATGTCCTTGCCCTGGCTGGTGTGGCTCAGTGGACTGAGCACTGGCCTGTGAACCAAAAGGTTGCCAGTTCCATTCCGGGTCAGGGCACATGCCGGAGTTGCAGGCCAGGTCCTCTGCTGGGGACATGATATAAGCAACTGATGTTTCTCTCCCTCTCTTTCTCCCTCCCTCCCCCTCTCTCTAAAAGATAAATTTTTAAAACCTTAAAAAAAAAAAAACTTCATCCCTACCACTTCACCAAACAATTCATCCTATATCACGAAATCATTTAAAAAGCAAAATAAATAAATAAATAAGAACAAATTTCTCCAGGGAACAAAAAAGGAAAGATTGAAGTAAATATATTTCATTCATATATTTAGGCAGCAACCAGTATAAAAGTGACATACATTGTATATTATGTGCTCAATAAATACATGTTTCAGAAATTTAATTCTGGTCATGACAGAGTAACTGGTAGTATACAGACTAGCCCGCTCACTGTAAACAACTCCAAAACTGGAGAATAACTTACAAGGCACTGGACAACAGCCAGGCAAGAATGAGTTTCCTAAGAGAAGAAAAGCTTATGAGGTGAACCCCAGGAACACCCTGGCTGCCTGAATGAGGACAATTTCCCATGGAAAGGAAGCTGGGGCTTGAGCAGACATCAGCAGTCTCCTCTTTTTTTTTTTTTAATTTTTTTATTTTAGTTTATTCAGAGCAGTCTCCTCTTAAAAAAACGAAAACATAAGGAGGCAGAGATCAGAGGTTAGAGCCACTGAAGTGGATGGAATGTAAAGAACAGGGTAGCAGAAAGGAGGGAGCTACGGGGGTAGAGGCAGAAGTCTGGGTAGGGTTTCCCCATGAGCCCTTGGCCAAGAGTTAGACTGCTCATTAGCAGAGGGAAACTATGCAAGGTTTAATTAACAGAGAGTAGTTGCTACCAGATTAAGAGCAAAAGAGAGATACAAAAGACTAATCAGTGATGAGCGACATAGGAGTGTCTGACCACTGAGAGTGGAGAAATCTCTGCCTTGATTAACCTAAAGGCATTGTGGGATACCAGAAAGGCCACATGTTCAAAGTAAAGACCACATCCTAGAATAAGACCTACTCTAAACCTGCCCTAAAAAGCCTAAAGTCAACTCTCAGCAAGATCTACAAAGTCTACTGGTCTAGTCTGATCTAGTTAGAACTTGGAAAATACCTTGGATTTTCCAAAGATCTGCCCTAACAAGGGTTAAAACCAAGGCAACACAAGTCAAAGATCAGTAAGTGAGCTGCGTGTGAGAACAAAAGTCAACACTCCTCAGAGGAAGATAACAGAATCCTTAGTACCAACCATGTGCCATCCACAATATCTAGGATGCAATCCAAAATTACTAGACATAAAAAAAAGAGGGAGGTGTAGGTAGATATATTTTGCTTCCTCACACAACCAAAAGAAGGACAAGACCATTTTAAAAACAAAAAATAACCAGAACTGCCAGAAAATCAAACTGTATGGAAGTCCGACAACCAAGGAGTTAAAGAAAAAATATTCATCCAGACTGGGAGGAGGGGCGGAGATGGGCAGCTGGGGCAAAGAGGACCCACAGCAAGGTGGTGGCTGGAGAACTGGGGTGGGCAAGGTGGCAGCTGGCAGAGCAGGCAGTCCCACATTCCCATGCGGATTAAACTGGGAGGAATATGTGGGGAGTGAAACAGAATGAGCAACCCAGGGTTCTGGTGGGGGGAAATAAAGCCTTAAAACCTCTGACTGAAAATACCTGTAGGAGTTGAGGCGACAGGAGAAACTCCCAGCCTCACAGGAGAGTTCCTTGGAGAGATACACAGGGTCCTAGAACATACACAAAACCGCCCACCTGGGAATCAGTCCCAGAAGGGCCCAATTTGCTTGTGGGTAGTAGAGGAAGTGACTGAAAGCCGGCGGAGAGCTGAACAAGCAGCATTGCTCCCTCTCACACTCCTCCCCCACATATAGCACCACAACGCATCCCTTTGGGTTACCCCGCCCTGGTGAACACCTAAGGCTCTGCCTCTTACTACCTAACAGGCATCCTGAGTTGAAAAAATATGGTCCAAATGAAAGAACAGATCAAAGCTCCAGAAAAAATACAACTAGGCAATGAAGAGATAGCCAACCTATCAGATGCAGAGTTTAAAACACTGGTAATCAGGCCCTGGCTGGCGTAGCTTAGTGGATTAAGCACAGGCCTGTGAAACAAGAGATCGCGGTTCAATTCCCAGTCAGGGCACATGCCTGGGTTGCAGGCCAGTTCCCACCAGGGAATGCACAGAAAGCAACCATACATTGATATTTCTCTCCCTCTCTCCTTCCCTTCCCCTCTAAAGATAAATAAATAAAATTAAAAAAAAATAAATAAAAAAAATAAAACACTGGTAATCAGGATACTCACAGAAATGGTTGAGTATGGTCAAAAAACAGAGGCAAAAGTAAAGGCTATGAAAAGTGAAATAAAAGAAAATGTACAGGGAACCAACTGCATACAGAAGGAAACTGGGACTCAAATCAACAGTTTGGAGCAGAAGGAAGAAACAAATATTCAACCAGAACAGAATGAAGAAACAAGAGTTAAAAAAAATGAGGAAAGGCTTAGAAACCTCCAGGAAAACTTTAAACATTCCAACATCTGAATCATAGGGGTGCCAGAAGGAGAAGAGGATGAGCAAGAAATTGAAAACTTATTTGAGGACTCAGGCGGTGCACTGCAGAGCCACATTTTCTGCAGGGGCAGTGACCAAGCACAGGGAGCGGGTTTTCATGGACAAGCTAAATTGACATTCAAGAGCAAGATCCCTGGCTTCAAGTTCAAGATGGCAGAGTAGGAAGATCCTGAGCTCACCTCCTCTCATTGACACCAAAACTGCAACTACATATGGAATGACTATCTCTGAGACCACCTGAAGACTCGCAGAAAGATATTCTACAACTACAGACAAAGTAAAAGCCACACTGAAAAGGGTAGGAGGGGTAGAGACTGAGCCTAGTCAGCCCCTAACCTACTCCATACTCTTCGTGCAGTGACTCACAAGTGGGAGGGTTATCACAACCTCGGTGGTCGTCCCTGGAGAGCAAAGGGTCTGAACCCTAACTGGTTGACTGAACCAGGAAATGGAGCCCTCATAACATCTGTCTTTGAAAACCAGCAAGGCTTACATCTGGG
>CM052545.1:59961999-59980672 GCA_028533065.1 Trachops cirrhosus | reverse complement strand
AGATACAGAAAAACTGGTAATTGTCAGAGGGTTGGGGGGTGGGGGTATGGGCAGAAAGGCGAAGGGGATTAGGAGGTAGAAACTTGTACATAAGTCATGGGGATATAAAGTGCAACGTAAGGAATAGTAATATCTATCACAATAACTTCATGTGGTGACGGATAGTGGACTTTTTGTGGTGATCACTTTGTAAGGTATATAAATGTTAAATCTCACAATGTTCTACATCTGAAACATTATATTGTATTATACAATATAATACAATATTGTATGTCATCTGTAATTTAGAAGAGCTTTACATTTCAGAATAAAAATTAGACATGAAAAAAAAAACTTATTTGAAAAAATAATGAAGGAAATTGCCTCAATCTAGCAAAGGAAATAGACTTCCAGGAAATCCAGGAAGCTCAGAGCGTCCCAAACAAGTTGGACCCAAGGAAGCGTACACCAAGGCACATCATAATTACACTACCCAAGATTAAAGATAAGGAGAGAATCTTAAAAGCAGCAAGAGAAAAGGAGACAGTTACCTATAAATAAGTTCTGGTAAGACTGTCAGCTGATTTCTCAAAAGAAACCTTGTAGGCAAGAAGGGGCTAGAAAGACCTATTCCAGGTCATGAAAGGCAAGAACCTACATCCCAGATTACTCTATCCAGCAAAGCTTTCATTTAGAATGGAAGGGCAGATAAAGTGCTTCCAGATAAGGTCAAGTTAAAGAAGTTCATCATCACCAAGTCCTTATTTTATGAAATGTTAAAGTGACTTATCTAAGAAAAAGAAGATCAAAAATACGAACAGTAAAATGACAACAAACTCACAACTATCTACAACTGAACCTAAAAAAAACAAAAACAAAAACGAACTAAGCAAACAACTAGAACAGAAACAGATTCACAGAAACTTCGATCACATGGAGGGTTATCAGTGGGGAGGGAGAGGGCAGAGAATGGATGGAAAGGTACAGGGAATAAGAAGCATAAATGGTAAGTGCAAAATAGACAGGGGAAGGTTAAGAATAGTATGGGAAATGGAAAAGCCAAAGAACTTATATGTATGACCCATGGACACAAACTAAGGTAGGGGAATGATGGTAGGAGGGAGGGTACAGGGCAGAGTGGAAAAAAGGAGACAAAAAAATGGGAAAATTGTAATGCATAATCAATAAAATATATTTAAAAAATACAAGTCAAGGAAAAAAGCAGTCAGGAAAAACCCACCCTCAAGATGACCACAGCACCTAGAGAAAAAGGTAGTCTTAATGAAAGAGAGATAAAGACTTTCCACAGAGAAATAAAAATTACTCAAAAAAGAACCAAATGCTAACTCTAGAAAAAGAACCATCAATCTAGAATTCCACATCCTAAAAAATTTTTTCAACAACAAAAATTAAAAACATTTTTTCAGATAAACATGGGGGGAGAATTTCCCCCCAGTGACTTGTACTACAAGTGATGCTAAAGGACATTGCTATAGTTAAAGGGAAATTCAAATCTACAAAAAGGAAAATCTCCAAAAATAGTATATATATGATAAATACGTAACATAACATGCTTTTATTTCTTCTCACTTCCTTAAAAGGCAGCTGACTGCTAAAAGCCAAAGTAACAACAATGTAAGTAGCACATAAGTAGAAGATATTACAATAGTACAAAGGAGGGGTAAGTGAAATCAATCTGTTGTTAGGTAATTACATAATTACATTTATGAACTGCTAATTGAGAATTAAAAAGTGGAAATTGAGCAGTGGTGTCAGGTGAAAATGGGAAGTGTAAAAGTGTTAAGTGAGAGGCAGAAAATGAGAAATGTGAATTGTTAAGTGGTGCAATATTAAAGTGGACTGACAAGTTAAAGTAAACTTAAGATATACACTTGTAAATTTAAGATACACACTGTTAGCTGTAAAAATATAAGATATAACTAAAAACCAAAAAGGAATACTGAAAATCATTAATAACCAAAATGCAATAGGAATGGTTCAAGAGAAGAATAAAAACCATTAAGATCAAATGGAAAAAAGACAATATGGTAAACTAACACACACCCATGTCAACAATTACATTAAATGTAAATGGACTATACACTTGAATTATACAGCAGAGATGGTCAGATTTTAAAAAAAAAAAGCAAGACCCAACCATATACTGTCTACAAGAGACATTTTACAAAGATACAACTTGAAAATAAAATGATGGGAAAAAGACATCCTGTGCAAACAGCAAGCATATGGAAGCTGGTATGGCTGTTTTGGTATCTGACCATGAAGCCTCAAGACAAAGAGAAAAAGAGGGACATTTCATTATGATAACTGGATTAAATCATCTAGAACACAAAAGAACCCTAAATGTGTATGCACTTCATATCATGTCTAAAGGGACAAATCCTCAATCATACTTGGAGATTTTAACATCCTTTTGTCAATAATTGATACCACAAGTAGACCACCCCCCAAAAAATCTGTACAGATATAGGAATCTGAACAATACTATCAGACAACTTGATCTTATTGACATTTAGACCTAACAACTGCCAAATACACATTCAAGTGAATGTATAAATTCACCCAAACAGACAATATGCATAATTAAGTGTCAGAATCTTAAAGTACATATTCTCTGGAATCTTAAAGTATATACTCTCTGAACACAGTGCAATTAAATTTGAAATCATTAACAATATTTAGAAAATCCTAATATATGAAAATTATTCAATAACAATCTTAAATAATCTTAAATAACAATGTTCAAAGAAAAAATTACAAGAGAAAATTAACATAGAGGGTCCAGCAGAAGTAACGCCTGTTTGAGTGTGGTTTGTAGGGGAACAGTATGTGTATAATAATTCATAGTTTCAATTTGAACATTTCACCTAAAATGTCATATGGTGTGCTTGAGTGTGATATTGTTATGTTACAAAATTTCATGCTTATGGTTTTGTAATAAAAGATTTTGTAATAAAAAAGGGACATTATTTGTGCTAGACCCTGTATATTATCATATTGAATGATAATGAAAACACAACAAATCAAATTTTGTAGAAAACAGCAAAAGCACTGTCTAGAGAGAAATGTACAGCTTTAAATAAATGTTTAAAAACTGAATAAATATCACATATCCTTCATTAATCTATTTGGTTCTTGAATGTCAAATAACAAGTAGCAAGATTTCAGACACAAGAGATTGATCAGTAGACTTATTCAAATTTATTTGGTTCCTAAATTAAGATAGCAGTTTAGATAACATTTAGGAAAAATGACATTTAAGGAAAACTATAGAGCTTATAAAATATTTAAGTCTGATTTTAGTAATTATATTCTCACGTAATGGTAAAAAAAAAGCCTCAATTATTTAAAATTAAATTACTTTATAGAGAGTGTCTGGGTTTATATCTGAATGACTTCATAAGAATCTACTTGTTACAAAAAATAAGTTATCCCAAATATAGAGTTGTTATATTTATTAAAGCTATAACAAATTAGAATGAATTTTTAACTGTACATCTAGGTAAATATATTTACTAGACATACATGTATAAGAAACCTTTTCTCAGCACCTACTATTGACAAAGACTCTCTGTTGAACCAAATTTGGGTCAGTTCCTGAATCCTCTTTTTGACTAAGCTGACCCTGTGCTCTGTCCTTTGGTATTCTAGTCCAGTTTTATCAAGAATCTTGCTGGATCCAGTTTAGGGAAAGTCCTCCAGCTTTGCTAACTGATCAATGTCTGTATTCCCCCACCCTTGGTAGCTGACCACCCTTGATAAATGATCAAATTCCTTATTCACCCTAGTCTGCCTTCAGCAAATCTACTGTCCAGTAGGCTTAGCCAGCATCTCCCCTTAACCCATGTTTCCTCTAGTAGTTTCCCATCCACTGACCCCCACACTACTCCTTGACTATAAACGTAATGTCTTTATTGTATTCTATCTCTCTGTTACTGCAAAACCCAGTTTAGTAGTCCCCCTGAATAAAGTCAGCCTTACCGTCTTCAACAAGTGTCTTGAGTAATGTTTTCTTTAACAGGTGTCCTAGGTAATGTGTCAGCTCCGTATTAGGCCCTGTTCATGTCACTTTTAATCCTCACAATTACCCTGCAAGGTAAGTATTAAAGTTTATAGATCAAGAACTCCGAGGCTGCCAGTAGTAGCCAAATTTAAACCCAGTAAGTTCTAATAACCTGTGCTTTGGGGAGGAAAGCTGCCAATGTTTGGGAATTAGTGGGGCAGGTTTGGGGGCTGCCACAAACAGCCCAGGAGAGCTCCCAGGGCCGCTCAAGCCCAAAAGGCTCTGGGCAGCACTACCCACCGATGAGTTCTCTACCCTTTGGACCCCAACTCCGACAGCACTCAGGAGAGACTCTGGACATCCGCCCTCAGGGTTTCCTCTTCCTAACATTCATTTCCAGCCTTTGGGGAGACACAGGCGGCAGGGGCCCGTCTTAGGTCCCAATCCAGACACGTGGCCGGCGAATCCAGAGGGGTCCACTGGCTCCAGGACTGAGACCGGGGTCGCGGTACAGGCATTCCCACAACCCCAGAGTCCACTCACAGACCCGCCACCCTCCCCCGCACTCGCCGCATCCTCGCACGCATTCCCAGGCACACGACGGTGTCCGCCGACCCAGCCGCTGTTCTCGGGCACACGGCCAAGTCCTACGGAGGCGGTTCTGGGACCGACCCCCAGAGGTGGTAGGGCCCGCCCCGCCCAGGCCGCGCGCTCACCTCCGCCCGCGGCGCGGAATCTGGGCGCACTTCCGGGAGACGGGCAACTGAGCGCGCCTCCAGGGGCGAAGGGGAGGGAGTAGTGGCAGGGCGGGGAGGGGCGGGGTGAGGCAAGGGGAGGAGCCGGAACTGAGAGGCGGGTTCCTATTCACCACCCACGTCGCCTAGCCTCGCCTAGCCTCGCCTAGCACCTCTACGCTAAGGCCGCTCTCGGCAGTCCGCGGCCGGCAGCAGTTACTCATTCAAGAATCCTGCGTTGTTTTGGTCCTCAGCAAACATGCATTTATTAAGGCTCTAGTTTGTTCCAGGCGCTGGACCTACCACTGCGAAGGCCACAAAGATAATTCCCTTGTCTGTCGCAGACGCTTCGGCCAGTCCCACACCCAGAGCTGAAAGTCTGTGCCATTATCCCTGGTTCTTGACCCAGGTCTCTCACCTTGTTTGCCTTCTTACCTCATTTGGCCTTCCGGAGGCTTTTGGTTTGCCCCGACCTCGCTCTGCCCTGCTTCTCCAACTCTCATCAACGATGCATTTTCTGGGCGCTCTGCTTCCACTTCTCCCTTTCAGGGTTGGAGTTCAGTGGTGCGCTAACCTCTCCTTTCCACCTTCGTTTCCTCTGTCTGCTTCCTTCCCTCTTCACTCCCATCAGATCCCCACCCCGCCACCTTACACGCACTCATTCTACACTTGTCATTCTTGCCTCCTCCCTCCACTCTCTAGCCCTTTCCCACAGGCTACGCTCCCTGCCCCCCCCCCACACCCCAACCTCTTAGACACCTCTTCCTTTCTCAGTGCTCTACCTCTCTGCCTCCTTTGCATATCGTTTCTAACCGAGGTAGCAGCCACAGCCGCACCCTTGCCACCGGTTTCCAAATTTCCAGACTTGGCCATTTCCAGGCCATCCTGCACTGAGCCACACACTCATCAGTAGAGGCTGCATGCTCAAATCGAAGTTATGTATGTGGTATTATAGGTATAACAATCTCCGGCAATTTGCAACTGGAGACCATTCATAAAAGGATTTGCCAGTGGGGTGAAGTGCTCTGTCCCATGTTAGGAGGAACTGGGGATACCTCCTCTGGAGAAATAAAGCTTTGGGGATAGGGAGTAAGTATGGTTCGTGATCTATTCACTTATTTGAAAAACTGGCCAGTAGACCCGGGATTCAACATGTTCTCTAGATCCTAGGGACTGAACAAGACTCAGTGTGTGAAAACTTTTCAGTGTAGCCCAGGTAGAAGTTGCTAAAGTTCACAATGTTGCTTTATGAATTCCTAAGCAGAGGGTGGGTAACAATTTATCAGGAAGATTTAAAGGGACCCCTGCAGTAGGTGTTACTTCCAACAGCAAAGTGCTTTGTTTCTAAAAAAAAAGTAAACAGATGAGTGGGTTTAGAGGGAAGATGATGGGTTTTTATCCTCAATCTGTTAGCTTTTAGTTGATCATCATCCAAGGAAGATAACAGCAATTTAAAAGTGCTAATTGGGCCACAGACCCCTTTGTGAATTTGATGGAAGCTGTAAATCTTTTTGCAAGGAAGATGCACATACACATCGACACACAAATTCAGGAGCTCAAAGGACCCTGAAGTTCATCCTTGGAGCCCATGAACCTCACATTGAGAACTCTAACGCTGGTAGCTGTTTCTGAGTATGGAACTGACTCTTGGCAGTTTAATCATTTCTTTGCAAACCAGCAACTTGAGATGAAGCATAAAACTTATCTTTGTGAATAGATTGAACAACTAAAGAAGGAAGTTTAAAAGTTGGGAGGCATCTACCTCAATGTAGGAAATAGTGAAAAGGTGTCACTTATTTTATTCACTCACTCATTCAATAAATATTTATCAGATGCCTATTCTGTGCCCAGTACTGTTCCAACAGCTGGGTATACAACAGTGAACAAAATAAACTCCCTGACCTGATGAGAGTTATATTTTGTGAGAAAGCTGGACAATAAATAAATAAACAAACAAGTAATAATAAATATGTTGGGTAAGGATAAGTGATGTGGAGAAAATTAAATGAAGGTAAGGGGAGCATAGGTACTGTTGGAGATGAAGTATAATTTATGTGAGATGGTCATGGAAGGGCCAGCTGATAAAAACAACCTTGAACCCAGACTTGAAGTAAAGGAGCAAAGTTTGTGGGTATCTGGTGGAGCTTTGCAGACAGAGGAAACAACAAGGGCCCAAGCCCTGAGACAATGAGTGAAAATAAAGAGGAGAAGAGGTATGAGAAGTGAGCCCTGGGACACACTAACATGTAGTGCCAGGGAGATAAGGAGGGCCCATCTAAGGAGAAACAGATGGGGGAGCCACTGAGGTAGAAGGAAAGCAAAGAGAGATTGATATCCTGGAAGCCAAGTGCATAAAATGTTCAAAGAAGGAGGAGAAGGGAGTAATTAACTTAATCAAATGCTAGTGATCAAACATATCATAAATATGGAGAATCGGCCATTGGTTTTAGCAAGGGAGGAAACATTAGTGATTTTGATGAGAGTAGCTGGAAGGAGAAAAAGTCTGAACAGAACAAGTTCAATAGAGAATGGGAGGAGAAGAATTGAAGCAACAAATATAGATGAGCTATTCAAGAAGTTTTGCTGTAAAGTGTAATATTGAAACAAGACAAATTAGAGGCTATTATAGCATGTTTTTGGAATGATTCAGTAGGGAGGAAAAAGTCATATTGCAGGAGAGGGAGAGAGAAACTACTGAAGAGTATCCTTGAGCAGAGAAGAGATTTATTTTTTAATAACAAGGCCATTGAGCACTCCTACAATCTAGGCCTTATGGGACACCTATAGAAAACATTCTCCTCCCTGGCTGAGTGGTTGAACTGGTTGGAGCATCATCCCATACACTGAAAGTTTGGGGGTCCAATACCTGGTCGAGGCACATACCTAGGCTGTGGGTTCAATTCCTGGTCTTTGGGCATATACAACAGGCAGCTGATCAATGTTTCTCTCTCTCTCTCTCTCTCTCTCTCTCTCTCTCTTTTTCCTTTTCTCACTTCTTTTTCCTCTAAAATCAATAAACATATCCTCAGATGAGGATTAAGAAAGAAAGAAAGAACACTTTCACCAATGAAGAGGAGCTTAAAGTAAAAAATTAAGAGACACACCAAAACAAACCCACAGAAGGGACAGTCACCAGTTTCCAAAAAGTTGACACAACTTGCACCCCGAGAATTGGAGATAATAGAGCAATATGATAAAGATTGTAACATAAGTACTCTGAACTACTCAAATAGGAAAAATAAAAAGTATAAACCACACAATGAAAGAATAACATTATGGGGGGAAAAGAAGAAAGGAGGGGGAGAAGGAAACAATAAAACTGTAAGGTCGAGTGTGTGTGTGTGTTTTTTACAAACTAAAAGATATTCACTTTTTAGAAAAGAAAAGGTCTAATCCTCATGATGGTCAAAAACAGCAAATATCCTTGTTTCCACTGTAGAGGTAAGGAGACTGAGATCCAGAAGAGGTAAGTACCTAACTCAAAGCCACAACCACCTTCCATTGTAATTCTGACTTTGAACACTGCTTTTTTGGAATCCCGTGTTCTCACCTCTCTCTTCAAGACGATGTCCCAGGAGAGAACAGGGCATCCAGGAGAAGCTGCTGAAAGAGATCATGTACGTTTTAGAGAACTATTGTGGTAGATCTACAATGATAAGACACTGAAATTAATAGACAATGAAGTTAGATTGCATGAGATTGTGGTGGGTCAGTTATTTCACCAAAAGTTCTTGAAACCTAGGAGTGGATATTAGAAAAGATAGGTTGAGATGGGGAAGAGATTCAGATTGACTCAAGGTTAAGGAAACACCAGAATCATGGAGGATAGTATGAAAATGCTGACCACACAGATTGGGTAGGGAACAGAGACGAGAAAAGAAACCAGTCCCAATACTCTCCCTTCTGCCATCAAGTTGTGTTTTGTATCCTATTGACTTCATTGGAGCAAACTGTGATGTAACTCATGGAAGAAGAAATTTGCATTGTCTTTTGTGGACTATTTTGAGAATAGAGAATTAAACAAAATGCTAACTCTGTTTTTCTGGGTAGAAGAAGTTCTAACACATCACTTGTTTTACAGTGGATGTCCTGAAGGAGATCCTTAAGATGTTCAAAAGGTTCTGGTAGGGCTGGGAGATGATGCGCTACAGTGCTCACAGGTGGCACAAGAGATTACAAAAGAACAGACCCGGCTTGAAAAATCAGAGTTGTAAAATTTATACCTTTAAACAAATCTGTGGATAAATCTTAATGCTTCTATAATCAAACAAATTTCTTTTTTGAGGACATAAATTGTTTTTGGACAGGGGGCTTTCAATCATAGGTTTCAGGATTTCAATGACCATCTGCCCTCAATGCAGATGTGTGTAGGTATGAGCATTTTTCCAGAGAGGGGCTCCTCAAATGGATCTATGATTTTTTTTAAGTTTAAAAGTGATTGTATGCTTAGGCAGACTCCTCTAAACCTCTAAATCCGTGGACCTGGACAGATGACAGAGAAATCCAGCTCTACCAGTACTGAATAAACATAATGGGCTGACTCATCCCCTTATTTGTCATATGTTGAGCGGACGAGTCACAGTGGCAGGTGATGTGAGGGGAGAAGAAAGGGATTGAGCAGTTGACAGCGAGGTCCCATAACATCATTTGCTTGCCATGAAAGTTGACTAGTGTTGGATTCAGTTGACTAGTATAGATTATATTGCCCAGTTTTTAAAAAATATATTTTATTGATTACGTTATTACAGTTGTCCTGTTATCTCCCCTTCATTCCCCTCCACCCTGAACACCCTCTCCCAGCCACATTCCCCCCTTTAGTTCATGTCCATGTGTCATAAGTTCTTTGGCTTCTACATTTCCCATACTATTCTTGCCCTCCCCCTGTCTATTTTCTACCTACCTTCATTGCTACTTATTCTTCGTACCTTTCCCCCTCTCCTCCTTCCACTCCCCTGTTGCTAACCCTCCATGTGATCTACATTTCTGTGGTTCTGTATATTGCCCAGTTTTAACTAAAACCAACCCTAACCAAATGGGCATGTAGTTTCAAAGATTTTCTGCAAGGTAATCTCAGTTTGAAGTTCATGATAGTAATGCAGGCACAGGTAAAAAACAAGAAAATGGCTGTACTATACTTGAATCAAGAAAATGTACTGTACTATACTTTGAGCCCTTTTTCAAATACAGTGGGAAGTAATGACAATGCCAACTGAACCAGATCTAACACAAACTATTCTCAAAGGTTAAGAAGTCTACTAGACTCATAGATGGAGAGCGGGATGACAGCTAGTCAGGGTGGGGAGAAAGGTTAGGGGTGGAGGGATTGAGCAAAAAGGAAAAAGGAATCATGGACATGGATAACAGTGTGGTGATTGCTGGGAGGAGGGGGTATAAGGGGACTAAATAGTAATGGGAAAAATACAATAAAGATTTTTAAAAAAGGAAAACATTCTGCCAAATGCTAACAAAAGTCTGCTAGAAATGTGCATTTATATCTATTGTCATTATGATGAAGGTCACCTTAACTATACTTGTGTAGATATGTATATTTACATATAGTATAAACACATATATACTGCATAAATATATGTCCATATACTTATCTATACTATACATAAATATATACATAAATGTATATGTATATATTTATACTAGTATATAAGTATACACAAATATATGCTTATATTGATGTGAAAGTATATATAGAGAGAATTAAAAATATATAAATTGTAAATGCATATAGATTATATGTATTCACAGATGGTATATATGTATATATCTCCAGAACACAAAGATAATTTTTCAGCATTGTTTAAGGTCATATAATACCCTAACAGGTACTCTATGAAATTTCATTAAATGTAATTAAACATGTTTGGTAGCCTCTTTGGATCATAATAAAGGAAAATCAATACACAAAATTGTTCCATAGAAAAGGTTTTAATGCTTTTTAGTTTAAGTCTCCAGGTTAAAATTCTTTAAAAAAATTTTATTGTTGACACTATTACAGATGTCCCCCACCTCTCCTCTTTTGCCCCCTCCTCCCAACCCCTGCCCTCCCCTCTGCCCATCCTTCACTACATTGTTGTGTGTGTCCATGTGTCCATGAGCTACACATACATGCATATATGTTCTTTGGCTGATTTCTTCCAGTCCCCCCACCCCCTACCCCTCTGGGATCTGTCAGTCTGACCCATGTATCCATGCCTTTGGTTTTATTTAAAATTATTAAAATTCCACATATCTTTTAATTAGTTTGCAAGAGCTTCTGACTTACATCAGGGACTATTAGTAGCCACATTTCATTAAAAAATGTTGCTTAATTAACAGATGGCATTGAAAAATGAGTATGTACTGCCGATGATGTACTTTTTTCATTTGGAGGTATAGCAAATTTTCACTTTTCACTTATAACAACCATTAAAACTGAGTGTCAAAAATAAACTAAACTTAGAACCAGGACTGAAAAATCTCTGTATAATAGAATGTTAAACCAAAATTTGCTCAAATAATGAGGGAAATTGAATTTCATTGTTAATTATAGTTTTAGTGGGAACTTTATTCAATACATATGTTAAAATATTATTTTTCATTCTTAGCTCAGCTTTTCTTGACTTGTATTTTTGGTATACATTTTATAATATATAACCTGTAGGTAAAATCATACATGTGTATTATTTATGAATACATAAAAATACAAGTAATGGCTATCCAGTCTCCAAATATTTTAACTCCTAAGGAGTGCTTGATTTAAAACATGTAGAGCCCAGTGCTCCAAATCAGTGCCTCTCAAATGTAGCAGCACATCAGACTAACACAGAGGGTATGTTAAGCTCAGATTTCTTGCTTTCTCACCTAATCAGATTCTTGCAGTAAAGCCTAGAAATACGATTTTTAAAAACATTTTAAAGTGATATTTTGGGCAGTGATCTGAGAAGCATTACAATGCACAGTTATAAGTAATTGTCTATTAAATCAAACTTCAAGAGACAAACATGCCATTAGTTGCCAAAAGTGACAACACAACACAGCAAGTAACTCAGTTGACTACAACTAGATGCCTTTGGGAGAAGCCAAAACAGAACAAGCTTTCAGTGCTGACTTTCAGTCTCAGCACAGCAATCCCTTCAGTATGATAGCTCCCCACCTCTTTGTGCCGCAGTTCTCTCGTCAGCAAAATGAGAGGCATAAGAACCACTTACTTCTTAGGAAATGAGATAATATATTGTAAAAGGCCTACAATGGTGTCTGGTATGTAGTAAAGTCTTGCTGTTACTAATATCATAATTTTTACTTACCATTCTTTTTAGAATAGGAGATTTCTGAAGAGAATGGCAATAAAAAATATATCTGAGCATAAACACTATTTTGACCATACTATTTTTGCTACAGTGTTTCAATATAATGTCTAGATATCTGAAAAGAAAAAACTGATTTGTAACTATTAGAAAGGTAATAGTGTCTCAACTAACTGAATTTAGTTATGTAACATGACACATTCTTCAATAGTATAATAAATACCATAATTTTTCAAGATTAAAAGTAAACCCAAATGAAAACTGCTAATGTCATCTCATAAAGATAGCAACCTACTACAAGTGCAGTTTTCTGTGACAGACCACTCTTTATTTTATTTTATTTCTATCACTTTAGAGTTAGCCCGTGCCTCTGAGATTAATCTCTGCCTAAGTAGGTATGAAGATTCCAGCTTGATTCTGTCGAGAAAGGGGTTTGGTCTCTAGCCACCGAGCGTGAAGTTTACAGAATGCTGAGATCTCACCTGGCCAAGACTCTTTCTATATTATGTTGATCTCCCTTTTGAACTTAATTCATGACAAAAAAAGCGCTCCAGCCTTTAGGTGCTGATCTAGAAAGCTTCTGACTCTATAGGTGATTCTTGATCTCATTGATTGACCAGAGAGCCCCTTTAAAACATGGGGAGTTCTAAGCCCTGGTCTGATAGTTCAGTTGGTTAGAGCATCTGGGTACACCAGGGTTGCAGGTTTGATCTCTGGTCAGCTCACAAACAAGAATCAATCAATGCATCCATAAATAAGTGGAACAAATCTATGTTTCTCTCTGTGTCTCTCTCTCTCTCCCTCTTCTCTCTCTCTAAAATCAATCAATAAAAAATACTTGGAGAGTTCTATTCAGGTAACAGTCTTAGAGGGATTTGATAGAAGGCCTCATATTCCTCTAAACTTTCTACCACCCCGAATTCTCCCTCTTTGGTCCTCATCAGTGACTCATCTTGACCCCTTTTTTAACTGACCTCTACTTTTTGCATGGTCACTTGTTGCCAAACATGGGCCTCCTTCACGTTAAATTACTTAATCCCTTTCTGGGCTGATGACCCTGCCAACTTTGGAGAGCCAGACCTTGTCCTTGCTGGGTCTGTGACATTTACCTCATCTTAATGGCCAGGACTGCCAAAAATCCCAGCAGCCCAGAGCAGCAGGAAGTCCCATCTGTCCCTGTGGTCTGATGCTGGGGATGGCTGGTCTTCTGCCCATGTTGAGCTTCTGTCTGCACTGGGTTTTTCAGACTGAACTTTTCTCCCTCAGACAGAAGCTTCCAGGACATGTGGAAACTCCTGAAGGTCTCCCAGATCATTAAGAGAAGCAAGTTTTTTCTTCCCCTGGGGAAAAGCAAGACAAGTGACTCATCTGTCACAGCTAACTAGCACAAAAGGTCTGAACATTGGGAAATAAAGAGAGAAGAGTATTGAGATTAACCATACACCAGAGTTTTAATTTTTTTTCCAGAACATAGCTGATCTATTATGTGATGTTAGGCGAATAGAGAGAAAATAAAGTTAATCAGCAGCAGTAGTCTGTTTTAGAAAGCCTTACAGAAAGCCACTGCACAGAGATGCAGGTTGCCCATAGAGATGTGCAGAAGAAACAGCAAGTGCCAAAGATACAACACATACGCTCCATCGTGGAAGAAATTGGTTACCAAGAATTAAGAATAGAATGCATTGGTTAAAGCTTGAAGAATTCCACCAAAGATTCCTTCTTCTCTCTGATGCTGATGGAGACACGCCAAATCAGGAGTTGGAAACTGGTAGCATGTATTTTGTTTGGCAAGCGCAGCTTTAGAAATTCTTACTTTGAATGGGAACACCGTTCAGGTGCATGCAATATCCTCTGACGCCCTTTTAAATCAGGTGTCTTTACATGTTTACAATACTTTACTAGCTGGCCTCTAAAGGCATTTGAACAGGATTGCTCAGTAATATTCTCTAGAAGGCAAAGGAAATGAGAGGTTAATGATGCAATCTGACTTTCAGAGCCCATTAGAGCTGGCCAAAGGCTTTGCTGGGCAGAAGGCCTGAGGGGTTCTGGTGAGGAGGCAAGGCCAACTATAGCAGACTGGGCAGAGCACTGACTTTGTCATCACCCTTGTCCCACAGTGTACTCACAGCTTGCTTATTGGTCTGTGGCCTCGACTAGGCACTAGGCATTAGGCATCAACACATTTTAATCCTCACAATCCCCATTATTTCGGGGAACTCTCAAGAAAGAAATACTAAGGAATCAGCCAAGGTCAATAGCCTAAGTGTATGGTAACTGTATTTCCAGAACCAAAATTCATATCTCACAGTCCAAAATTGAGAATATAGCATTTGAAATTGTAACTGCCCTGGAAAATTCATGACACAGGAGCTCTAGAGCTGTACAGATCTTAGCCACTGCCCACTAGGGGAGGGGGGACATGTTTTCAGGGTTACATTCACTTGTAAATTGAGATTTGGACTTCTTCCTCAGTGAATGATCTTGGATTTCCTCCACATACCTGAAAAAACATATTGGGTGGGCCAAAAAGTTCGCATGTTTTTTTTCTGTAAAATAAAAGACACATTTTTCCTTTTTACCAATAACTTTTTTGATTTGGATATTTTGAGTATGTCAGCCATCTCTTGCATGGAATAATGTTGATTGTTCTCAATTAATGTCTTGATATGATCACTGTCAACTTCAGCTGGTCTACCTGACTATGGAGCATCGTTCAGTGAGAAGTCTCCAGCATGAAACTTCACAAACCACTTTTGACATGTTCAAAATTAGAGTGACAGCTCTATAGTAGCCCCTATTGAGAATAGGATAGAATAGACAGAGAGAAATGGGAGGACAACTTAACAGGACTTTATTCTCAGGTTTAAGGAGAACCAATAACGATTTTTAAATAAAAAAGTTTTATCAATGAATTTTACTGTATTAATCTAGTTATGAATGTTTACTGATTGAATTCTTACAGGATTTATCATCTATGTATCTTGTAATTCTTTGCTATTCAAAGAATTGAGCAGAAAATAGAAATTTGGTACATTTATTTTCTGGTTTAATAAAAAATCTGTTTTTATAAAATAAACTTTTCAAAAATAATTTAGTTTTGAGTCACTTTTAAATAAAACTTTAAAAGAATATAAGTATATGGTAATAAATATTTTATCATTGTCTAAGAATGCTCATTGCAAAACAAAAGGACAATCATCATTCCTAATTTAGCTACATACTCACCTTTTTCATTAGGTATTACATTCACAACACTCAATTCTTAAGCTAGCAAAGAGCATATAATGAATGGACTTTCTCCCAATCCTCTTGCCCAGTCACCCAGTTTTGCTTCCTTGGGACAATCAATACTTTCAGTTTAGGGGGGTATTCTTCCAAATATATTTTAAACAAGCATGTGTATATTAAATATCATATTTTGCCATGTATAATGCACACCCACACTTTTTACCCAAACTTTCAGGAAAAAATCTTTTAATTTTTAAATTCAATTATTTATTTATTATTTATAATTAGGTACTTGTTTTTTGTATTATACAAGAATTTTAGCATTTATTTTTGAACATATCATAGTACAAAAATTTTATGTAATAAATAATTATAAAACACAGGAACAGTTACCAGGTACAAGAAATTTTATGTACCAGTAACAAATTTATGATATTTACACATCACAGAAGGCCAAGAACTCTTCATCACTGTCAATATCAAAAGTATCATTTCTTCAACTTCTACATTACCAATGTCTTCTGGAGAGTCACTTTCCTCATCCTAGCAAATTTCATCATTCTCAGTTCTATCCATAGCATTGCTGATGCTGCATTTTTAAACAATTTCACAACCACTTCCTCCATGACACTGCTCCACGATCTTAGGATCTAATCACAAACCTGGGCAATGGATGCTTTCTTGATTCTGCCTGTAGGTGTTAAATCATTAAATCATTACCAGCTGTTGGGAACCACCCTGCCTGGTTTCAGAAGCTGTAACCCCCCCCACCCCACCCCCGCCATGGCTAAGGCTGAGTGAGAGACCTTGGGACCATAAGCCATTAAGGAGACAAAGCTTATCTTCCTTGTAGAGGCACCAACTCTGCCCCCTTTAACTCACCCTGCTTGTTCCTGGGCAGATGACTGGTTAGCCAATGACAGGTAAGATTCCTCAAGGGAGGATGACCTAAGACAAACACAGTTGTGAAGGGGCCCTCATGGAAGGACTTGGGGGGCTATAGAAAAAGGGGGTGATGGACCCTCACCCATTGGCTTTGACATAGCTTGAGTCCTCATTCTGTCTGCAAGAAGACTCCTAATCTCTTGGCTGCCTTACTTCCCCTACCCAACTTAAGCCTGAAACAATGCTAGAGGTGGGTGTGGCTTTGTGCTGAAAAGGGTGGGTTTCCTGGGGTGATCAGGCCTAAGAAAAAATGCATAAAATCCTGTGAAACCTACTTTGCTAATACCCTCAATTTAAATGATAAGGGTCCAAACCTAGAATGAGTTAGTTTCCCCAAACTTTTATGGTCATTTAGCTTACTGACTCTGACTCAGAGAAAGCCCTCATAGTTCTTTTAATGTTATCTATTGTTTGATCATTACTGCCTGACAATGACTGATTCACTTTACATATATGCCTTGTATTCCTATGCAAATTAAACCCAATAAAAGCCCATTGACGAATGAGCTCCTGGCCCTTCTCCTTTGAGAGATCAGCCACCTTTCCTGCCCAAGCAGACCATATCTCGGTAGACTTATTCTCATCTGTGGCAGCCAGGGTGTGGGGGGGGAGGGGGGAGGGCCCTTCAGGCGGAGTCCTCCCACAACCAGCTGACTGCATCCACCACATCTGCTCTTTCTTCATTAGGGCCTTGAATGGCTTATTTACTGACACATAAAGAGGTTGCAGTTGGCTGGTTATCCCACCAGATATCACAGCAAGTTGGGATTTCAAGTCTGCTGTGATTGCTTTTGCATTTTGTTGTAACATGAGCTTTGAAGTGATCAAACACAGGCAAAGCTGGTTTTTTAAGTACCTAGTACTACCCATGTATAATGGGCATCTTTATTTTTCCCTCAAAAATTTGGGCAAAAAGTACACATTATACACAGCAAAATACAGATACATTTTCCCTCTTTCATACAAATGATAGTATACTAGCCATGGTGTTCTTCATCTGGCTTTTTCTTTTTTACCTAAAAATATATGTTGGCAATCATTCCATATCACTATCTAAAGAGCTCCCTTATTTTTACAGCTGCCTAGTAGTACTCCTTCTATGCTTATATAATCATTCTCCTACTAAAGGACATTTAGATTGATTTGCTATTTTTCTATAAAAATGATATCAGCAATAACCTATACATGTATCATTTTGCAAACATGCAGGAATATTTTCTGTGGAAATAAACCATTAGAAATATAATTCTGGATTAAAGGGCATATACATTTGTAATTTTGATAGCCATAGCTAAATTAGCCCTCACTGGGTTGTACAAATATGCATTCCCAATAGTAATGTATAAGAATGACAGTTTCCACTCTGACCAGCATAGCTTAGTTGGTTAGACCATTGTCTCTTAACCAAAAGGTTGCAGATTTGATTCCTGGTCAGGGAATATACTTAGATTGTGGGTTTGATCTCTGAGTCTGGGCGTGTATGGGAGGCAACCAACAGGTGTTTCTCTCTCTCATCAAAGTTTCTCTTTCTCCCTTCCTCTCTAAAAGCAATGAAAAAAATGTCCTCGGGTCATTAAAAAACAAAAACAAACAAACAAAATAGAATGTCAGTTCTTCACACTCATCAACGTATTGTGTTATTAGAGACTTCCGGCCAAGATGGCAGCATAGGTAGCCACACTGTGCCTGCTTGCAAACCAAGATAGGGACAACAACAATATAGAAACAAAATAACAACCAGAACTGACAGAAAATTGAAGTATATGGAAGTCGGACACACAAGGAGTTAAAATTAGACATGTTCATCCAGACCGGTAGGAGGGGTGGAGTCAAACTGGGTGAGGGACACGGAGCAGAGAGCTAAGCAACTGGAGCCGAGCAACCGGGGTGGCGCACAAGTCCACAGCAGGCAGACCCTGGGCACACAAGCGGCAGTGGCTGGCGGGCCCCGGCCTGGAGGTGGCGACCGGCAGACCCAGCGAGGCAGCCATTGTGAAGCAAGGCATTGCGCCCAACTCAGGGTCCCAGCACCAGGAAATAGAGATTTGGGGCACTGACTGAAAAGGAAGGTCCTGTGGGGTGCACAGGCCCACCCACACCAGAATTGGTGCCAGAGGGGCCCAGTTGGCTTACAGAAAGTGGCGGAAGGGTCTGAGGTCCTACAGAGAGCAGAGCAAGCGCCATTGTTCCTTCTCGGACCCAGCCGCCACATACAGCATCACAATTCAGCAACTGGGGTGCCCCACACTGGTGAACTCCTAAGGCCCCGCCCCTCACTATAGGAGCTCCACAAGACCAAAAAAAAAAAAAAAAAAAAAAAAAACCCCAGCAAAAAGATGGCTCAAACAAAAGAAGAGTTGAAAGCCCCAGAACCCATCCTTTTAAGCGACCAAGAGATAGCCAACCTATCAGATGCACAGTTCAAAGCACTGGTGATCAGGATACTCACAGAACTGGTTGATTTT
>CM052545.1:59939736-59961499 GCA_028533065.1 Trachops cirrhosus | reverse complement strand
ATAAGGTCAAGTTAAAGGAGTTCATCATCACCAAGCCCTTATTATATGAAATGTTAAAAGGACTTATCTAAGAAAAAGAAGATAAAAAACATGTATAATAAAATGACAGCAAACTCACAATTATTAACAACCACACCTGAAACAAAAACAAAAACAAAAACAAACTAAGCAAACAACTAGATCAGGAACAGAAACACAGAGATGGAGATCACATGGAGGGTTAGCAACAGGGAAGTAGGAGGAGGAGAGGGGGGAAAGGGTACAGAGAATAAGTAGCATAGATGGTAGGTAGAAAATAGACAGGGAGGGCAAGAATAGTATGGGAAATGTAGAAGCTAAAGAACTTATGACACAAGGACATGAACTAAAAGGGGGGAATGTGGGTGGGAGAGGGTGTGCAAGGTGGAGGGGAATGAAGGGGGGGTAATGGGACAACTGTAATAGCATAATCAATAAAATATATTAAAAAAGATTTCTCTATAGAAAATACTATATTTGAGAAGACCACATGTTTTCAGCTAGAAAATACTAGGAGAAAGCTATTTTAGAAATATGCCAAGCAGATAATTAATGATGAGTCCAATTCATGTTACTTTTCTGAACTTCGTGATAAAATTTTAAATTTATCATTTATTTTTATTCCTATTATCATTTTAAGTAAACATACCTAATCATTAAAAAAAGAAAGAGCTGAGTTTAGTTAAAGATGATTTTTCTTTGAATTAACAGGAACTTGTATCTGAGATAATTAATGTTAGAAAGGTCAGCAGAAAAATAAATCATCATATATTTTTATACTTGTCACTTTGTAGGAAAAATATATATCATTATTGATTATTTTAATACATATTACTATAATTATGAATGAGATTTAGAGTCATTGGTTTATAAACCCTTTATATTTACATATCTTTTACTCATTTTTTCTATTGAATGTTGGTGTTCATTTATTGGTTAATGTGCTGGTTAGATATTAGATAAAAGTTTATGTGACGTTTATGTATTTTAAACAAATAAACAAAAATATGATGTGCTCCTGGGGTATAATGGGAGATAGTTTTCAGAGCTATATTTAGAGTTAACAAAGCAGTCAGAATCTGACTAATATAATCAAAGTTACATTTTTGTTAAGAGTCCACATTATCTTTTTGTAAAACCAAAATCAGATTATTTTTTATCCTTTAGCATCTTCCCTGCTCATTAACATTTTTTTGCTGTGGGTATCATATAACTTTATTATTAATTCTGATGTTGAGTGATTATTTTTTTAAAGATTTTATTTATTTTTAGAGAGAGGGGAGGGAAGGAGAAAGAGAAGGAAACATTGATTGGTTGGTTGCCTCTCACATGTCCCCAGCTGGGAACACGGCCTGTAACACAGGCATGTGCCCTGATTGGGAAACTGGCCATCTTCTGGCTCACAGGCCAGTGCTCAATTCACTGAGCCACACCAGCCAGGACAGTAATTCACTTTTTTCAGCATCAAAAAGTAGATAATTTTCTGTGTGCCCAGCAATAATTCTTCAATTAATCTATGCAGTTGATAAAGTGCCTCATCAATAACTAATAGAGTTTAGTTATAATTTCTGATCATTGGATAAGCCAGCAATTCTGTGTGTACCTCTTGGAAAAGGGCACCACTTACTTGAACTCTGACTGGTAGAATTGGGTGCAGTCTGATTGTACCAAAAGTAGATGACCTATGGTCACAAGAATTTGCGTTGTGCGATCTCCTCTTGAAATGAGCATGTTTCATTTTTAGTTTATAAAATATACCATGTCTACCAATGTCCAGGTCAGTGGATACTATAGGTGAAATGCTTCAAAATACAATGCTACCCACTAGGGTGGCTATAATAAAAAAGATAGATAACAGGAAGTGTTGACTAAGATGAGAAGTAACTGGAACACTCATACACTGCTGGTGGGAATGCAAAATGAATAGTACAGCCGCTCTGGAAGAGTCTGGGAATTCCTCAAGTGGTTAAACATAAAGTTACCATGTGACCCAACAATTCCACTACTAGCTGTCTAAACAAAAGGTTAGAAAACATATGTCCATATAAAAACTTGTACACAAATCTTCACAGCAGCACTATTCATATAGCCAAAAGGTAGAAACAACCGAAGATGTCTATTAGTGGGGATAAAAAAGAAAACTGGTATATTCACACAATGAAATATTCTCTAGCCATGAAAATGAATGAAGTGCTGATACATGCTATGATAATGGATGATCCTTAAAATATTATGCTCAGTGAAAGAAATCAGAAAGAAAAGGTCACATGCTGTATGCTTTAATTTATTTGAAATGTCTAGAATAGGCAAATCTATGGAGACAGAGAACAGATTAGTGGTTGCCTAAAGCTGGGGGTGTGAGAGGTTGGGGGCCAATCGAAAGAGACTGCAAATGGTATGGACTTTCTTTTGGGATCATGAAATATCCTAAACTCAATTATCATGATGGTTGTACAACTCTGTGAATATACTAAAACTCGGTGAATTGTACAGTTCATTATATGGTATATGAAATACAGCTAAATAAAGCTGTTCCTCAGAAAACCCCTCCATGAAACAAAAATGTTATTAAAATTCAAATCAGACACTGTTACTTAATCTCAAAAACAAAAACCCAAAACACAATGTCCTCCCTTAAGTGATTATTAAGTTCTGTGGTCTTGAGTTAGTCAAAGGTGCCTGTGTGGTCTCAGGTTACTCCACAGTGACATGTGTCCTCACATATGACAACCCTACATGGCTATAGCCCAGGCCATGCCTTTCTTTTGGATAAGTTTCAGTATGTCCTGATTTTTATAAGAAAACTACCCAATTAGACAGATTAGTTAGGCAAATCTATGGAAACAGATAGCAGGCTAGTGGTTACTTAAAGCAGGGGGTGTGGGAGGTTGTCTAAATTTATACTTACTCATTAGAAGTTATACTATTTGGTTTGTAATTTTTGCTCTAGGGGGGCAATTTACTTTAGCAATATGTTTAATTTTTGTGTGACTTAAAAGATTTATTGTTTCTACCTCCCCCTAATGTTTTGTTATGAAAAATTTCAAACATACAGTTGAAAAACTTGTAGTTAACATCAGTCTAATCCCATACCTAAATTTTCTCATTACCATTTTATTTTCATTATTCTTGTGTTAGCACATATCTATCTATCTATCTATCTATCCATCCCACTAGGCTTTCATTCATTCATCTTGTTTTTGACATACTTCAAAGTAAATTGCAGATAGCAGTACACACCCTTTTGAATACTTTAGGATTTATACCATTAGCTAGAGTTCAATTTTTATTTATTGTTTTTTCTTTTGATGTATAACTTACATACATCGAAGTGGACAAATCCTGAGTGTGTAACTGCTGCACTTTGACAAGGGCATATATTTGTGTGACCTAAACTTCTATCAAAGTATAGAGCATGGACGTTACCTTTGAAAGATCCCTCCTGCCCTTCCCAGTTAATCACGCTGCACTTCCTCCGCTCCCAAAGATGTGCCCAATGTTTTCTTTTTTTCTATTTTAGTTTCATTTTAAAAAAAAAAAATAGTGAGGATAGATAAACAATAGAAAATACGAAGACAGTCTATAAGCATAGTTCTAATAGGTGAGAATCATATCTTTACAGTATATATTTGTATCTGGTGAGACCATAGCTAATACTACCAATATTACCTTTCACTTAGTCATAGTGACTTAGAGTGAAGTGTTTCTATTTTTAATTCTGTAAGTAATATTGTGATGAATAATTTACCTAGAAATCTTTATACCCATGCATGATTGTTAATAATCAAAAGTAATGTTTTTTTTATCTGAAGCAGACATAATTTTGGTTCTTTTGATGGCATAAACCAGCCAAAGCTTCTCACATGCCCTTTATTTTTAATTAAATGCAATGTTCAACCAATATCTAGAAACCACACAGCTCTTAGCCCTCTGCCTAAAGAGGCAAAATCAGTCATTGGGTGACCTCGTCTGGAGCCTTCAGTGATTTGGGGATGGACAGAAGATGGATTTTGCTCAAAGCCCACCGCTGAGCAAATATCTGGTGATTGTTCCAGCTAAATTGAGGTGTCTGACCCTTCTTACTACCTTCTCAGAAGCTGAAATTGGGGTCCTAAGGTAAATCCAGTTGTAACTTACTTTCAATTTATTTGGGATATGAAGCGAAAAATGTCCTCTTAATCTCACCACTGAGACATATGTATAAAAAAGAACCAGCAAGCTAGATTTCTAAATAAAGGTGCTCTAAGCAGGGGAGATACAGATGTTACTCTGCAGGCTCGGTCAGGACAGGGCACTGATCCTGCTACACAATGTTCATATCAATGGTCATATCTGTTATTCCCACCCTCCACTGGGAAGGAAAAGTCACTACATGGCAGAGTCAAGAGTTTTAAGCCCATTTGGGGATTTTCTTAAGGATCTATTAGAAATGTGAATTTGCTGGTTATTGACATGTATTGCCTAATTGCCTTTTCCTCTTCCCAAAGATTATGCCAATTACTATTATCATTACTAAAAAGTCTATACTTCTTTTAGCCATTCATTTCTTGAACCATACATGAGTTAGTTAGGGCTTCTAGAACAGAGTACCATGGACTGGGTGGTTCAAACAACAGACATGTATTTCTTCACAGACCTGGAGACTGGACATCTGAGATCAAGGTGTCCGCATGGCTGGCTTTTCCTGAGGCCTCTCTCCTTGGCTTGTAGATAGCCTCTTCTGCCTGTGCCCTCACACAGTCTTCCCTCTGTATGTGTCTGTGTCCTACTGTCTTTGTAAGGACGCCAGCTGTATTGGATTGGGGTCCACTCATATGACCTCATTTTACTTAATACCTCATCAAAGGCCTTATCTCCAAATACAATCACTTTCTGAGGTACTAGGAGTTAGGACTTCAACATATGAATATTTGAGGAACACAATTCAGTTTATAACAAATCATAAAACACATAAGAAAACAACTCATAAAGTAGAAAAATATGAGCATGTAAAAAAGTAAAAATCTCATGACTTCATCCATTTGAACAAACTGAGGTTTTTGCGCACTTTGCCCGTGTGTGGACCTAATCGATGGTGCTTTTCCCTGGTTCTCATGCAGTGGTTTACAATGCTAGCATCAATGCGAGAGTACTGTCACTTTTATCACAATCCCACCTTTAGGTATTATTAAGCAAAAAAATCTAATTAATTAAATATTATTCTTTAAATTTTCCTGAATAATTTTCCTAGGTTGAATGTTTTCCCTTAAGTTTACTTGTTACATATATTTTTCTTATTTAAGTTTATTTAAGTATATCAGATCAATGTTTTCCTTATTATTTTATTAAAGTCCTTTTGAACTTAATGTAACCTATAATAACCTAAAACAAAATGGGAAAACTACATGCTTTTAAAAACTTTTTTGTAGTAGTTGCCTAACCTCTACTGTTGCCTCTAAGATTTATATTAAAGAATGAATAAGTTTCTATTAAAGAAATACATATAATTGGAAAAGGAGGCTGGTAGCATTTTACGTAAGACTATGAATAAATCAATTGTCCATATCAAACAATGGGGTTGGGACTCTGGAAGCAGAAATGAGAAATGAGAAGACACACGCACTACAGGGACATATGGAGAATGGGGGAGCCCTACTGGCAGGTACTGGATTAAAGTGTCAGAAAATTGCTCATATAGAGCTATTTGGCATCTGGTCATTTTGTAACTAGAGCCTGATGATGACAGGATGCTGCACTTGGTTCATTTGTCAGCAACCTAAGGGACTGTTGATACCTGTTCTCATTATACCAAAGTGGCTAACCCAATGGAAATGCAAGGTGTGTGTACACCCCTTTTTCTGCATCAATTTTTTCTAATATTTAGCAAGTTTTGTTGATGTTTTGAAAGAGGAGTTTCATTTGATTATTGATAATAACTCCTCCAGGAGCTAAAATGTAAAATCCAAAGAAAAGGAAGCCATCTACCAATCTACACCTTAACAGGGGAGAATGGTAGGGAGCCACAGTTCCTCCCCTCTTTTTAAAAATCCTCACCTGAGGACATGACTATTAGAGAGAGAGGGAGAGACAGCAGGAGAAACATCAATGTGAGAGAGAAACATGAATCAGTTGCCTCCCATAGGCACCTGTGCCAGGGTGGAACCCCGCAACCTTTTGATATATAGGACAACGCTCCAACCAACGGAACCACTTGGCCAGGGCTCGTCCTTTTCTTTTGTCATTTGTTATATTTCTCCTATCAGCACTAGGCAGGAGATGTAGGTAAAAAATTTAGTCTGCACCCTGGGCTGACAGCCTGGATGGGAAACTTCCCTTTCTGGTTCTGTCTGATAAGACTTCCCCTCCACGGAGCTCACATTTAGGATTCCCCAGAACCAACAAAAGTAAGGCGCCCTGCTGATTCCTTCGATGGGGATGTGGCCATGTTTATAATGACCTGGACTTGGAGATATTGCTCTGTTAGCCAAACTCTGTGAGGACAGTGGCAGGCCAGAAGGTAAAAGGCCCTCTGCTTCAGTACACCTACCTGCTCTCACCTTCAATTTGTCTTTATTCCTCTCGCAGTTTACTTTCCCTAGGCCTTATCTCTAGCCACTGTTAGCACCTGAGCAATCAAGTTGATGGCTAAGGCTGGGTTTGGAGCAAGAAGGCTGGGCTCTTTTGATTGAGAACACATTTCCAACATGAAGTCTCAGCACAGATAAGGTCTGGGTGGGAGGAGGTTGGACAACGAGGTTCTGGTATATATGTATATTATCTGGGGATATTATTAAAATGTAGATTCTGATTCAGTAGTGTTGGGATGCAGTAGTTTTGGGAGTCCCCAGGGCAGTGTAGGGGGTTGGGGTGTCAGGTAGGGCCTAACAGGAGCTTCGGATGGAGCCAGAGGTAGCACCAACTCCCCTCTGGGAGGTCCGCGTCACCGGTTAGACAGGAAACCTGACGCCTGGAATCCCTTTCAGCTTTACCATTCTGATTTTGGGTTTGAGATCAAACAAGTGGGTTCTTAAATTTCTGGGCAACCTATGTACATTTTGTTGCCCCAAATGCACACACACTCCTAATTCTGCAAACCACTTTATGCCCCGTAGCACGGATGCCAACCTTCTACCTGCCTAACTGCCTTTGGGTCCGCACCCGCGGCCTGGGCAATTCCAGGATCAATTGGGGTGGAATTGGTGGCTTCTGGGGTGGCTCCGCGTCAAGCTCCGGCGGAGGCGTGCCGGGGGCGGGGCCACGACCAGCGGAGGCCGCGCCCCTCAACGGAGCGAGAGGCTGAGCTTGCTGCATTGCAGCCGCCGCGGCGCCGCTCGGCTCCTCACTCCCAACAATGGCGGCTTCGAGCCCGAGCGGCGGCGGCGGCTCCGGGGGTGGCAGCGGCAGCGGCACCCCGGGTCCCGTAGGGTCCCCGGCGCCGGGCCACCCGGCCGTCAGCAGCATGCAGGGTAAGGAACGCGGCAGCGCCGAGACCCCGGCTCCCTGGCGCGGCCGTCGGCGTCGTCGCGGCCTGTCCCCGCCGCTGCGACGCCCCCGGACCCGGCTGAGGAAGCCACCGGAGCGGCCCGCGCCCGCCTCGCTCCTTCCCTCGCGGCTTCGAACCCCTTGCCGGCTGCCTAGGGCTTGGCCCGGATCCGGGCTCGGGCCTGCTCAGGCTCCGGTCGCGGCCTCCGCCTGCGTTCGGCCCCTGGGCCATGCCCGACTCCCCTGCGGGTCCGCGGGGCCCACCTGGTCCGGCCCGCCCCCGTGGCGCCCCCGTGGCGCCCCCGTAGCGGCCGTGGCTTACCTGGCGGGCGCCCCGCCTGCGTTTCCGGGAACGCGCAGGCTTGGGCTGCGGTGGGCGGGCTGCGCCGCTGGGCCTGGCTCCGTGTCCTGCCTCCGTGTCCTGCCTCTGCTCAGGTAGGCGGCGGCGGTGTCCGCCCGGCGTTCCTCGGCCCCGCACTGGTGCTCGGCTCTCCGCCGCCTCAGTGGGCACCCTCAGGGCCATCTTGGGTTCCTTCTGGGCACAGCTGCAGGCAGACCACCGAATTGACCTCGGCTGCGCGGTCCTGTTGGACCCTGCGTTCCCAAACTTCTGCAGGGTTTGCTGAGGCCCAAGCCACCTGGAAGGTAGTTAGACAGCCATTGGCCTGGGAGAAGCCATTTGTTCCGGGCCAAGGATTTCTGTGTTAGCATTGCATACAAAAACAACAACGACAACAACAACAACAACGAGTGGATTCGGTTTAAATGGAGAGATACAGGAAGTTGAAGGCACGAGTCAGGGTGGCACTGTGTAGTTTCTGGACATCTCAGGTAGCTCTCCTAATTAATGGCTTTTACCATTGGGACTGCTTATTAGCCCTGTGTGGCTCTTGACCGGGGGTCCAGTGAAAAGACCAGGCCCTAGCCCATTAGGGACCATCTCCTAAGTTAACTGGGGGATTTCGATTAGCAATGCTATTTTTAAAAGGGAGCTCAGAAATCTCTTGACAACTTTAACAAACTGCTTAGTTAAATTATTAGCAGAATTAGTTAGAGTGCCCTTGGTAGTGTGACCAAACTGTTCTTTGATTAAAATCTTCCTAAAGGCCCCCTTGATCTGTCATAACTGTGTGCCTAGTTAGGTTCAGCATTTGTTGAATATTACGTGTTTATGAGAATGTGTGTGATTGATGAAGCAGAGACAGGATTATATGCATTTTTATAATCCTGTCACCCTCCCCATAATTTTAACATACATAAAGAACAGTGATATATAGAGAGGATGATGTCAGAGCTCAGAGGACACTTTCTCTGCAGGCCCTCAGATAATTAATTCAAATCGAATTAGTTATTGGAACCTGCTGTGTTGCAAAGCATAGTATACAGTCGAAGAACAATCTGGGTTTTCTGATCTTATGGCTTTACAGTCTAGTTGGTGGTGGGGAAATGAAACAGTAAAATAACAGTTTAGGATTGTATTGCTTATGCCAAATGGGTGACTTAAAATGTCAGTTTTTTTGCGGGGAGGGGGTAAGGAAATTGGTAGTTTGAAAAAGCTGTATGAATTTATTTTTTCAGAAAAAAATTATTGAACATTTGCTCAGTGCCTGCCATAGTACTCTAGTACTGATTGGATTTACAGAAAAGAGTGAATACAATTTCTGCTGGAGAAAAGTGTTAGGAAGGTAACGAGCTGGATTTGATAGATGATAGGGGAGAGGGCAAATACTTTGATAAGATGGTCAAGGACGACCCATCTGGGGAGATGACTCTCTTATGGTAAAGAAGAGAGTTCTAAGCAGAAGAAACAGTGTGGTGTGAAGGTTCCAAAATGGGAAAGAGTTTGGAATGTTCTAGGAATGCAAAGAAAGTCATTGAGGTTAGGAATTATTCTGTTGCTCTCCATTCTCCTCCCCCACCCCTGTGTTTGTATGCCTACTAAGCAAAACTTTCTATTAAGCTGAATTCATTTTAAAAGGGAGAAGGAGGACATCAAACTTTTCTCTGAATTATTGGTGATTTTTTTTTATCAATACTGTGTACAGCCTTGATTGATTCAGGAACATGTTAGTTATATCTCTTTAATCTCTTATGATTACTCAGAATGAAGAGAATTGCTTGAAATTCTCAGGATATTGTCTAGCTGGGTTCAGTTTATAAAGCATGAGCTTAAGCAGTAATTTTGGATCTCTCTTTTTTGCTCGTTTTGTAATATTAGAGCCTAGCCTCCAGTGCTTCATCTACCAAAGGCCTTTGGCTTTAGATCAAACTTCACAGAAGTGGTCCTTGTATTTCCACCCCCTTCACACAGTCTGCTTCTACTTGCCACCCAACACTGCCTTTCTGGGAGTTTTTAATGACCGTGCTGTTTTGAACAGGACATAATGGGAGACGTTTCATAGAACAGATATTGGAGGTACTTCTGGGTGATCAGCACTGTGTGGAGCACTGGATAACCTTGCACACCTTTTTAATATTTCCCAACTTGGACCACTCTTTTGATGTTTGTGGCTCAAGAGTGATCCAGGTTGGGAAATAATGTTTTCTTAATATTATGCTTAACAGCCAGAGCTTTGGAGGCCTGGATTTGAATCCCCTCATCAGGACTTAAGATTTTTGTAACTGTGGGCGAGATATTTAACCTCTGCAAGCTTCAGTTTCTCAATTGGAAAGTAGGAATAATGCTTACCCCACGGGTACTTTGAGAATGCATGTGAAGTGTGGGGTTGGCATGTAATCAGGATGCTATTATACATGTTAGCCATCATCATTGGTAATAACAGTTCTGTTATTTATTAATGGTCTCCTTAATAGTCTCTTTCATTATTAGTAGATGAGTCCCTAACCCTCATGATCCACTCAGTTCCTTTAGCTTCCTTTTTAATGTGCCCTGTCGTTCTCTCTAACCTGTTGATTTCCATTTTTTATTATCTAATTGGATTCAGTTTACTATTCTGCTGTGTACAAGCTCTGTGACCTTGGGGAAATTACCTACCTTTCCTGAACTCTGAGCATTTCATTTGTTAAAATACGGATAATACCTACCTTATAGAGCTGTTTATGAGAATCACATTATTAAATGAATGTGTGTGAAAGTGTGTTGAAAAATATAAAATATCAGTATACAAGAATTGTTATTAGAAATGGTTACCTGCTTTAGTTACTAGTCACTTAAAATGTAATAGATTTAAAAGATCTCATAAACACAAGAAGTTAAATTTATTATAGAAGACAAAGCAGGGAAAAATAAAACTTTTCCTTAAACTTTATGCAGGTAGCTAAGAAATGTCAGTTTTTTTAAAACTTGAAAAAATGGTCAGAATCTGTAATTGATTCTGAAAAACATGGAGGCATTTGTAAAGTATGCTATAAGAAAAATAGTATATGTTATAGGTGCTTCTGATTCTCTTAACATGCTAATCTAAACAGTTATTCTTTTTAGGTTTCAAATATAGATGTGTAACAGAAAACTTATGGACTTACCTATTTACCCTCAGCTGAACATTTTATAAATATCAATTTAAGTAAAAATAGGATAGTGTGATTCTACATACCAACCTTGCAAGTGTAATGAAATATATCCATTGAGAAAAAGCGAAGATTTAAAATCAATATACTTTTTTTCTCCCAATAATATTGGAGTATATACAACATGTATGAGACACCCCGTATGTGGTTATATTGGGCTATTTATTCACCAAGAACCATAAGAGGGTGCCTTTATGATAATTTTAAAGAACTGAATTGTATAGACATTGTGCGTATATAATTATAAATCCTAGAATTGCTTACCTTCCCAGTTTGTTGCATGCTATTTCTTTTACCATTTATTTGATATAACCTGATACAAGTCCAGCTCAGAAAAATTAGTCCCCTCTGAAAGCATATATTGCATTACTCTGTGTTCCACTAAAAATGAGAGCAACCCTAGGGTTAAAATTTAAAAAGCAGAAAAATACATCACTTTCAGGTTACTTCTTTTGTCACATTTTCCTTTAATGCATCTTATCAGAGTGGATGTGTGCTGAAACTCATTGAAGGTGTGATATTAGTTAACGCTGTATTTTTTTATTCATGTCTTCTTTTTCCGTGTTCTCTCTTTTTTTTAATTCTATTTCTTCCACTTCTTTTGAGAAGCTGGATAGATTTGGTCCAGTAGCATGTTCCTTATTTTTCAGGGTCTGGATATCATAACCAACTCCATCACTCAATTCAGGTCAGTTTCCTTTGCAATCTCCATCTCTAGAAGATAGAGATGGCCCAGGTGATAGAGCCTAAGAAACTTGAATTCAGACATAAAAGGGGAAACTAATAGTGAACAGCTCTTTTTCTGTATCCTTCCTAATTTGATGCTTATACGTATCCTTTAAAAGGTAGTTGGGCATAGTTCCCTTACATAGATCTGGGAACTGACATTTAAATTAAGTAATTTGCCCTAGTACAGGTGGGTTTTAATCCACCTGTATTTAATCCACCTGGTAGCCTTTGCTCTTCTTAGTATTCTACTACACAGGCTCACAGAGTTCTCTGAGCTCTCTTTTAGTCATTTCAGCCATCGAGGGCTGAGAGAAGAATCTTTGCCGGAAGTGATGCAGATTCAGGAATAGAAGAGAGATTATTTTAGGTTTCAGTTAAAGGGTGGAAACTCTAAGCATCCAGCTACATTTGGGTTAATTTTGGAGCCTTAGTGCTTCCTGATGCTCCTATATGTTCTAAATAGAGTTCTAAACTTGCTGGAGGTTTTACACTGGTATTTTGTATTTGGAGGCATTTTGACTAGAAATTTACAAGTAAGTAGGAAACTTTAATTAGGCCTTGAGGCCCAAGAGGCCAGTGTAGATATGCAAGGTAATAGATCTTTTTGTACACTATGGCTAATATATAAAAGGGACACATTTAGCATCAGAGTTAATAACATATGTTGCCATCCTGGATACGTCTATCATCTGGGCAAATTACTCTCCCTGCCAATGGGCATAAGTTAGCTTCTATTTCTTTCCCCCCAGCTCCAAAAATTCTTCATTTGTCTCTTTATACTCTCAGCTTGGTTGGGAATTAATGGATACTCATAGAAAGGATTCAAGGACAAGGAGTGATAAGATTGGCCTAACTTGGGGCTCCTCAGTGAAAGGGAGCATTAGCCAATAGTTAAACACAACTCAAGATGGTCCTTTTGAAAAAAATAACAATTGCATCATACACAGCTTGATTCTTGAAGATCAACACATCATTCTCCACCACAGGGAGAGACACAGCAACTTTCTGAAGCTGCATTTCATCTTACCAACAATCACTCAGATAAAAATTTAAAATGGGGAAACAAGATAAATGTTGCCAAATATAGCTCTGCTATGTATTTGACATGCCTGTGTCTGTTCATTGCCTGGCTTTGCTAAAATGTAAGACATGAAATAGTTCCCCTGATGTATTTGCCAGTATCCCTGATATCTGGGTTAGTTTCCAGTGGGGGGACGGGAGGTGGGGTATTCTTTTTTGGAGTTGTTAAAGTCCTCAGGAAACCAGGCAGTGTCTAGGCAGGGCTGTAGCAGAAACGTGGAGGTTTGGTGGGGATTCCCCTACCATCTGGAGTTCTTCCCTTTTAACTGTCTTAAGATGGCTGAAGAGAATGAAGGGAGAGAGAGGGACTGGTTTTGCATAGGTTAAGCTGGTCTGGTAGGGAAGGTGCCACAATCACTGCTTACCTGGGGGAGAGACCAGGAATAATAATGACTATGAAAATATTCGCCTACTTTATTCCAGGCTCTGTGTTGGACATTTTAGACAGATTGCCTTATTTAATCACCACAAAACACTTTTGCATATTATTGTTCTATTGTACAGATGAGAAAATTGCGGCTTATAGAAATTAGAGTCTCTCCATGGGTGTACTAGGGTTAATTGAAAAGGTTTGAGATGAAAACAGAGCATTAAAGTTACATAACAAGAAAAAAATAAGAGTCATTGGCCACAGGGAGGAAGAAGAACTGGCATATTTGATTAATATTTACCAAATCATGAATGGTTCTGGATGATGCAGACAACCTGGAATTACTAAATTAAGGGGGCTTCCTTTTAAGCTTGGGAAAGGTGAAGTAAGGAAAGCTAAAGAAATAGCAGCAGGAAATCTTGTAGGGCTGTCTCTAAGTACAGTGGAAACAGATATTTTGGGCAAGCTTAGATAAGTTCTTAGATGTTAGAACTGTAATGATGTACTATGAGTAATTTTGCAGTTTAAGACACGTTGACATTTTGAGGTTAAAGCTTTAAAGTGACAAACAACTAGATTCCTTGTGCTTGTGTCAGAGGAAGACTTGGTGGCTTGGCCTATGGCATAGGTGGCAAACACAAGGCCCAACAGGCGGAATCTGGCCCTCCACCTTGTTTTATTCTGCTGGCACCTTGTTAAGGAGTAGTTACATTTATACTGCCCTGAAATTACATCTGGGTGAAAATGAGTTTGACACCCCTGGTCTAGAAAGATTTAGCTAAATAGCGTATGTGATTTGATTGATAAGATTGAATGGAATTCTAAAGAACAGGTGAGCCATTATGTTATGAATCTGTTTACTTGGTTACTTCCTCCATAATTAGGTAAAAAGAGCAAGTCTGTAGTTTTGCTTTGTGAATTTCACCCCCTTCCTTTTGAGCTACTTGCATTGATTCTGTACTGGCAGAACTTGGAGTTTTGAGAATTTTAAAGTACTTAAAAATGTGGGTTTATCTTCTGAGTGTTAGAGCAGTAATTGGTGACATTCTAACATTCTAGGTTACCTACACCTTTACAATTTGTTTCTATTATGTTTTGCCCTGTAACTTATTTTTATGCAAGCATATGTACTGATCAAACTCATTCTTTTTCAAACTTTTCAAATTTATTTTTCTTGCTCCTTTCCCCATTCATGTTGATATTTTATTTATCTTTTCTCTCACCTTTTATTTTTGCTACTTAGTAGCAACTGTTGCCTGTATTTAGAGCTAAAAAGAGAAGAGTAACTATTGCCTTAAAATTGTTTCAGTGTTTCATCAACTTCCACTCTAGCTGTGGTACAGGTGAACTTTCCCTTCCTTCCTCTAGTGGGAGCGGGTGAGAGCCTGGCTTTGGACCCCTGGCTCAGGCTCCTCTGCTCTCTGTCCCACTGCTGCTTCCAAAGAGCCAGTTCCCTTTCCTCTTGACTTGTGCGCTGCTCACTTCGCTTGGCAGGAGGCTAGCTGGCTTTTAGTTGCTTCGGTTTCTAAGACCCATGGATCTTTGATTTTTGATTTGTGTCATTAGATAGTAAACAGTGGCTTCCTCCTGTCTTGCCATTTTTGTCATTAGGAGGTAAACAGTGGGTTACTTTTGTGCACCAAAGTAACCTTCATGTCACAGTAGTTACATTAGCATTTTCAAGTTTTCTACGAAAAGGTGATATCCTTATCTACTTAAATCCCAAGCATTTTGATAACTAGATGAGAGAGACTGCTTAATCATATTCTTCCTTTTGTCCTTGTTCTTTTTCATACAAGTTTTGATGGAATTTGTACATTTGGAAAAGTACATTTAGAATAATTGTCACTCAAGCTTGGATAAATACAAGCTTGAGTGACAATTATTCTAAATGTACTTTCTCCAGTTTGTTTCCCAAAGTAGTAATAAGCACAGGCATAAGTAGACTTCTAAGAATACCAGCTATTTACCCAATGAACTAAGGGGGTGAAAGAAAATTTTGAGAAGGCTATTGTTTTAAACAGCTTATTTTACTGGGTGTATTTTATAAAAAAAATTACATCTGTGTACACTGTATGCATAAGGGTCAACCAGATTCAGCTGGATTTAGAAAATGTGTCTATTTTTCTAAGGAGAATTCACAGTTTTTCTTATAACTAAAGTCCCGCTCTATCTTATCTTTCCTAGGGACATGGTCTTTTTTTTTTTTTTTTATCAGGCCTACTCTAGAAAAATGTCAGCACCTCTCAGTAGTTCATTGTCTTATATTTGGAGGTAGCTAACTAGAAAATGTTTAGGTTCACAATTTATGAACTACTAAAGCTTTTGAATCCTAGTTAGTAATTAATTATGAATAGTTCTAAGTCAGTAATTTGAGTTAATAAAATAGCTTGTAATATTCTGAATTTGTAGGTTGAAAGAATTGACAAATCTATCTCAAAAATTATTCTTAGCTTCAATGGCTAATAGCTGTTTTGTTTTATTTTTTAATTGAATAGAATATGAAAATAAAGGTAAAGACAATGTAACTTTTATAATGTAAACTGGATTTCAATTCTATAATAAAGTATATCTATATCAGAAAAAGCCAAATTATTAAAGAAATGTGTTATATCTGTGATGGTTGGGGTTATGTGATTTGAACTGTTCTTAAATTTATTTTAATCAAATTGTTATATAAAAATGCAATGTCATGTTCTAATTTTGGTTTGTTTGATTTACAGTAAATGAACTGGAATTATCTCTTTTACTTTAGGCTTTCAGATAAACTTCTGTGAAAAGGCACAAAGTAAGCTACACATTTTATGATACTTTGCTACTTATTTTTTCATATCCATCTTGGTATTGGGAATGTGTCTACTATTGTTTTAACTAACCAACCATGGCAGTTTTACATTAAAAGAGCTTCCATTTTTCATTCTTTTTCCAAATGCAAAAAATTTGTTGTTATATTCTTGTTTTTGTTTGAAATTGAAATAGAAGAAAGACATACACATTCTAATGTATATGTGTATGGAAAGATTTATATATGTTTGGATATATATAGGCATAGAAAGAAAACTAGCTTTAGAAAGATGTATATGGGTATACAAAGGTGTGTATAGGTGTTCATGTGTAGGTAGGAGTACGTACATAGGTAGTCATGCCTAACTATGATTTAAGTCACAAGCTGAGGTAAGTTCACTTTTAAGATTTTAGTACAAAAAGTATACAACTGTATCAGAGGTCTCATGCTTTAAAATTAATTTATTTAAGCCATACATTTAATGCATTTTATTACTTTTTTCTTTAAAACAAAACCCGCTTTCTTCTTCCTGCCTCCCACCACCCCCCAATAGAAGCCAGTGTATTATATTCAAACACTAGTCTTCATAAAATACAGAATATGTTTTTTATTAAAAAGCAAAATTTATAAAGCTAAAAGAAATGCATTCTAAGCTTAAATATCACTATCTAAAATTCAGTTTTAAAAAATCCCAACTCAAGGAGACTGTTCTACAGTTAACATAAAAGAATCCCAAAATATAATGTAACTAGTTTCATCTTCTGCTTATCTATTTATAGAGTGGGGAAGAGTGATGACCACTTTTCTGTATATATTAGTCTTCTCAGCCTTATTGAAATATAATTGACATATAACATTGTGTAAACTTAGTGTGTACAATGTGATGATTTGACACACATATATGTTGTGAAATAACAATAGTGTTAGTTAACACTTCCATAACCTCACATAATTAATTTTTTGTGAACATTTAAGATTTATTCTTTTAACAACTTTTAAGTATATAATACAATATTATTAACCGTAGTTAGCATGCTGTACGTTTTAGATCCCCTGATACATATCATTCTTAAGAAAGTTAGTTCAAAGGAAACAGAGTTTAACCTGGAGAAAACATTTCTGTTTCTAAATTTTCTGATGAAGTCAAATACTTAATTTCTGTTGGTTGAACACTGTGACTTCCTTTGAAATGTATTATTTCTTGAGTGGTTCACCCATGATGTAAATATATAATGAATAATAGAGTGGGGTACCTACATCCTGGGTTAATTTTTTTAATTGGTCCATTATTATCATCCTTCTCTTATCTTAAATTAAAAATAGTATATAATTCCCTCCCTATAGTGAACATATATATGATATATATGTAACGAAGTTACAACTATTTTATGCTATCTTTTAATTTTAACATTTTCTATGAAAATTCTTAGCATTCATTTACCTTTTAGTATAAAATATTTCTGTTTAGTATGTAACTTAATTTTTAATTTTTATATATTGACATGAAATTAAAGAAAAATGCCAATGTTTTTAAAATTTCAAACTGCATACACATTGTTGCCTATTTTGTCTTCGTTCTATTGTAGACATAAGAGAAATGTATTGATTTTTGTTAAGTTTAAAATGTGTATACAATGTCTATAAATAGCTTTATAGGTAGATTAAAAATGCCGTTAGATTGTTTAAATGGCCCTGTCCCTTTCCCATTATTATAGAAATAACAGGTTTGCAGTGCCTCCTTCAGTACACATGGAAGAATCTAACACAGGAGCATATATAGTCCCACTTTGATGCTTGCTTTGGGTTGCCTTCACTATCTCGTTGTACTGTGACTGCTTTCTCACATCTCCCTTTTTATTTCTTCCTCTCTTTATTTTCCAGCTTTTGGGATTCAACAGAGTTCTATACATTCATTCACAAAGCACATATTTGACACATAGGTACTATAAAGTGAGGAAGATTACGGGTACAGAAATGAATAGAATTGGTCCCTGCTCTTAGGGTGCGCCTGCTGCAGTGGGCAAGAGTTGATCCTTTGTTGGTTGTTAAGTGTTCAGAGTACTGATGCTACTGATTGATGAGTAGCTGAACCCAGGGTGAGGTGGTGCAGGTGCAGATGTGTGCTGGACACCTTTGCTACTGTTGTTCTGTTGTGAAACAGAAGAAGCACGAGTGGTGCTCTGGATCTCATGATAGCTTCTTTCGTGCCATGGCTTGGCAATCCAGCAATGGGTCTGCCCTGCTGTGGAGTTAAGTAGAGGTGTCTGTGCTGGCTGGGGCTTCAGTGGAAGTCTTTAGAAGAGGGAGTACACATGTGAGGAAGGGTTGGAGCTTGTATGTTGGTAGGATGGCGGGCTCTAAGTTGACAGCATTTCTTTTTGCATTCTTGGTACTGTATTTTAGGGTAAGTTTTCAGTTGCTTACATATACTAAACATTTTTTTCCAAAACTGGCCTGGTGATTGACAAGTCTTAAAAGTTAAAACTGCTATTTTATAATGTTTGCAGATAGTCTGTCTTCCAGTTTGCTCTGGAATATAGATATGAACTTGATGTTAAAAGTTGTCACTCAGTTCTTTAAAAATAGAGGACTTGGAATTACTGAAGCAGTGTGTTCTCATCTATTAGGACACACTCTAGTGTTAGAATGTCCAATTTTATTCTAAGGTTTTTCAAAATTACCAGAAAAACTTACAGTATTTAATTCATTAAAAATAATTACACAGAGTGGGCCAAAGTAGGTTTACAGTTGTATGTGAAACCGTTTTTTCTTGTATTGTTTATTAATTATTGTAGTATTTTCCATATGAACAACTGTAAACCTACTTTTGCCCCACCTTGTGTATCATACAGTAGTTATAGGAGGGGATGGGGCAAAAGAGAACAAAATTAAATATTGGTGAAGGTCCAGTATGTTTGATACTGCTGCTTCAAAGGCTCAATTCTCCATCACAAATCAAAAAGACTTATTGTAAGATAATTCTGATGACTAATGGAAGCTCTGAAGGATTAATTTTTTCCCCACTGTTTGACTATCACATAGTTTTTGTTTTTTATATTGCTACATCACTATTCCAATCAGTTTATTATAATTGCCTGTTATAAGTTAGTGGAGTTTTATTGGAAATGTATGTGTAGGTACTTATACACACAAGCTAATAGTGTGAGATTACATATTTAATTTTGGAATCAGATTTTTATAGAAATTCAATAAAAATCCACTTTGCACCTCATGGTCTTTTTATCAATTATAGTTTGTACACTTATTTACATTTTGATTTTTTAAATATATATGTTTAAGATGATATGTATTTAAGATAATAAGTAATAAATAAAGTTATAGTTATTTAAAATGGTGTTATATTTCTTTTAACACTGTTGGATCATTGAATTTTTCTGAAATCTGAATGTAAGACAACTTAAGGGAAAAACATTCTTTACAATGTAGAACAACATTTAGAAGATTGATTAATTTATCATTTGAAAATAATAATTTTGTACTTGTAAAGGTGTTTATATGAGTTATGACCAAGTTTGAATTACCATATCTTAGTGGCTTTAATGAGCTAACTTGTAAGTATTCTTTAGGATATGATTTACTTTGCTTAATAAAACAAGTTTTTTGAAGTGCGTAGTAGATTTGCCTAGAAACAAAGTTTTTGAGAAATTCTTTTATAAATGTCAAATTTACTTTAGTGTATCAGCATTCTGATTTTTTATTTAGATGGGAATTATGCCCCATTAAGGATTTGAGGGCATAGGAATTTTCCTGAGAAAATAACAGAACCCTGTCTAATCTAAGTGAGACTAGTTAGCAGTTGGGCAAATAGTCTGTTAATAGTTTAGTTTTTACACAAGGGATCTTTAGCCCCCTTTTCCCCTTCTGTTCTGCAATGTATTTTTAGCTCTTGGCTGTAGAGTTCTTGAGTGCTACAGACAAGTTTGGATAGTGTTGAATTTTTCTGTAGCTTTGCCTTTTACACTTTTGGTATCTTTTAGTGGCCTTCAAAAGTGTTTTACTTGGGAATGTTTGCATAGCAATGGGATCTTTATTTAGAAAATTACATGCTCTAGAGGTGACTGCTATCCTGGAAGTGCTAATAGAAATTAGATAGTGATTGCTTTTGGAGAAAAAATGGAGGTATCCTAATGATAGGTTCTCATTTCATTGTGAAACTGCTCTTTTAAGGTAAGTATCTCTAATTGTTTTTAAATAGGTAATAATGAAAAGGAAACAATAAAGAGGAGGATGGATGTTTCTTGAATCTTTCTAGAAATTTGAGTATGTAATTAATATGTTTACTGACCTGATAAGAGATGTCTGTAAAAAAAGATGTTTTGCTTAAGAAGAGTTTTTGAGTTTGTTGGAGGTGGAGTATAAAAAGCCAGGGGAAGGGAGGAGTGGAGGACAGGGACAGGCCATTCTGCGTTTAAAATGAAGAGCTTAGAAAACAGTTAATTCAGATTTCAATTTCCCATTTAATGTAGCAAAAATCTATACCCAATGACTAATATTTTATCATTTGAAATTTTTAAAGTCAGCTAAGTTTTTCAGCAATCCTAAGAAACAGAATGATAACATTTGCTACTGTTGGAGTTTAGCAAGGTTTATTTAAATTTATATAGATCCTGAAGTAAGTTAAAATGAGACTTTTGTGGGATTTGCCATAAGCTCAACTAGCATCCAGTATATTTTCATCACTATCTTTGTGGGCCATGATAAACTGCCAATGGAAAGTCCATCTGCTTGGAAACAGCGTTTATATTAATCAAAACTCAAGAATGGTAGTAGTGCTATAGGCAGAGTCAAGATTTATGTAGTCCCCTTATACATTATACCATGCCAAGGGGAGTGTTGCCTAATTATCTTTTATCTTGGAAGTGGTGGAAACATTAATTTCTCCTGAAAAATGGGTTTTGATGCTAGAAGAAGGAAGGTTTCATTTTGAACAACTATTGTACCTTCAAAATCATTTGAGAAAGCTTAATGTGTGATATTTTTGAGCAAGAGAACAATTAGTGATTCACTCATATTGCAGAAAGTTTCCATTCAGTTACCAGTTAAACTTAACTCTTAACAATGAAGGGGTATTTGACAAAGCTTTTGTGGTTGAACAGATACAGAGCAGAACTGATGTGGAAAGTTTCCAGAGTTTCCTAATTAAATCCCAAGTTAATCAAAGTGGTTTTTAATTTAACTTATACATTTAGGGTGATAGTTTTCAAACAAGGTGTTAGTGAATAGTTGGATTATCACTACATGATTTTATGAATGCTTTCAAAATCCAGACACAAGTGTCTAGATGAAAAGATGTGTACTAGATATGTTGGTGTTCATCTTCTCATTAGGGAGAATGAAGTGAACATTCATTGGAAATGAACGTCAAGTGTATTCAAGCATATTTACTCCCTTTTAGAGAACCTCTTATGTTAAATAAACAGAGGCACAAATGTGACAATTAACATATATATGCACCACTCAATAATAAGAGGCACTGGTTCTTTAAAGGTGAATGAAATCTAGAGCCTACTCTGAAGAAGCTTATGTTTGAGAGCTTGAACATGAGACAGACTATGTAGTACTAATAATAATGGGTAACTTCTTTACTGTGTGTCAGATTTTGTTCTAAATACATTCTGTTCTAACTCCTTTAATTCTTTTTTTTTTTTTTTTTAAATATATTTTATTGGTTATGCTATTACAGTTGTCCTATTATCCCCCTTCATTCCCCTCCACCCTGAATACCCTCTCCCACCCACATCACCCCGCTTTACTTCAGTCCATGTGTCATA
>CM052545.1:59867518-59939236 GCA_028533065.1 Trachops cirrhosus | reverse complement strand
TCCTTGGTTGTCCGACTTCCATAAACTTCAATTTTCTGTCAGTTCTGGTTGTTATTTTGTTTCTATATCTTTGTTGTCCCTATCTTGGTTGTGCGAGGAGGCACAGTGCGTCTACCTATGCCTCCATCTTGGCCGGAAGTCTAACTCCTTTAATTCTTACAACAACTTCATGAAGTAGGTAAAATAATTACTTAACTGAGAAAACTGAAGCATAGAAAGATTAAGTAAATTTTCCAGCCCTGGCTGGTATAGCTCAGTGGATTGAGCTCAGGCTGTGAACCAAAGGGTCTCCAGTTCAATTCCCAGTCAGGGCACATACCTGAGTTACAGGCCAGGTCCCCAGTGGGGGCCATGTGAGAGGCAACCACACATTGATGTTTCTCTCCATTTCTTTCTCTCTCCCTTCCCCTCTCTCTAAATAAATAAATAAAATCTTTAAAAGAAAATTTTCTCCCAAAGTCATGTAGTTAATGAGTGATAGAACTGTGTGACCTTGGTCTGGTCACAGATTACATGCTATGAACCATAGTGTTTTATTGATTCTTGAAAGAAAGCACAGGGCACTCATAGGAATGGTTTTTGAGGGGTGTTCACTTGCAAATGGTCATGACATGTAGATTTACCATTTATATAATTTCTGATTTTCCTGAAGCCAGAGAGTTTCATAATGCTATCTGATAAGCCTGCCAGACAGAACATTAAGTGGAAAGATTTCTTGTGGCACTGAAGCTAAGGGACATAATGGATCTATCACGAGGGGAAAATGTTTAATAAAAAACCCAGCATTATTCTGGCAGAATAAATAAATAAACATTATTTAGACAGATGTGGAAAATCCTCAAATGGCTTGTGTGTCTGGAAAACAGCTGATCAAGATCAGTAAGTCAGGAGACTTGGTAGTCAGTGAACAAAGCGGCATAGCTGGACATTGCATGAGGGCAGTTTTGTATATAGACTCTCTTATCAATGAGTTGATGCTTTAAAAAAAATATATCTCCTACTTTCCTTTACTTAAGGGTGGGAGAGAGAAAATTATTTAATTTAAAAAAACTTTTAATTATAGTAGTTTTCAAACACACAAAAAGAATAGTATAAGGAACTGCCATGTGCCCATTATATAGCAACAGTAACAACATGTGACCAGTCTTCATTTGTTCCTCCTCCCGGCATGTGTCTCTCCTGAAATATCTTAAAGCTAATTATGAGTGTCATTAATTTCATCCACATATCTGTCAGTCACATATCTGCTAAGTGACAAAGACTCTTAACCACATGACCTCAATGCTGTTATTACACCATTAAATACACAAAACAATATCAGATAGCCACTCACTGTTCAGATTTCCTCAAATGCCTTACAGATACCATGTTTATAGTTGATTTGTTCAACTTGAGATCTCAACATGGTCTACACACATTGCACTTGGTTGATATATCTCTTAAGGTATCTCTTAAGTTTCTTTAGATCTAAGAGTAGTGTTTCCTTTTCTCTCCATTCTTCTTGCCATTTATCCATTGAAAATATTGGGTCCTGTATTTTGTAACATTTTACACATTTTGGATATGGTTGATTATCCAGCTTCCTGATGTGATCCTTTTAGTAATTAGTGTTTTACATGTTCCTCTTTGTATTTCCTGTGAATTGATAGCTGGATATAGAGGCTTGATCACATATGATTCTGTTTTTTGGCAGGAACACTTCCCAAGTAGAGCCGTGTATTTCTTGTTGCATCACATCAGGAAGCATGTGATTTCTGGTTGTAGGTCTTGTTAGGACTGATCCGTGGGTTTAGATGCTGTCACTGTAGGCTGCAGGGCCCTATCAGGCCCTGGTGGTCTGGCCACCATCAATGGTTTTTGTCTAAGTTAATTCTTTGATTAGTAGCTGGTTAACTCTTGTTTCCAAACATTTGTGGGCTCTGCAGCTAGTAGCTGTAGTCTGTCCCCACCCTATCCCCACAAAAAACAAAGAAAGAGAAAGAAAAAGTTTTGTTGTTTTGGGGGCATACAATTGAATGCAAATTATAGAGTTAAGCACTGACCACCTCTGACTGAACTGCACCACTGTTGAAGGATGTGAAATTTTATGTATATATGCACACCACACACAAAACTACTTATTGTGATTTATCTGTACTTTGAATTAAAACTGGACATTTATTTTTCATACTCTGGAATATGAGTTTACCTAGTCATTAGTCAGGGTTCTTTTTAACTTTTTTAAAATCTCTTAATTTCTGAGGATAATAAAAAAACCATGTCAAATAATAATTCTTGACTTTTTTTTATGAAGTTGTAGAATCCGTGGGACCAGTTTTGCTAAGGTAAGATAAACCCTAAACTGGAGTGCAGCTTTGTATATCTTTTATATTCAGTGTTCAGAGTGCTCTGGGCCTTCAGGCCATTTTCTCCTCAGTACTTGGGGTCCATAATTAGTTATTGGAAGACCCTCTGTGAGAATAGAATATGAGTTCTCATTCAGAATATTAAATAACCTGGTGAAATACTTGTGTTCCAGTTAGCAGTAACCTCTTCAGTGACCAGTAAATTCTTGTCCACAGGTTAACTATTCACCCTTCAGTAGTAACAATTTCTTAACCAGCCGTCCTTTTTCACTATTCCTGTTCAGTCATCTATCTTGTAACTAAATTGTCAAAATTTCTCATGATATTCTAAAACTGACTTGATCTTGCACAAATGTAAGTAACAAATCAGAGAAATTTCAGTCCCAATACTCTCCTGTACTTATATATTCAGGAAGTAGATAGGATACAACAGACCCTCATTAAGTGCAATTTACTCTTGATTAATGTTACTTTATTCTAACCTTTTAAAAACCTAAATGTATAGTCCTGGCTGGGTGGCTTAGTTGGTTGTAGTGTCATCCTGTGTACCAAAAGGTTGTGGGTTCCATCCCCAGTTGGGTTGTGTACAGGAGGCAACCTATTGATGTTTCATTCTCATGCTGATGGTTTTTTCTCTCTCTCCTCCCTCCCTCTCCACCCCCTCCTGTCTCTCCCCCTCCCTTCTCTCCCCCCACCCCCCTTTCTTCTCTCTCTAAAATCAATAAAAGCATATCCTTGGATGAGGATGAAAAAAAACCCCACCTCAATTTATAGAACCCATTTATGGGTAACAGATAGTACTTAATTGTGTTCACTAAGAAATAAAACTGTTATTCACATCTTCATGATTTTTAAATTGGGAGGTATTATTCAGTGGAGTTCAAAGAAACTATTCAGATGCTGGTGAGAGGAGTATAATAGTGCTTTGTGTAGAAGATGCTTATTCATTTTCTACCTCTGTTACTTGCTTTAGTAGTGACATAGTTGGATCTGAATTTAAATTTAGATTGCAAATCATTACTTAAAATTTCTTTAAAAGGTATATAGTATAATGCAGCACTGAAATGGAAAAAGTTGAATATACAGAAGATTTGCACATGTCCTATAACTTGAGACAGTGAAAAATGATAAATATCTTTTTAAAAGTCAGAAGACAGCTAATTCATGTGTCATGAGGGTCTATCAGTAAGGAACTTTTCTGTAAGTCAAAGCTTCCTGCTTTTTCAGGGAATCTACATAGCTTCTAGTTATACATATTTTGATTGAGAAAAAAATGAAGCAACAAATTAGATCTACCAAGAAATACAGATAAAACCCCCAGTTGAGATGTCTGAGTGAATACTATTTGTCCTAAAGTTAAGTCAAAAACTTAAGCTTGGATTATTCATTAATTCAGGAAATGCTTGAGTTCTTATTATATTATAGGTGCTATAAAATACTGTGTCACTGGACTGCTATATCTAATTTCCAGAGGTCAGAAGTCATCCAGACAAATACTAGGTTCTGAGTGTGAAGAATGTGTATATTCAAATGTTGACTGTGTACCTAAAAAAGAAAGGGGTTATTATATAGATATTGTAAGATGTTGACAACTAATTAAAAATTACGGTGTGGTTTTTGTGTCCCTCCTCTGCAGTTATTAAGTTATTGTTAAACTATTGATGATGTTGTAGAATTGGGGAAGTCATCTTTGAAATAAAGCTTTACTTCTGCTTTAGGTAGGGCAGCCAGCCAGCTCCTGGAACAAAGCAGTAACTAGCTCACTGGATTGAGTGCAGGTTGTCTCCAGCCACAGATGGTCAATAAAATTGAGCCTTATTGTTGTTTTAAGGTGCTATTCAGTGGTAAAAGTTTATAGGAAAGCTTTCCAAATTACCTTAATTAAATTAAAAATATATGCAAAATTATGTGTATGGAAAAAATTGATTCCTCCTTTTGCCTTTCTGAATTCCTAAGGACATATGGTGAAAAACAGGGTTATTATAGGTAAAGTTTTATATGGTCATGTGAATTTTTTGCTTTGGGAATAGGGTAATTGAGCAGTAGGGTGAAGGAGTCAAGTGTTTCCTGGAGAGCGGAGAGAAGTCAGCTTGGAATAAAAAGTTAACTGTGATCCATTATGGAGCCAAATGAAAAGGAAAAGAAATAAATAAGACCCTCTGTCTGATTTTCCTGAGTTAGCATAATGTGGTCATATATGTTCATTCTTTGCTTAAAAAAAAGACCTTTATGAAATCAAAAGTTTGGTATTTGAAGGACTTCTGGCTTGATAACCCTTGATAATATGTTATATTTGTTTATAAATCTACTATTGCTATAGAGAACTATATATTCATACATAATATCTTTTTATTTTTATCTCTAATTGAATTGGAATATTTTAAACTTGTTTTTAGGCTTACTTACAGATTTTGATAGTATGAAATATCAGTTACAAGTATTAATAGACATAAAAAGATTTATTTCTTGAAACCGACTTCTGTTGCCTTTAGAAAATCTTAATATTCTTCACTTTTCTGTATTCCAAATGTTGACACTCAGGTATTTTCTGACAGCAACTGAGTGTCCAGTTGTTATTGGTGGAAGACAAGTTTTTGCAGTGTCACAAGGGAAAGAATTTCCTGAGACCCGCACAGGAGGAAGGGCCTCTGTGGTAAACTTTATTGGTGATGTAAAATTAAAGGGTTTCCCCTCCTGATTTCCCAGTGTCTCATACTCGCCTACCTTGCCATGGAGAAGGTCCAACCTTGTCTTCAGTAGGGCCAGGGTGAGGCCACCATCCAGAGTTTCTGCTCCATATTAAAGTCCAGTCCAGCCCAGCCCAGCATCCGATAGCTTAGTGTGTGTTTCCAGCTGCAGTCCATTGCTGTGCTGTGGTATTCAGGCTCCCTGGAGTCATTGCAGCTGTGGGGCCCTGTGGCTGTTAAGCCCACATGGCCATGGAGAAAACAGGTAATTGCACCTTGTGAATTCTGGTCATCTAGAGAGAGAAACAGAGAGAGAGACAGAGACAGAGACAGTGTAATAGAGTTCATTAATTCATACTGGTGGGTATGCTATTTGATGAAAGTCTGGTTTTGTTGTGTAGTTGATAATATTATTCTAAGTAAACTTTTTAAGGAGGAGAAACCAGATCTGGCTGTTTTGGTAGATCCTCAGTTTGGATGCTTCTGTGAATACATTACCTGTCAGCTCACATATAGATCTCTGTAGTCTGTGTCCTGGAGCTACTATTAGAGCTCTAGGTCAGTGGTCTTTAGCCAAGAATAGCCCTGTTTTTCCTTAATTGTGTTATACAGGTGTTCTTTTATTCACATCATGACACACAAAAAAGGTTTGAAGTACTGATTGAAAAAATACTGGTGGCCTAGTGACAATTATATGGTTAATGTGTTTATATCATTTACGGGTGACAAAAAGTTAAAATGGTAATGATAGAATGTTGTGGGGTTTGCCAAGTGGGAAAATAAATGTGACGTTAAGACCAGTCAGCACTTGGTTCCTGGTTGGAGTTCATGCACACCGTTCTGAGAATACCGGCTGTGATGTGCACCCCTGCCTCTGCAGTGAGGTTGGTTGGAAGCCACTGTATGAGCTCAGGGGAATGATGAAAGTCAGAGCAAGCCTTGTGACTTTTTTTGACACAACTTTCCTGAGTTTGTGTGTTATGTGCCTTGTCCTACTAGAAAGATGCCTACTAAAGAGTAAGAATCAGTTGTGTGGGTGGTTTTTCAGAAATCCTGATATTGGTGCATGGTCAGATAGTAACATAAAACTTTGGGGAGCTGATGGGGAAGTTAGTTAGAATGTTGAGGGATCTGATTGGGAGGAAGAGCACTCTATGGCCTACCTGTCATAGAAGAAGGGATGACTTTGGCTGTTCTGCATAGAAACTTTTTTTGGAATTGACCAACATGGTGTTTGTGTCTCACTTGTGTCCCTGGGGCTGCTGTGGGTATGTTCACAAATTTGAGGCTTAACAACATAAATGAGCTGTGGATTTGGCTAAGTTTTAGGCACTATGTGGATTTAAAGTGTTCTCAGCACCTCAACAAGGTGCTGACTACCTTAACTGACTTGCTGTGCTATAACCATTCCCCCTTCTTGGCTAGACTCTCAGCATCATGTGTAGCAATAGTTCTTCTATTGTATGTGAATGGAATTAGTGCAGGTATGTAGCAAGTTAGGCCTTTCTTAGTAAGGATTGTGAAGGATGATGGTATACAAGAGAACTCTGTATAACCTGGAGAGAAATGAAGAACTCAGAGTTATTAGCACATGTCTTCCTCTTCTCCTACACTGGCGTAGAGGTTGTGATGACAGTAATGGCAGCCACCTCTGGGTATCCATTTGGAACCTTCTCTAGGTGGGTGGGTAACTGGAATTTCAGCTGTTTTTAGATTTTCATGGAGGCTGTGCTTGCAAAATAATTGGAGCATGGCATTGTGGGGGTAATTGTCTTGGATAAGCTTTTCCTATTGTGTCAGAGATTAAAATGTTAAATTTGGCTGATCCATATACCTTCAATTTTCAAAAGATATCATTTGTGAAATATTACAAAATGGTAGGGTATGGAAGTGTCTAAGGCATATTAATAGGTATATAAAACTGTCTATATTTGCATTTTTAAGACTTTTTTCTTTTTTAACTTCTCTAGGCCTCCATAAGATTGGTTTCTTTTAGAAAGCTCTTGTTTGAGTAGCAAGGAGATTGTAACTAAACCAGAAAGAATAAATGCTTAATGCAGAAAAACTGAAACACAAAAAAGCAGAAAAAGAGAAAATAATCACCTATAATTCTAGCACATTGAATTAGTCACCAGTGATATTTTAGAGAATAATGTTGTGTGTATTTTAAATTATTATTCTCAAGTATGCTTTCATTAAAATGATAATCTATTAGACATTCCTTATTTCCTGATTTAAAGAAAGCACGATTATTTATTAACATTTTCTGGTGTCAGTAGTCTTTTATGGTGGATTTTTTTTTTTGGTGGTAGTATAGTATTCCAGTTATAGATGTGCCATAATTTTTGTAACTAATCTAGCATAAATATCACTGCTTTGAGTACCTTTATTTGCATTTTGTAACTTCCTAAAGGGTAAATTCTTAGGAATGGAATTACTGGGTTAATTGTAAAGACATTTTGAGATATTTGCTAAGTATTGCCCTCTTAGAAAGTGGACCAATTTATGTTTGTAGCACTCATTTGTTTGTTTAATCATTTGTCTACTTTCATTTGTTTACTGAACAAATGTTAAGGATTTATGTGTCCAGTGTAATTCTGGGAATTGAGGTACATAAGAAATAGAATTTCTGCCTTCCTGGAGTTTAGGGTTTGGTGGGGAAGGCAGATGTCAAGTAACCACAACTAAATGTAAAAGTACAGCTGTGTTTCAAGTTCAGAAGAGACTATCAACTTCTTCAGACCAATGTTAACCCTTGTTAACATTAATATTAGGATTTTTTAATGTATGTGTGGTATTAAAGGCAAAAGTTAAATTTTAATTTTTTGGTTAACTAGAAGAATTTGATGATATTTTTCATGTTAATGGTTTATTTGCATTTTTTGTTTGTGGGATATTTACTGTCATATTGATAAGTAAGGCCCTTATGTTCTGCCCCCACCCCACAGTTTTTAATTTCAGAAGGCAGTGACTTCAACTGGGGCTATGTAGCTTAGACAAAGGTATATTCTTTTTTGACCCTCAATGAACCTGGGGCCCTCACAGGAGAATTTGGGACCGTGGAAATCCAAAGCCAAGATTGTGCTCAACACAATCTGTTTAAATCTGCCCTCATGACTATGTGGACAAGCATCTCTAGGCCTGTTTATTTCGGGGAAGCCTTGACCTTTGTGCTGTGTGGGTAGTCCCACCAGGGTCTTCCTGCATTCGCTGGCTCCCTGTACATTTTTGAGGAGTTGGGACTAATGAGGACTTTGCCAGTTTAGCCTGAGGAATTATATTTACTTGCTAGTAGTAGACATCTGGCTCAGAGTCTGATCAAAAGTGATGCTGGTGTTGGTTTTAATTAATTGCTAGCCCAAAGGTGTGGCTTCTATAGAAAGCCATAATAATGACATTGTGCATAATTGAGTTAAAATTACTGGTGGTCATAGAAGGGTTCATGTCATGTCAGAATGAGTTGATGGTTAGCTGAATCAGAGTGAAGAATCAACTGAATTTCTAACATTAGGTTTGGAAGGCTTTTAAGGCATATTGTGAGCTTTATTCTGTGGAATTTACTATGGTAGAAAATGAGCTTAAATTTTTTTCCTTGTGGGTAGATCAACTTGGGTTCACATTTTGGGCTTTTAAGCCTACAGATTCTCCCTAAAGAAATCTGTTAACCAAACAAGAGCCTCATAATAAAATGCAGTCTGCAATAAGTCAAATGCCCATTTTTGCTTTTATGTGGAGTCTAAGGATCTGCTAAGAGCTGTTACTCCTTGGTGTCAAGGCAGCACCCCTTCAGGAACTGATAGAAGAATAACAGAATCTTTAGTATTCCAGGTTAAAAAAATCTTTCTACCCAAAGAGAGCTCTATGAATCATCTCTCACAGGTCAGGAATGCTGACAGTGCATTACTTTTGTTATTTCTTTGGCAGCTATGCCTCTGAGGTCCACGTTGTCAGATGAGGAAAAGGTTTAACATTGAGGCAGCATTGATTGGTGTTAGGGAAATACCACCCTAATTCAGGTCAGGACCTGGCCATCAGAGACCTCAACATAATTGATAATAAAAGCTGGGAAAAAATGAGTGACATTGTAGGTGGTACCGTTAAACATACGTACTCCTTTATTCCTCCCAAGACCCCTCTGAGGAAAGTGCTATTAATTTCACTTGATAGGAATGGGACTGGGGCTGAGAGGTGAAGTCACTTGCCCAAGAATGTATATAGCTAGTAACTAGCAGAGTTGAGTTTCAAAACTAGGTAAACAGGTGCTATGATTCCATGTTGGTTTTTCTAGGTTCTAACTGAATTCCGCTGGAATGCTGGATTTGAATAGGATTAGGGATTTTTATGGAATAGTAGTTTAAATGAATCTACAAAGCATGCTGAATTTCCTTTCCTGTTTTTTCACATTTATTGGTTTAACATGTATCAGAAAAACTTTTTCCAATTTTTTTTTCTTTTTAGAGAATTTAATAAACTAACTTCAATCACTTTTAATACTTACATCATAGAAGTTACCATTTTTTCATAGCTACTGTTTACCAACCATTATATTTTTAAGATATATTAAGCCTCACCACAGCAGTGCTGCCAGGTAAGGGATTGGATTTACAGATGTGTAAATGACTGGACTGTAGAAATATCCTTGTTTTTATCCTTACCAGTATTCCAGTGGTAATCATTTAGCATCTAGCAAAAAGAATTTTCTTCTCTCTTCCTCCTACACTTTAGCCTCTTCCTACCACATTCCTTTATAATATTTTTAATCCTCACCCGAGGATCTTTTTTTGATTTGATAGAGACAGAGAGATCTGAGAAACTCTGATCGGTTGCCTCCTATACATTCGCCAACTGGGGATTGAACCCACAACCTTTTGGTGCACGGGGCGATGCTCCAACCAACAGAGCTACCTGGCCAAGGCCACATTCCTTTATAATTTTGGGAGGATGCCAAACCAGTGTCTGTGGATAGGTCAGCTACTTTATCTTTTTGTCTCTACTGCCTGGTACATTAGCTTGTGTATAGCTGTGATATTTCTGCACGTATGGCTATGTAAATTACTACATTGGACTTCCTCCAAATCTGTCTTATACAAAAGTGTTAAAATGTGCCCTGGCTGGCGTAGCTCAGTGGATTGAGCGCGGGCTGCGAACCAAAGCATCGCAGGTTCGATTCCCAGTCAGGGCACATGCCTGGGTTGCAGGCCAGGTCCCCAGTGGGGACCACATGAGAGGCAACCACACATTAATGTTTCTCTCTCTCTCCTTCTCCCTCCCTTCCCCTCTCTAAAAATAAATAAATAAATAAAATCTAAAAAAAAAACAATAAAAAGAAGCCCTCTTTAAAAAAAAAAAGTGTTAAAATGTGTTAGAAGAGGACTGTTAGCCTATTTACTTGGTTTGTTAAATGAAGAACAATTCAGTTTCCAAAATGCTTAGCTGCATGGATGAGTAACTATTTTATTGATTGGAGTTCAGAGTTTTAAGTGAGATTTATGAAATTTTAGAGGTTGCTCACTGTTATGTATTACAGAGTGGAGGAGGAGAGGGGCAACATAGTATTAGCTGATAGTAGCTCATTTAATACTTGGAAAGCCTGAGATTGCAAGTCTAGGACAGAACTGACAGTTTTCCAGTTCTTCTAAGTCTAACTTCCTTCCTCTCTTATTCTCTTGAACTTATGAAATAAATTAGCACACTCATTACTGTAGTAATTTAGGCAGAAAAGGAAATGAAAATAAGTTCCTGTCTACCACTTTGTTTCCTCATTTCTGAAATTATTTGACTATAAAGTTGCATAGTTAGAATTGTGTTTCTCATTTCATAACCAATGATTATAAATAACTTAAAAAGTTATTCTGGATTCTCTTTCTGTTTTGAAAATAAGGTACTAAGAATTAAAGCCAAGGAAGAAATGAGACTTTAAGGCAACTCCCCTTCCCCAGCCCAGGTAGGATGCTCTGAATACTTCCAGGTCAATCACCAGACCTGTCTGTACATTGTACTTTAAGTTCTCACTTTTTTGTCTGTACCAGATTCTAGGGAATTCCTTCTGGTGGCAGTGGGAGTTCCTTAGAGGGACTGATTATTTCTACCTAGCTGTTTTGGCCTGTGAGTAGTGGCATAAAAAAGCAACTATTTAATTCTGCTTGTGGGTTGAATGGTAGTTCGGCTGGTCTCACTGGAGCTTACATGTCTGCATTGATCCAGTACGTCTGTTGGGGCTGACTGAGCTCAGCTGGGACGGCTGGTGCTTCTGGACCTCTTGTTCCATGTGGTCTTTCTTTATCAAGGAAGCTGGACTGAACTGCTTTATGTTTAGACTCGGTAGTTTTCCAAGAGGGTGGAAGTGAAAGCCAGAAGGCCTCAAGGCTTGGCTTTGGAAGTCATTAAATATCCCTTCTGCTATATTCTTCTGGTCCAAGCAAGTCCCAAGGCCAACCCAGATTTAAGAGGTAGGGAAATTGACTTTATTGATGGGAGGAACAGCAAAGTCACATTACAGAGGTATGGACACAGGGAGTTGTGAATCATTTTTGTAACAATCTACCACATAATCCACACTGATTTGTTAGTATTGTATCAAAAAAAACCTCCTAGGCAGGTATGGCTCAGTTGGTTGGAGTGTTGTCCCATATACCAAAAAGTTGTACGTTTAGTCCCTGGTTGGGGTGGGTATAGGAGGCAACCAAACAATGTTTCTCTTTCACATTGATTTTTCTCTTTCTCCCTTTCTTTCTCTCTAAAATCAAAAGAAATTTTTAAAAATTAAAAAAAAATGCCATCCTCTAGAGGCAGCTATTACACATTACAGGTCCTTTAGTGATCCTTATTGCCACCAGCAATGTGAACTTTGCTATTACTATTTTAAATTTGGTGAAATCATATCAAAATGGTGTTGAAAATATGTAGGTGGACTAAAATATTTTAGAGATGGTCTCCATTCTTACAGGTTGCGGGCGAGGGTTCTGGTTCTCTCATTCTGACCATAAGGGAAACAGAATCTTGCTTTCCTATGATACAATAAAAGAAAAGAAGCCCACTAGGTTGTGTGAGAGGGTAGTGCAATATTGATTAAAACAATCTAATAATTCTAATTCAAATGAGTATTTGTTGAACTACTCTTTTGTTCTAGTTACCTATTATAGGTGACTTGCAGAGCTCAAAGATAAATCAAGATAGTTAAACATTTAGAACAGAAAATTATTTACAATTTGATGATGGGAATAGCCTTGAGGAAGAAGGGAGGGGGTTACAAGGTAGATCCAGTATAAACATGGTATCTCTCTGAGGATAGACTGGTTTTGATGGTTTTGGAAACTTTAAATAATGCTGCTTCTTAATGAATAATGAGGAAATGACACCTTTTCCTTATCTGTGGAAGGCAAGAGAGATATCTTGGTAATCTAAATTGCAGAGAGTAGTCATCTTCCATATTTGAGTGGTAGACTCTCCTGCCCTTGGCCAAGGTTGTACTCAACTGTTGAATCAGTGTAACTGATTATGAAAGTGATGCTAAAGGTTTGTATTGCTTGAGAAGATACTGGAGCTAAATATAGTCTTAGGCTTTAGTGACTATGGATATGCTTGGGCAAATTCTTGTTCTTCAATAATAGTTATGAATATTCTTGAAGATCCATGCTTGGGAATGCTTCGTCATGGGAACTCTTAAGAAAGATATTGTCTTAGATTATGTGGACAAGATTGTTTAAATAGTGCTGGGTATTCTCTTGAGGGAGAACTTTGAAAGGAAAATTTCATGGGTGGTGCAGAGATGGGTCTCCTCAGTTCTGGATTGGCTGAATGGAGCCTGAGGCTGCTGAACCACCTAGGACAGCTTCTGGACTATCTATGATTCTAATTTTCCCAGTGTGTTGAACAAATATCCTCATTTTCTCTATAAGCCAGAACATGAAAAAAGTTAGGCAGGATATAGCAGTGCTTTGGAAATGTTTGGGGATGTGGACAGATACTTTTTTTCCTATGTCAGTCAGGCTTCTTGGTGACAAACAACAGAAATTTGAGTCTAGCTAATTTAATCCACACTTGAGTTGTCTGTCCATGTCAAATTTATTTCTAGATCAGTAAATATTTGAAAGTATTTTCTACATAAGGCACTGAACTTCAGTTTAAGTCTATAAAGATAATTATTTCTCATAGGAGAGAAGATATTTTCTCCTGCTATACAGAAAATTTAAGACGTTTGATCTTGCCTGGTGTCTGTCCTGTTGTAGTTAAAGGGGAGGATCTGTTTATCTCTGCTGATTGGTTCAGAATTAATTATTTGGTGACAGTCTCACTAAAGGGGGAATTATAATCACAAATTTATAATCTTGATCAATTACTTAAACCCCGTTATATAAATATTTTAATTCCTGTTAGCTTCTAACAATCTCTACAGGCCAGTTACAGTGTCACTTCTTTCCGTAGACCCTTTTCTTCCTATGGAAGTTGTAAAAAGTTCATATTGGTCTCATATGCCATTTGTTTGTAGTCTTGTCATTAAAAATATTTGAATACAGGTGGCAGGTTGCCTTTAGGGTTCAGTTTTTGAGGCCCTTGAGAAAGAGAAGTAAAGATAAGGAAGACCAGTCCTAAAGAGGTTCTTAGAGAAAGGTAATGGGAGAAGAGATATTTAAACAAACAAACATAAAAGGCCCATGTGTGCAGATCTACAGATAGCCAGAAATATCCTCTCTAAAGTATTGTAAAAGTTGCCTCTTTCTATCCTTCCGTGAATCTCACTTTTGATTGACTTCCTGGGTTGTTCCTTTCCTCCTCAAGACTACCTTGTGAGTTCATTAAACTGATCATCATCGTTTGGCAAGGTGGGCCAGGGCGAGGTAGGAACACTACTAAGAACAGGCCATGTAACTTAATCTTATCCTAAACCCCCTAGCAGCAGTTTTAGGCTCTGTTGTCTCTGCTTAAAGAGGCTTTGTAATTTTATAGAATTATTTAGTGGATTTTGTTAGTGAAAGATCAGAATGTATGCTTGGATATTTTTCTAGATAGTTGCACATGTTTCTGAAGTATAGTGTGTTTAAATCTAATTTATGCAAGTTAAGTCACATTCCATTACATGTGCTCGTTTATTTTTGCAGTAAATACCCTTTGAAGACCCCAATTTATTTGTGTTTAAATGTGAATGCAATGCTGAGAAAGTCTCTCTCTGTTTATGTGTGTGTATTATACATAAATATTTATTTTCAATAAAACAGTTTTTGTTTTAATTGGAGTAATATATTTTGTTTGCCTACAGAGATTAGCTACTGTTCCCTCAAATTAGGCTTTTGAAGAAAGGGCCAATTTTGGTACTTTTCTTTGGATAGTTTCACAATGATTCTTTGTTGTGTTATTGTCCTGTGTTTGATCCAAGTCTTTCATCAGTTTTTCACCATATAGAAATCATAGATGATATACCGGGTTGTTTGAGACATATATACCACATCCCAGGTGATGTTCAGCTTTTGGTTTGGGGTGTTTATGGGCAATAAGTTGGTTCCAATTTATGATTGCACAAGTCCTTAACTGAATGTTAAATCTTTAGAAGCTTTGCTGTATAAAGTAAAATTCATAGGTGCCAGGGATCGGGATCTGATATGTTTGGGATCCATCATTCAGTCCACTACAGTCTGCCTTCTGGCCCCCAAATATTCCATCTGCCCCGTGTTCAAAATGCATTCACCCTATAGGTCAAATCTAGATATCACCTAGACTCTAGTGTGATCCATTCTGACACAAAATTTCTCTCAATCTGTGGACCTAGAAATGAGAAGACAAGTTACCTGTTTCCAAAATACAATGGTGGGTCAGGCATTGGGAAAAATTGACAAGAGAATAGGAGACAATTGAAGGACAAAAGGAGTCAGCGGTCCGAAGCAATTTCAGAGTTCAGCAGGGCAAATTCCTCCAGGTTTCAAGACCTGAGAATAATCCTCTGCCTTTAAATATTTCCTAAAGACAAATTTCCAAGAAGTAAAGGAACATATTTATTTAAAAATTTTTCTTGTAGCCCTGGCTGGCATAGCTCAGTGGATTGAGCGCGGGCTGCAAACCAAAGCATCGCAGGTTTGATTCCCAGTCAGGGCACGTGCCTGGGTAGTGGGCCAGGTCCCCAGTGGGGACCACATGAATGGCAACCACACATTGATGTGTCTCTCTCTCTCCTTCTCCCTCCCTTCCCCTCTCTAAAAATAAATAAATAAAAATCTTAAAAAAAATTTTTTTTTCTTGTATATTGCCCTTTCACCAGAAAAGATATATCAATATACTGTTTTCCACCAGCAATGTGTTGTGCTAGTGGTTATTTTACCTAGTCATTTAGATCAGTATGTTATCATTAAGACATACATATGTGTATTTATAAAATAAAACCTAAGTGTTGCTAACCTCACATGAACAAAAATTTTAACTTTTTTTGTGTTAGTGCCTTTTCATAATTCTTTCATAATTTTGCTTTACTATTTATACCCTTGCCAGTTTTTAAATTTTTCTTGATTTGTGTGATATCTTTATTTATTTAGAGTTTCTGATTTTGTATTGCAAGAATTTTCCCAAGTTTTCATTTTAATTTTTTAGTTTTTTTGCAATATACAGAATTTGCCTTTTAATAGTCAAATCTGCCAGTTTGTATAGAGTACCTTCTGCATATATAGTTTGAATGTCCTTCCTTACTCGCTGTCAAATAAAAATGATTTCGAAGTGAATATTTGGTACCTGAAAGGCAAAATATGGGGACAATTCATGTCCTACTATGCTTATTTCTGAAAATGGTGTGTCTGGTCTTCGGAATTCACATCCTGTAGAAAGCCCACCCCTGAGACCAGGAACCAGGGCCCAGAGCTCTGTGATCTTCCCTGCAGTCTTGTCCACCTCTCATGACTTATCCAGAAGCTCAGATCTCTGCGAAGGTGCCAGGCCGAGCAGGGTGGGCTCTCTAATACATCCTTTGAGTCCACTAAGGTGGGAAAGTATTTGGATTGCAGAGATGTTGTTTGAGTAGGTAGATAAATGTGTAATAAACTATGAAGAGTGAACGCTGGAAAAAGGATCCTTAAAATGTACATGAAACCAAGATGGCCTTAAAAATGCTTAAAAACCAAACTCTGCTACAAAGTTTCCATATACTAAAATCCTAAAGAAATGATTTACAAGATTTATTGACATAGAAAGAAATATGGTCAGTGGGTAAATCATGTTACAAAGTAGTATAATGGCCTGATTTTAATTACAGAGAAAAAATATATTATATAGAAAATAGTCTGTAATAGACAATGATTAGTTTGGAGTACTTGGACTTGTATATAAATATTTCTTAAAACTAAATATTTTATAGGTGTATATACAATAGTTTATATATTTTTGTTTTATCTTTCCTAAATTTTCTGTTTTTTTAATAAATGGATATTGTGTGTGTAATATAAAACATTGATATCTCCTTCCTCTCCACCCCAATAAAATTGCTCCAAATAAGTGATTATTTGGCATACCTTTGATACTAATTTGAAGTTGACTCTACCATGATTTTTTTTAGCCCATTATGGTTGCAAATGCTTCAGGTTCTGCACTCAGTTGTGTATATTACATTTGAGAGAAAATGATATTTGTCAAACTAAGGCATTAAAGTATAACACTAGATAGGTAGTAGTTTAGCATTTTTCAGTATAACTGCTGAGGTAAATGATTTTTATAGTGATGTTTTCATTCATAAAAGTGTTAGCATCTTTGAACAATATAATCTTGAAGTACTGAGCATTGTTTTCTGTTTTACTGGAGCGTAATGAATGATATTTACTTTTTCTTAATTCTTTGCTGCCTTTCAAAATACTATATTAACTATATGTTAAAGCAAATTTTTCTTCCTTTTGGTATGAATTTCTTATGCCCTCAGAATAGTACCTGTTTTATAGTACTTGAAACTTTTACTTTTTATTTGTTATTTCTTAGGTAAACGCAAAGCACTGAAGTTGAATTTTGCAAATCCACCTTTCAAATCTACAGCAAGGTTTACTCTGAATCCCAATCCTACAGGAGTTCAAAACCCACACATGTGAGTATATCTGTAATCAAATAAAAGGCTCAACTCAAGCAAAGGTTTAAAGTTATTATATTTTATGAATTTTTTTGAGTTGCGAGGTTGGTATTTCCATTCTTTTTATGGGCCATTTGAGATATTACTATTTGAACTTAAATAGAAAGCTATTTGTGCTATAGTCTGAAGTAGGTAAGCACAATTTTTCTTTTTAAAATTTACTTGAAGGGAAAAATAGCTGATGATTCAGCTATTATTTTTCAGATATTTATATCTTTTTAATTTCTGTATCACTGAAATGAGAATATTGTTTATACCTTTCTTTCTGGATTTCCAGTTAAATTGTAAGTGGTATTTAGGAAATTTAATTCTCTCCTGTAGATCTGCACTGATCATCCCCACTGACTAGGTGACAAAAAAGAACCCATTCTTAGTAAACTTACTTCCTGTAAGATTTCTACCTCATAGTCAATTGAACAATGTGTGTATGTCAGTGTACAGATGTCAGTGATTAATTTTTAAATTTGTTCCCTGAATATTTTTATTATAAAATAAATATAACATCTCACTGAAAGTATTAGAAACATCTGTTAATTTAAAACAATATCTTCAGAATAATACTTTACAGAAATCTTTGATTGAATTGCTGTATTAATAGATAATATCTTTCCTCAGAAAATCCTGTCATGAACGGAATCAAAAGCAGTGGCTTTACATTTATATTCATGTCCATAAAAATAGTTTCCACCCAGTTCTGGTATTGAGAAGTATAAAGCAAATGGTAAAAAGTATGGTTAAAAAGCTGTCAGAATAACTTATTTTATAGTTTTCAGTAATTTCTCAACAATTTATATTTATACCTTATTAGACTACAGGCATATTTGTTCCTCCCAAAGAGGCATTTTTGTTGCTACTTTCTTGGTTTTTGATGTTAGGTATCCATTGTATTTACAAACAGTAACAAATGGGTGGAAGAAAGTGTCTTGCAATAGGAATGCTGAAAATATTTTAACAGCAGTGTCTAGAAGGGAATAAATGTGTATGTATGTGTATGTGCTCTTACACTTCCACCTGTAACTTTAAAGGGAATGAAAGATATTTTAAATGAAAACTGCAGTAACGGTTTATTTAAATGGGAATCGTATCGGTCAGTTTATTTAGACTGATGTTCATAATGAGATTTCTTGTCAGAGCTCAGCCTAGAGTCCCAGCCTTTGTACCTTCTCTGAAATCTCAAGTGGGGGCCATAGTATTGAGGAAGGAAACTCTTAGTACTTCTTAATTAGTCAGAGCCTCAGCAGCAAGGAAACACTCTCCAAAGAATTTCCTTCCTCCTTTCCTAGAATTTTCAGTGAAAGCTAGTACAAAACTAATTCTTAAACATAGTCTACTTACCTTGGTTGCTAGCTGAACCGTATATTTGAAGTCTAAGAAAGATGTGCAGTAATTGCCAAACTTGAGATATTTCTTTTTCATCTTTTCTTTTCTTTTTCAAGTCCCCTTGGACAAAGAGAAAGACAACCCTACATATTTAGAACTGGAAAATCATTCACATATATTTGAACTCTTTTCCCTCAAGAGTTTCTTCATATATTGAGAACTTGCGGACAAAATCTTTTTACCTAATTTTTTTAGGATGGAAATAGTGGGGAAAAGCTTTCTTACAAAATTTGAGTCAGTTAGTTGCTTTTTTTGTTTGTTTTTGTTTTTGTTAAACCAACTTCATAATAATCCTATAACCAGCTAGGTTTCTTATCCTTTGTCTCTTCCTAGGAAGTATTAAAAGTTTGAGAAGACAAAGTAATAGGCATTTTTACTGCTGGATAGACTCTCGAGTATTTGATTTTGGTGTGTAAAATCTTAGACCCATACTTTGTTTGAATTTTGTTACTGCACTGGTTTATTATCTGGATCCAAATAGCAACACCCTGCGTAGACATTGGTTGAAGACAGCAACTTAGGGCAGCACATCCCCTAGGCAATCCACCCTCCCGCCCTTTTCATAAAGGAATGTTTTGTGTTCTTCCTCTGAATTGTGTGCTATCAGGCACTGAAAACCACTGTTGGCACTGTTTAGAGTAAGTGGTTTGCAGTTAGAAAATATAACTTGAGGTTTGTGGGGGGTTTGAAGAAGATACCTCTGTGCTATTTATATGTTTCCTCCTTCTAAAGATTTCTTTGCACTTTAGTTGCTAATATAAATATAAAACTCTTTGAACTAAGGAAAATATAAGATGTACTATATAAGCAATTAATGAAGTTAAGCTACATCCTGGGAACAAGTTTCTGATTATCAGGTGCTTGATGTCTTCTGGCTACAAGGTTCTGTGAGACACTAAAAAAAAAAAAAAAAAAGCACTGTGTCCTTATTTTCTGTGAACCAACAGTTAAAACAAATTATATGAAATGATAGTTGGCTATAGCAATTCAGAAGTAAGGAATAAGGTAATACAGATTGAATGTCAAATGAATGGTGCAGCAGGGTTGGGGGGAAGATCTTTAGATAAAGAGTTTGGTGAAGAGTTTCATGAAACAAGATTTGAATTGGATTTCAAAAGACTAGAGAATGGAGGATGGTATTCTGGTGAGTGTAGTATAAAACTATAATTGTAGCAGAGGTGTTACTTATATATTACCTATTTCTGTCTCTCATTGGAAATTTTTAGCATTTTTTCCTTTGTTCCTGTATTCTGTAATTATATGAGGAAATGCTTAGGTTCAGATCATTTTTCTCTGTGTACTGGAAGAACTGTTTCAGTTTGAAGATTCGTGTATCTGTTCCTGAGAAAATTTCTGCTGCTTTTCTGTTTTTAATAGATTCTTTTATGTTTTTTCTATTCTCTCTTCCTGAAATGTGTGTTATTTGGATGTTGGACATCTTGAATTTTGTGGGTCTTTGACTTTTCTTTTGTATTTGCATCTCTTTTCTTTTTCCTCTCTCTCTATACCTTGGGAGATTTCCTTTATTTTCTGACTCTAATATAGAACATTCTGTTTTGATTTTAATTTCCAAGAGTTGATTGTGGCTTTTTCTTAGTATCCTGTTCTTAATTTCTGTCTTATGATTCTTGATTGTTTATAGATAGTTGAGGATGAGGAAATTAGAAGGCCATTTGGAAGCTCTAGTTATTGATGGTCCACTGGAGAATGAGCTTGCCTTTAATTTTCTGTTAATGGCTTGAGAGCTGGCTATCAGGCCTTCCATATTCCAGATGCCAGAATAGTAAGTAGGACCAATAGTCATCCTAGGAGGCCTGGTTCTTTTCAAATAGTATGTTTATTTTCTTTAGAGACATGTTCTTTTTTAAAGATTTTAGTTATATGTAGACAGAGGGGAAGGGAGGAAGAAAGAGAGGGAAACATCAACCTGTGGTTGCCTTCTGCGCGCCCCCTACTGGAGACCTGGCCAACATGGCCAGGCATGTGCCCTGATTAGGAATCAAACCAGCGACCTTGCCATTAGTAGGCCAATACACAATCTACTGAGTCATACCAGCCAGGACACTCTTTTATTATTACTATTTTGAGGGGAGGGTGAAGAGGAAAGGAGGAACCAACGAGACCTTTCTTTTGGAAAGAATTTTAATGTTCATCTGTTTCTAGGCCTTCATACCTTCCAACTATGGATCCTCTCTAAGGTTCTGTTGGGACCATTATTTATCTTTCATCTCTGCTGTGTGCTCCTTCCCATCATGTGTTGTAGGCTATAGTTTTCTTTATTACTATTTTTTAAAAAACTTTTAATTATGGAAAGTTGCAAATATATACAAAGCTAGAGAGTGGCAGATGAATCTGTATGTATTTATCCATCAGCTTTAGCAGTATCATCAGTTAATGTGGCCAGTATTGTTTCTGTCTGTTCCTCAATTCCCTCTGCCCCCTTAGTTTTAACCAAATTTTAGACATATTATTCCGTCTATTAATATTTCAGGGTGTATTTCTGAAAGACAAGGACTTTTTTAAAAAACATAACTATAATACCATTATTACATCTCATAGAATAAGTAGTTCTTTAGTATCATCAAATAAATATATTATTGTACTTCAACTTTTTTATTTTAATAGTTTGCAGTGGGATGTCAACAAAGTCCTGTGATGCACCTGGCTGGTAAGCCTGAAATCAGAGTCCCTTCTTGTGGAATTGATCGGTTTTTGCTTCATTTACACATTTTTGTCTGCTCTTAGGCATTCAGAAAATTTGTTCAAATCTTTCAGTTTTTCATTACTTTCTTTTTTAAAACATATCATTATTTTTATGTAAGTCCTTGGAGAATGAGGGGAGAACCTTAACAGGAAACCTTTGTTTTTAATTATTATTGGTTAAAATTATTATGCACATTTCTAACATATAAAAAGTGAACATTATAGAGACTTTTGTATCTACTACCTAAATGTAACAGATGTTAACATTTTGCCCTTTGGCTCTTTAAATGAAAGATTAAGCGGTAAAACTAAAGAGTAAAAGGAAAAACTGAAGAAAAATGTGTGGCTACCTTTTAAATTTCCATCAGGATTGGATTAGACTAGGCATTCTAAGTCTTTTTATTACCCTGGAATTTTTTTAAAAAAATTATTGTGGCAGGCTTATGCTGAAGTCATGTTCTGTATATAAATTTGACATGAACAGTAGTAGATATTCTGTTATATTCTATGCTTTCGTCAATATGAGTAATGTGTGAATGCTCTCAGTGTACTGAATCATTTAGAATGCACCAAATACAATTGTTATTCTGAAAGAACAGCACCTTTATCTTCACAACATATCAGAATTGTACAAGAAGAAATACTAGAGTAAAAGCTAACATTGGAAATGTGTAATGATGCATACAGATATATTTAGAGGCTTAAGTGAAACATTTTGGAACCGTATGTTCTAAGTTTAAGGGAATGTCTTTGTTGAGACCTCTAGTATCTCAATTATCTATATTACATTTGAGCAGAAAAAGGCTCAGTTATACTATAGAACAGCTAGAAGTTTTAAAATTCCCCAGTTAATCATTAGTTTTCTTTATTTTTATTTTTAATTTTTTAATCCTCACCTGAGGATACATTTATTCATTTTAGAGAAAGAGGAAGCATTGGTGGGGGTAGGGGGGAACTGGAGAGAAACATCAATATAAGAAAGAAACATTGCTCAGTTGCCTTTTACATGCACCCTGATCAGGAATTGAACCCTCAACCTAGGTATGTTCCCTGACCATGAATTGAACACACAAAGTTTTGGTGTATGGAATGATGCTCCAACTGAGCCACCCAGCCAGGGCCATTAGTATTCTTTTAAAGAACATTTTTAAATATTGACTTTAGAGAGAAGAGGTGTGGAGAGGGGAGAGAGAGAGAGACAGACAGACAGACATCAATTTGTTGTTCTACTTATTTATGCATTAAATGGTTGCTTCTTGTACGTGACCTGACTGGGGATGGAAACCGCAACTTTGGGGATTGGGGTGATTCTCTAACTAACTGAGCTACCTGTCCAGGGCCTAATCATTAGTATTTTTAATTCCATGATGAACTGACTCAGTAGAGTTTTATCTTAAAAATTAGAACAGTAATTATAAGTCATCTAGGCACTTATTGCTGGTTAAATTGTGGAAACTTTGTTTAAATTTTATTATCTTGGATTAACCATTTTGTTTAATTTTTGAGTCCTAGTTTATAGCCCAGCATCATCACTACCTTTGTGTCACTTACTCTGGTCTCAATTCAGGCCTTGAATTAGAATAGTGACGTGACTTTCATTATTTTATATGGTAAATTAGAAGAGAGGGAGATGAGGTGTGTGTGTGAGAAAGTATTGATTCAGTTGTGTGCTGCATTCTTCAAATAAAATCTTATGTATGACCCTGATAGGTTACGTGTTTGTGAGGTGGGAGAGGGCTCTAGTCTTCTCTGCTCTTATTCCGCAAAGTTCCTAGAACATCTCTGGTTAATTGCTAAGTATGAAAACCACCCTTATACATGAGCTTAAAGGTGGGTTTTTTTTTTTAATCTATGAAAATTTTTAACACAATTCAGTGATTTGGAATTTCGACAGTTCTATAGTGGAGCACTTTCACAAAATGATAGTAGTGGTAGAAATATTTATAGGTATACATCACTACCACAAAATTTTCACACCGAAAGATGTTAAATGCTATGGTATAAGCTTTTTATTTTTGGCTAGTTTAGATTTACTGCTGCAAACTTTTTCTTATTGTGACAAATATCTCTAATGTAAATACAACCATTTCTAAGTGTACAGCTTTGTGGCATTAAGTACATTCACTTGGTTGTGCACCTGTCCCTACCATCTATCTTCAGAACTCTTTCATTTCTCACACTGAAACTCCGTATCCATTCAGCACTGACTCCTCACTCCTCCTCCCAACCCCAGCCCCTGGGAGACACCACTCTACTTTCTGTCTCTATGAATAGACTACTCTAGGTATCTCATATAAGTGGAATCACACAATATTTTGGGTCTGGCGTATTTTACTCAAAGTAATATTTTTATACTCCGTCTGTGTTGTAGTATATGTCAGAATTTCTCTTTTAAGGCTGGATAATATTTTACTGCATGTGTATGTGACATTTTATTTACACATTCATCTGTGATGGACATGTGGGTGTTTCTCCCCTTTAAGTGCAGTGAGTAATGCTGCTGTGTGAGATGCTCTTTCAAAGCTTGCTTATTGTACTCCTTAAAGGTCAGAGGAATTGAATCTTGCCTCAGTCCCACATTCTGTCTCAGTGCACCAGGCTGTTGTGGTTTGTCCTCTTAGGTGAGAGCTCACTGCAGGAGGGATTAATCAGCAGAGGGTGTGGGTGAGCTGATTATCTACGTGGCCCACACCCTAGGGATTCTCTAATGTAATCCTCCTCAAGCTGGGGTTGATGACTCTGGTACTGAGGGTTAATTCTGGGATGTTTACTTAAAGAAATTAATGATAAATGCTGTTGAGTTGGTTGTCTACTAAAAGTGAATTGAATTTTGGTGCTTTTTAAATCATACGTGTTTTTGAATCAGAGACTTAGGCAGACATTTAAAAGATACCCCTATTGCTTTAACCTGTGGTCCCACAAAGTTCCGCTCTTTAAAGAAATGTCTGTTTTGTTTTGTTTTGTTTTGCCTTTGATGAGGTTTCCAACCAATTCTAATCAGGTAGTGAGTTTTTAAGTTCTGATTTAGTTCAGAATATTATAGAGGTCTTTTGCCTTTAATGCAGGAATGTTTCTGGAAACTTGTATCTATTAATAAGGAAGTATGCTATTTAAGGGAAACATCATATCTTTTCAGGGTGTTTTTTTATTGTCATTTACAGATGAGTCAAAGTATAATTATATTACTGTCCTTGAGCAAATTTGTTTTCCCCAGAGTCAATAATTGTCTCATTTAATGGTTCCACATGAATCTTCTCTCAGCATAATTAAATACATTAGTTTTTGTTTTGTTTTCTTTTTGTTTTTAGAGTTGTGTCTCCATCTGTATTGCTGTAATCTGAAGTAGTTGTACTGTTAGGCTGGCTTCATTGCTGTTGCTGTTGTTTTGTGAATGCCTATATTACTCTCTTGATTTTAATTCCCTGCTTCTGGGATTTCATGTTGTTGTTGTTTTTGTTTGTTTGCTTTTTCAGTTTTCCAGCACATTTTGGGGGTGTATATCTTTTAATGGCTTCCTGAGATGTGTTTTTTCTTAGTAAGGTTTTTGGATCTTTGCATTTCTGAAAATGCCTTTATCTACCCTCTTAATAGTTTAATAGTTTTATTGGCTATAAAGTTCTCGGATATAAATTTTTCTTCAGAGTTTTAAATATATTGCTCCAGTGTTTCGAGGGTTACTGTTAAAAAGTTATATACCATTGTGACTTAGAAACTTTGGAATATGACCTACTTTTGGGGGGTGTATGTACACATATGATTTTAGGGTTTTGTCTTTTCCAGTGTCTGAAATCTCACTATATCTGTTTGGTTTTATTTTCCTTTTATTTTATCTTCTCTTTCCTTTATTTTTTTCTCATACTGAGCTCTTGGTAGAATCTTTCAATCTAGAAACTACTGTCTTTCATTCTAGGATAAATGATTTATTTATCACTTAGTCTTTTGATTTTTCTCTTCTAGTAGCTCTGTTCCTGGAATGCCGCTTTTAGGTTTTGGGCTTGTTAGTTTGAGTCCTTATTTTTCTTGACATTTTTTCCCCTTCAACTTTATATATATGATATTTTCACTTTTTTGTTTTTGTGTTTGGTTGCTCCTTGGTGTTCATGTTCTCTCTCTCTCTCTCTCTCTCTCTCTCTCACACACACACACACACACACACACACACACACACTGAGTCCACAAAAAGCTGATTGGAAACTTTGTGATTTGACTGGTGGGAGTCATAGTGAATTGAAGAGGAGAGGTGCCTCATTTTTTTCCTTTGGAGGATTCCAAAATGTCAGTATCAGGAGGTCTTTTCTTCTTTTCTTTTGGGAAAAATCTTTTTCTTCCTCCTATGAGGAAAATAAAGTATCACCTGTAATGGTGGTAAGTTGGTTAGACTGGGTTGCTGAGAAAAGGAATATATGTCAGTTTACAATTCTGCAGTGGATCTAGGCAAAGTCAGCTACATATGTTGCTATTGTAGAGGTTTTTATTTAATCCACCATACTACATTTCTTTTTTATTAAATCCTCACCCAAGGATATGTTTATTGATTTGAGAGAGAGCAAAAGGGGAAGAGAGAGAAACGTTGATGTGAGAGAGAGAAACATGGATGTGAGAGAGAAATATTGATGGGTTGCCTTCCATATGAGCCCCAACCAGGGATTGAACCTGCAACCTAACTGTGTGCCCTGAGCAGGGATCAAACCCACACCCTTTTAGTTTATGGGACGACACTCCAACCAAGTGAGCCACATCAGCCAGGGCTAATCATTTTAAATTAAAAACAGTTTTAAAGAAAAACTTGGTGCTAGTGAAGTGTATTTTTTAAATTAAAAATGTTTAATCCTTCACAGAGTACCAGTTTTTGACCCTTCTATTTTAGGAGGCTATGGAAGTAATTCTGTCCTCTCACCCTTGACACTATTGGTATTATAGGCTGGATAATTCTTTGTGATGGGGCTGTCCTGTGCATTGTAGGATGTTTAGCAGTATCTCTGGACTCTACCCTCTAGATGGCAGTAGCACCTTCCTCCTCCAGTTGTAATCAAAATTGTCTCCAGACATTGTCAAATGGCCCTTGAGGTGCAAAATTGTCAGTGGTTGAGGACTGCTGGTGCGGAGAGCATTGCAGGTTCACACAGGTGACCACTATTGCCTCTCTTCTGACAGAGGGGCTGCTGAAGGCAGTTATAAGAGGTTTTTTCATTCTTATCGTGAAGTTTGAGTGGATACCAAAAAGGGGAAGTTTGGGAATGAAATAAAGATATCTCAGAGTCCACGCAGTGCATCAAAGCTTTCTGAGCAACCGATAGCTGTCAGAAACTGAAGCAACTCAATACACATTCTTTCATGCATTCAACAAGTGTTCGATGAATACCTAACCTTTACTAGGTACTATGGTAGGCACAGGGCATTTCATGTTAAAAAAGAGAGAGATGTGATTGCTACTTCCTGAAGATTAATGTTTAGAGGTAGACACAGGGATTCAGCAAAATACACAGGGGCTGGGCCAAGGGAGATTTATGGTTGTGAGACTGAACATTTATTATTATATTATTGTTTATTAATTATTATATTATTTTCCACATGCACAACTGTAGATCAACTTTTGCCCACCCCTGTATATTTTTCAAAAAATATTTTATGTGTAATTATAAGTAGTTTGTATACTATTGAAGGAAGAGCACCAAATGCTATGAGAATAAAAGAGGAACCTCATTTAGAGTGGAGATGTTGGAGAGGTGAGGTAGTCATTGAAAGCCTCTAAGCCTGTGTAGGATTTTAGCAGATTTGAAAAGAGACTGATTGATGGATAAGAGTATTCCAAATGGAGGGAATAGCATGTATTTGAAGTTGTAAGACATCAAGGTGGGAAAGATTCAGCTTTTCATGGAACTGAATGAATGACAGTTTAATTAAAGATTGAAAAAATGAGAGGGAAAAGTGGATTTAAAATAAGTAGAGATGTAGTGATGGACCAGGTAATGCATGGCCTTGGCGGTGAAGATGTGGGATGACATCCACAGTGCTGTGGGTAAGTGTGGAAGGGTTATACATAGGTGAGTGGCATGATTTAATTTATGTTCTAAAGTGATGATTCTGACTGCTGTGTGGAGTATGTAGTTGGAAGGAGGCAAATGGAATCAGGGAGTCCTAGTAAGGTTGTGGTTGCATAGCTGAAACATAGTGGTGGCAGTGAATGGTAATAAATAGTGGTGAATAGTGAATGGTAATGACAGTGAAGGTGAAGGGAAATGGACAGATTCCAAAGAAATTTTGATGGGAGCATTAACAGATACTGATATTAATTTGCATGTGGGTGGTAAAGAGGGGCTGGAGTTCTTAGTGACTTCCAGAATTCTGGATTGGATGATGGGCTCAGTTGCCATTACTGCGATGTGGAGCCCGGGTCTGGAGCATCTGCCAGTGAGGGGGTGTAGAAGAGCAGGAGTTTAGCTACCCAAAGGAGAGAGTAGAGATGAGAGATTAAAGGTTGAGAGCCATCAGTATATAGGTGATAACATTGCTGAGGAAGGGCGTGTATCTTGATGAGAACTGGATCCAAGGGTGAGCCCCTAATAAATCTGACGTTTAGAGGTTAGATAGAAGAGGAGCAACAGGCAAAGGTGGGAAAGACAACTTATAGGTAGGAAGAAAATTAGTAGTTTGCAATGTCATAGAAATCAAGTATTGTTTCAAAGGGCAGATGGATAGGAATTATGGTCAGCTATGTCTGATGTACTAAAAGTATATTAGTAAGGCTGCTTTGTTGGTGATGACCCCTGGGCTATACTTGGGGGGCAAGGTTTCAGTCACTGGTGGAGATTGAGGCTCAAACAGGGAAAGAATCTTAAAACAGCTTGTTATCTTGTGGTTTAGGGCAGCTTTCCTAACGCAGCCCAGAAATACTGTTCTTATGGTAATCTCTGAGTACAGCTGGCACATTATCAGCTCTTAGAGAATATGCCATCTACAGCAGCAAGATGCAAACATGAATATTTACCTTATTCTCTCTAACATTACTCTTTCCTTGGTTATAAAAATGCTTTCTACTTAATAAATATGTACTGCTTCAAAATACTTCAGGTTTATATAATTAATACCTTCTATTCACTGAATATGGACATCAGAATTTGAAAATTTATATATTTGGAGTATTTGAGCAATTTTTCTAGACATCTTTTTTTGTTTTTTTTTTTTCCTTTTGCTTTACCTTATATCTAGCAAAGATACTTATTTTGTGAGTAGTGGCAGGAAGCAGGCGGTTTCCATGGTGACTGGCATACTGAGTTTACTGTGGAAATTTCCAAATTAATAGAGCTGCATTGCAGAAGGATGCATAAAACAGTATTCATCTAGAGATCCTAATAGTATGGACACAGAACACAGAAGTTGCAGTGGTGTGTAGGGTATGTGTTATGTTTATTTTCTTGCCTCAGGGGGATTGCTGGGTTTATTTATATGGTGAGGAGAGTATGACAGCCTGAGGCATTTTAGTATAACCTGGCTTAATAAAATCAGAGTCAGGAAGGGGTTATCAGACTAATTCCATTCCCTGTTGATTTGTGGGGGATTTTTAAGAAAAAGCTTAAACTGTATCTGGAGATTAAATTAAAACTCCAGTAAAACTATAGGCTTTGAAAAAAATAGGGTTTGAGTGGATAATTGAAGTCTCTTATCTTCCAGAGATAATTATAAATTTTAAAAGAGAAAAGATATGAAAAATAAATAGATATAATTTAGATCATTTAAATGATATATCATTTAGATGACTACTCAAGAGCCAAATATGGCCAGCTGCAATGTTTTGTAAATACAGTTTTATTGGAACGTAGTCACACACTTTTGCTTCCATGGTTGCAACAAAGACTGTATGACTGGCAAAGTCTCAAATATTTACTATCTGTCCCTTTACACAAAAACTTTGCTGACTTGTGGTTTAGATGGTGTATTGGATTCCTAGGGCTGCCAACAGATTACCACAGACATGGTGGTTAAAAAAAAAAGACATTTTTTCATTTGAAATTCTTAGAGGCCAGAAATCTGAAATCAGTGAGTTGGAAGGGCCATGCTTCTTCCAAAGGCTCTGGAGGAGGGTGCTTGCTTTCTGGCAGCAGCTGTGGTAGCTCCTAATGTTCCTTGGATTGTGGCAGTATAATTCCAATGCCTACCTCCAACTTCTTTTGGCTTTCTCCTATGTCTCTCTGTGTGTTCTGTCTTCTCCTTTTATATCTCTTACAAAGATATATGCCTTTTGTGTTTAGAGCCTACCCTAATCTGCAGTGATCTTTTCTTGAGACTTGTATTCTAATTATATCTGTAAAGACAAGCTCACCTTCTGATCTTATGTTGGGTAGGCTGCAATAGAGCCTGCTGCATATGGTATTGAAGACTTGGTTTTGACTTTGTGGACTACATTCTAGTTAAGAACAGCTAGCTCCTGGCAAGTTTCCTTTGGAAGCCAATGAAGAATACAAGGTGTATCCGGAAAAAGTCCAGCTGTTGCTAATATAATGAGAATGGTTTGTGCAGCACTAATGTAACATGGCAGCCAAGGAGAGTGGACTGGAATGCACATGCATGAGCAATGATAACTTCACTATACTAGTCAGTGGGGGCAGTAGACACAGTTGAGTGAGCATCTGTACTGTGTGGCCGTCGCATTCTAAATGACTGAGTAGAGGAACGAATCTGCATCAGATTTGGTGTTAAGCTTGAACATTCCTCCGTGGAAGCTCTGGTGGATGGATGATTCAGGAGGTTGTAGCTATGGGGGCAACTGGCAGCTTCATCACAACAGTGTACATTCTCATGTATCACATCTTATGTGGAGTTTTTTTGGTGAAACATTAAGTCACCCAGGTGATTCAGCCCCCCTACAGCCCATATTTGGCACCCTGAGACTTCTGGCTTTTCCCCAAACTAAAATCACCTTTGAAAGGGAAGAGATTTCAGACTGTGGATGAGATTCAGGAAGATATGACAGAGCAGCTGGTGGTGACTGGAAGAACTGTGTGAGGTCCCAAGGTGCCTACTTTGAAGGGGACTGAAGCATCATTGTCCTATGTACAATGTTGCTTGTATTTTATGTCTTCAATAAATGCCTCTTTTCCATAAGGCATGGCTGGATACTTTTCGGACAGACCTTATATTCTTGGCATCAGATTTGTTGACCTGCTAGGGAGGATATGAAATTCACTTCTCAAAGACAGGATGATACAGGCATAGTTAAACATCACAGAAGATGGTCTGTGTGATGCAAACATAAGCTACAGGGTAGCGGCAGTACTACAATATTCACAGGAAAAAGTACTAAAAATTCAGAGCAAAAGGATGAAGAGCAAAATGCCTCCTGTCTTCATTATTATCTCCTCAATTACCATTCCCCCAAAACAACAAATTAGATTTGGAATTTTAGTGAAAGGTCGTGAGCCCCAAAATAACACTCAGAGTTTTGAGGGATTAGACTCATAACTAGATTATGACAATGGGAAATATTGGGTTGGCCAAAAAGTTCATTTAGTTTTTTCTGTATGATGGCTCTAGTAGTGCTTAGTTGTCTTTAACTTTGTTCAAAACGATTTTGTTAGATTGTGTTGTGACAGCTGTCATATCAGTATGCATTTTTATAAAAAAGATTCAAAATTGGTGAATTTTTGTGCAGCCACCTTAACATTGAAGATGGAAGAAAATACGCAACACTTTTGGTGTATTATGCTTTATTATTTCAAGAAAGGTAAAAATGCAACTGAAACACAAAAAAGAGATTTGTATGGTCTAGAGAAGGTGCTGTGACTGATTGAATATGTCAAAAGTGGTTTGCGAAGTTTCTTGGTACTATTGACATTTTGGCCAAATAATTCTTTGTTGTGGGGCTGTCTTATGCACTGGAAGATGTTTAGCAGCACCCCTGCCCTCTACCCACTGGAAGCCAATAGTGGGAGATAACTAACATGCTTAAAATATCCAAATCAATAGTTATTACTGAAAATGAAGAATGTGTCTTTTATTTTACAGAAAAAGCTAAGTGGACTTTTTCGCCAACCCAGTAGATATATGTATAGTTAATGTGATTTAAAATAAGTAGATTTCATAAATGAGTGGAGGTGTGGCAATGTATTTAGAACGTATACAATGGTGTGTGGAGCTGTAGGTTTGAGACTTGACTGTGGTTGCAGAGCCTTTGTGTTGTTACGGGAGTGCACAGAAGAGGGCTGTGCTGTGGCCTCCACAGTAGAGGGCTGTGCTGTGTTCCTCTTGTCACTGTAGTGCATTTGTAAGCCATAGTGATGGTAGTAGATACCTTTATGATCCCTTGGAAGTTTCATTTAGCTTATTTGGGTATATTCAGAAATGTTTAAGAAGTGATACATGCCCATGTCATAGACTCAGGTAGTAGACATTTGATTCCAGTGTGGGTGCTGGAGCTGCAGGGAAAACCCTCCTCATTCTGTAATTTGAGGAATACTAGCTTAAGGCCTGTATCCTCATTTTAATGCACCTTAAAGTGAAACCTGAAGAATTAAGCAAAGTAGTTGGAAGTGTATTAAACTTAGGTTATAAGTAGTATCAAACTAGCATAATATACTTAAAAAGATGTTTTTGGGACTGTAGGGGACTATAGATTGGTGTTTCCTGATTTCAGTATAGGTGAGTATAGAGGAGGAACACTAAGCCCAGTCTAGGATTTTCAGGCAGAGTTTGCTAAAAGACAAGACTGGATGAAGTCTGTTTCCTTTCTAAACAAATTCTCAGTCTGTAACTATGTATGTCCTGAACACCAAATTGAGAAGTTAGGAAGTCATGGGAATGAATGTTTTCTTGAACAAAGTATTTTGTGCATTAAGTGCCTTCCATGTTGAAATGTATGCTTAAGCTTAAATAGCTTCACAGAAAGATTCAAATTCAACTACAATTAGACTTTAACTTTTTATTTGTCTATTGGCAGACATCTGGAGTATACACAAGGAAATAAAATGAGATAAAGTTTAAAGCATAGATTGGAATTACATTAGGCTGGTTGATTATACTTCATATAAGCTAAAATTTAAGCACTGTGAGGGGTTTAAAAATACCATAGATTTCAAGTGTGTATATTATACAGGGTGGGGCAAAAGTAAGTTTGCAGTTGTTCTTATGGTAAAATAATATAATAATCAAAACATAATAATACAAGAATAAACTGTGTTTCTCATAAAACTAAAACCCTATTTTTGCGCCCCCATATATCAAGCACAAGTGTTCCTAAATGTGTCTGTTAATAAAATTTATTTCTACAAAATCTTTTTTCCTCATTGACTAGTTGGGATAAATTTCCCCCTAGAAATAATAAAAGTAAGCTTCAGAATGTAGTTCTTTCATAGTTATGTGTTTAAAAGACAGTTCACATAATAGTGCTATTAAAAATTAGCTACAGATTATAAATAAAGTATAGTTAAGACTTTTGGTTCTTACTTAGCTCAAGAAATAAAGTTCTGATTTTGTGAAAGCAAGTTCAGATTTGTAGTAGAAAAATTACTTATCAGCAGAAGTTTCTGCTGAAATTTGTTAAGACAATAATATGAAGCACTGAAAATTAAGACAACTTAGTGTGAATCTCTGTAGGATCTCTAATAAAATAATAGCCAGAATAAAGAAAAAAATTACCTAGGGTTTCTTTAACAGCAGTCCTGCAGAGATACTTAAAGAAAGGTGGCCTTTTCTGAGCCACTAGTGTCAAAGGCAGAGCATCTTTATCCCCTTTTGTGCCCTCCTTCCTTGCTGGCAACTACCCAAAAATAAATGGGGTACAGTGGTGGGGTGAGGAATGGGAAGAGGGGACGAAATGGATGTAGACACACTCTATTTGGGAATTGTAGTCATTCGGAGTAATGTTGTAGAGAAAGACTATAATAGCAATACACACTGAGAATTGTATTTTTATATTTTCTACTGTCAGTCAAGAGTACAGTATTAGAGAACAAGGAGATTGAGGATAGGAGAATTTGCTATTGGAGCAGTGGGTGCTCTAATTGTAATATACTGAGCCCTGGACTTTTCAAACTATAGACATGCTTTGAATTATAGACATATGATAGGCAGATCCCTTTCAGATAGGAAAAGGGGCTGAGGGGCAATCTTACCTCACAGTAATCTTATTGAGGTATAATTGACTAGTATAAACTGCACATTATAAAGTGTACAATTTAATAAGTTCTGATGTGTTTATACCCATGAAACCATCACTACTGGCAAGAAACTGAATCTATCCTTCATCCCCAGAAATTTCCACCTGCCCCATCCATTGTAGTTTTTACATCTGGGTGTTTGATTTGGTTCTTCTTTTATGTAGTTCATGTCTTTTTAACATAGTCTCTGTATTCTTTAGTTTCCTGAATATACAGAATACAATAATTAGCACTGTTTTGTTGTCCTTGTCTACTGATTCTAGCATCTCAGTCATTTCTGGGTCAATTTAAATTGATTTGTTTTTCTGTTATTATGGATCATATTATCTTGCTTTTTTACATACTTGGTGGTCTTAGATTGCATGCCAGAGATTGGGTGCTGGATGTTTTTCAATTCTTATAAGTACTTTTGAGCTTTGTTCTTGGTTAAGTTACTGAAAATAGTTTGATCCTTTCAGGTCCTTTTAGCTTTGGTAGGTGAGACCAGACCCTCTGAGTACTTTCGTAGATTATGGATTATGGAGTTTTCCACTCTAGTGGCCAGAAACAGAATTGTATGAGTGTGGGTATTGTTCCCTCTAATCCTTTTGGGTGGTTCATTCCTCAAGCTGGTGTAGGTTCTTGATAGGCCTGTGCTGACTCAGGAGGGACCTCTGCAAAGATGTGAGGTTCTCTTTCTGTGCAGCTCTCTCTTACCCTATACTCTGCCTTTCAAACTCCACTGCCTCCTTAAATACAATGGGAAGGTAACAGCACTCTGAAGAAGTACTTGCAATGGAGGCCAAAGGGTTGATTGATATGTTAATAGATGTAGACTTTGTTAGCAGTAGCAGCAACTGCAAACCAAAGCCTGGGCAAAGAGCAGCCCAGAGTGTTATCTCAGGCACTAAACAAAATAAGAAACATTTGTTCACCAAATATGTAAGAGTAATAAATCACAATGCAATTTAAAACAGTGATCTAACACTAGTCACCTGTCAGGTTGACATGTAGGGAAAAGGTATTACTGAATGGGAACTGTCAGTGCCCTTGCTGCTGGTGCTGCTAAATGAGTGCAAACTCGCTGTGCAGTGTTACAGTAACAGTGCAGGCCATGTGGTGACTAATATGTCAAAATATATTAATGATGTCTACAAGCAATAGGTGTGATATGTCATTTCATAGCCTATATACATAATACAGAAAGATACAAAGGATATATGAAATTGTTAAATAGTGAAATTTTCTGGATTATGGTTGATTTTTTTAAAGTTTATCTTCTACCTGTGTAGCTTTAAGAGGGATTTAGAATTGGGTAATCTGGTTGTAAAAAGAGGTTCAAGTATTTGTCCTGCTGCTGAATTTACACAGCAAAATGATATATGTAGTCAGGGTAGGGGTGGTGGTGGAGGGTGGGACACAAGCTATCCTAGGTAACCTTAGCTTTGCTTCTGTATTTCTTTCAAAAAACAAGTGCACCCACCTGTATGCAAAGCCCCAGGTAGCTTTATTAGACACATTAGAAAGAAATAAAGCTTTTCTCAGTGCCCAGTCTGATTAATGTTCTAGAACATCATGTTCTTTGGTGTTTTTGGAATCAGTAGGATTTCAGAAATTTATGGATTAGTCTCGGTCAATGGAAGGATGGCAATTAAAGCACTCTAGCAATGATTCAGTGTTACACAGTAAATGGACAAATTGGTCAGTTCTGTCCAGAAGATCAGTTATCAAAGAAAGTGCTCAGGAAGGACTTCAGTGCAAACAGAATAAAAAATAATAGTTTTCAGGTAACAAGATAATTCCCTGATTTCAAAAAATAATTTCTGTGCATTGAATTGTACTTTAATGAGGCCTGTATTATATGGACTCAAGCTATATATTAAGCATGCTACCTATAATCATGCTCGTTGTGTAAAAGTTGCATTTAACAACACATTTCAGTTTTTCGGGATGCCTATAGCATCTCTCTCTCTCTCTCTCTCCTTCCACCCCCTCCTTCTCCCCCTGCCCCCCTTTCTTAGAGAAAGAACAAGGGGGCTGGAGAATAGCCTCATCTGACTACCATACAGGTCCTTGCATGACCACTCCCTTAGGCATTAAGCCCTTAAGACAGTGAGGATCTGACCCACATCAAATAATCTTAGGAACAAAGCCTCGGGTCTGTTGACCACAGAAACAGAGTTTTGGGCAAACTAGAGATAAATCTAGGCTTCAGTTGTATTTCAGCTCCAGGCCCAGAAAAGCAGTAAGTCCAGGTGGGGCTACACCATGACTGACATCAAGGCCAGCTGTGGTGACTAATGATTCCCCTAGCACTGATCAATCAGTAGTGACAGTGACCCTGAAAGGACTGACCTGGAGAGCTGATGCATAGTCTGTTGAGATCCTCCCCTGAAACCTCCCTTAAGATCCCCGGCCTTTAGTGTGCAGATAAAAACCTTTAGGAGGAGGACCCAGCTCTCTCTCCCTCTTCCTCCTGCTCCCTCCCTCCCTGTCCCCATCTGTCTCCCCTCTCCTTCCCTCTCCTTTCCTCCCTCTTTCTCAGTCCCTTTCTCTCTCCCCCTTTCTCTCTCTCAAATAAAAAATAAATAAGTAAATAAATAAATACAGTTCTTTAATTTTCTGCTCCTTTATTCTCAGTAAGTGATTTCCATTCTCAAGGGTTCTCAGGGGTGGCTGGAATTCCAGTCATCAAGGCAACAAGAAGGAGAAAGGGGAAAAAGGATAAAAAGACCTTTCTTCTAGCCAAGTCAGCTCCTTTTCAGTACTACATTTGTATTACTTACTGCCTCTAACTGCAGGGGAATTTGGCATCTTAGTCTGCTTGGGTTGCCATGACAAAATGCCACAGACTGGGCAGAAATTTATTTCTCATGGTTTTGGAGGCTGGGAGGATCAAGGTGCTGACAAGGTAGGTTTCATTCTGAGGTCTCTTCTCTTGACTTATGGGTGATAGCCATCTCACTTGGTGCTCACATGACCTCTTTGTGCAGGTGAGGGTAGGGGAGGGGCTCTCATGTTTGAACAACTCTCTGTGTCTCTTCTGGTAAAGACATGGGTCCTATCAGATGTGGGCTCCATCCTTAGGACCTCTTTTTATCTTAATTACCTCCTATAGGCCCTGTCTTCAGTAGTCACATTGGGGGTTAGGGCTTTCACAGGAATTTAGCAGTGTTGGAGGTGGGGCACAATTCAGACTGTAGCAGATGGGAAGGGTAGCAGTTGGGTGTATTGCTACCCCGAATACAAGAAGATCCTAGGGAAAAGAAGAGGAGCATGGATATTTGATAGTAACCATGACAGGCTCATGGCTGAGTTTCCCAGGCTGATAACCAAGGGCTTGGGGTTGGAGCCCTACAGAGTGATCATTGAAGGCAGGTAAGGTAAAATTATGCATAGGGCATTATGAAAGGAAACCTGAGGGATATTTAGGAATTATTTCTTATAAAATACAGCTCCTATTCTTAAGAAAGTGATAACCCAAAGAGAAGTTGGGAAAGTACAACTGTAGGTAAATAACTGTCAGCAAGTAAGGGCAACCTGCAGTTGCTGCTGGTTTTTACTTTTCCCCTATCTTCTCAATGAGTATATTTTCTACTATTCACATCTTTTTTCCCCCTAGGACTTGTATGTAGTTTAGGACAGAAATTGTATCTTAGGACAGAAATTAACATTTAGCAGACTGCACATGATCCTGCTGCCCTTGAGAGACTTGGTGAACCGCTTTCAGAAAAAGTTCACCAGGACCTTAAAGCTCTGGTATAACTCAGTTTCAATGCATTTCTACAAGGGGACTATAGGGAACCAGTTATAGGGTCTATTACATAGCTATGAAACTCTCGGAGCCTGGAAGATCTTAGGTCACATTGAAGGTATTTTTTTCTCTTTGAACTCTAGGAATTGCATAATTGCATTAAGTTTTATTACTTTCCAGTACTTGGTAAAACTTTTTAAAAAATTTATGGATCTTGATTATATGGAAGTCTAGTAAGAAGCCTCCTTTCAATTTGTGTTTGGAACCAATTGAGAGAGATGCAGGAGCCAGACAGAAATGTAGCTCTAACATATGAGGGCAAAATAATTGGCTAACTCCCTTTGCCCTTGAGTAAGTGGACTTACCCACCCCATGAGTCTCTCTTAGAGAGAGCCATACACACCCTCTCTGTAGGCGGGCTAGCTTTGAAAGAGAAGAATTGAACTGAGGATGTTCATTTCTTCCTCCATGTTCACTGATAATCAGTAAAGGGTTCAGATGAGAGACCAGATTCTTCTGCATGGGAAGATGAGGTATGGAAGAATAAGTGTTCCCTTAAGCAACTGGAAGAGGTAACCCCTAAAATCTTTGATATATTCCATTCACTTATATGGCATCCCTTTATAAAGATAGGACATGTAGTCTTTGAAAAGGAACATGAAGATATTAACCCATGGGACATACATTGAGTCTAGTAATCAGTGAATCTGGTGGTAAGATACTTTATGTATATGAATTGTTTTTTCCAATTTGATTCAAATTAATCAATAAAGTTGATTAATTTTTTTCCTAGATTTTAATTCTTATTGTTGGTATCTGTAGATTTCACCAAAGTTTATATTGCCATTAAAATTCTGCTTACATTTACATAAGAGAGAATATCTTAATGGTAATTTCACTCTATATCTAAATAGCATCCCTGATGTTAATATCAATTCAAAAATGCATGCTGTTTGAAATACTGTATTCAAGAGATATACTATTTAATTTCGTTCTGTGATCTTAGGCATTAAAAATATTAGTGCGTAGCTGATTTTTTAAACTGGAATGTGTATCATTTGATAGTTTAATTACAAGTCCTGTTATAACAAAAACAACTAAAACTTGTTTTCATATTAAAGACCTTTAAATCTGAAGGAGAATTTTACTCATTTTTTTATGGAGTCTTTTCCTACTGGACTTTTTTTGTGGAGATGTGATAGGGTCTGGCATTATATTTCTGTCTCAGACTTGAGTTAGATTGAAACTCGGAACCTTTAACCCCTTCTTTGTTTTCTGAGTGGACCAAAAAAAAACAAAACAACACTGGTGGGATGTCTTGGTTAAGAATTGCCCATGTAGAGTACTTAACACACGTTTTAGAAGGAATATGAGTAAATATGTTCATAGGCAGAACTTATTTACTGATAGGGCAATGGCATTGGGGATAACTTTTAGGTTTATGGAGTTGAGTTGAATTTTCAGGCAAGAAATTAATAATAAAACAATTAGGAATTCCTGATACTGTGTACTATATAGAAGTAACACTTGAATTTTTTTTGACAGATTTGCGTTAAGATGAAAAACTGCAACTAAGATTTTGGCTACTTAGTACAGTTGCCTCAGTGATTGACTGCTAGGGTTTAACGGTGAAGATTCGGGGCAGCTGTCCCGGCCGAGTCCCTAGAGCACTGTGTGTGTCTGTGCACAGCCCTTCTCTGAAGGACTAACATCATGGTTGGACTGACATTTAGACTAACAGTATAAAATTGATTCAGTATCACTGAAAAGATTGCTAGCCTAGTATTATTGAAGGCTCTATGAACATGCCTTGGTGACATCCCACAGCATATTTTTCTGTGGTGTTCATAACTCTTTTCCTATCTAAATGAAAAGATGGAAGTCTGGGTCATAATCTCCTAGAACATTCTCCTGTTCATCTTTTATTCTTAGCAGCTTTATTGTGATGTCATTCATATACTGTACAACTCACCCATTTAAACTGTAAAGTTTAGTTACTTTTAGTTTAGTCAGAGTTGTGCATCTGTTAATTTTGCTCAATTTTTGAGCATTTTCATTAGTTTAAGTAGGTAACCTGCATCCCTTAGCTGTCAATCTCTTCACCTTGAAAAAGAAAAAAAAAAGGACCTTCTCTAGAAACCATACAGCAGGCTAAATCATAAGCTAAACTATCAGCCAAGATATTCTGTAATTCTAAAACTCAATCTTTAATAGATATATTATAGCTGCTGTTCTGTGATTTTTATGTAGTAATGAAATACCATTTGTTTGCTGTCTTAGGAATGCTAGCAGTAAATGCTCTATAACACAATGGGATCATGAGAGGGATGGCCTTCGCCGTATTTTATTGGTTAGAAGCAAGATACAGGTGCCATCTATACTCAGAGAGGAGTTTACACAAGGATGTGCACACCAAGGAAGCGGGGGTCACAGGGACCCTCCTAGAACCTCTCTGCTACAGCCCTTGAATTAGGGGAGACTTAAAAAATGTTGCTTCCAATTTACACCTAATTTTAATTACTTTTGTTCTGCTCCCTCAGTGGTAGGCTTGTACTGTGTATTTCGTAGAGATGGTGTTTACTTGCCACTGTTCATAGGACAATAATCATTGCAAGTAATGAAACTTCTTTATGTCAGAATAATTCCTGACTTAATTTGTCTACTTCATGAAAAAAGATTACTGAGCAGATTAGTCACTGGGCTTGATTTCCATTTTCAAAAGCCACTGGTTTCTGGGCTTCTGTGACTCTAGGTTCTAGTGTATAAGTAATGTTGGTGAAAGTATTGCGTAAAGTGGAAAGAACCTGTATGAATGAAAGCTAGTATTATGACATTCATATTATGATTTGATAATCTGGCATTTGGAATGCTAGTTCACTAAGTTGTTATTTAGACAACTTACTAAGTATATTAATCTTTGAACTATAATCTTGAATTTTGGCTATTAATTATTTTTTCACTTGGAAGAGATACTGTTTTTTTTTGTGTGTGTGTGGTATAATTGACAACATCATATTTAAGTGTACAACTTGATGATTAAATATTTCTGTATATTGTGAAATTATTACCACAGTAATCCTAGCTAATGTCCATCAGCACATATAGCTACAAATTTGTGTGTGATGGGAACTTTAAAGATCTACATTCTCAGCCACTTTTAATTACACAATGTGAGTACTGTATTATTAACTGTAGTCACCATATTGTATATTACATCCCCAGGACTTATTTTATAACTGGAAGTTTGTACCTTTTGACCAAATCTTGGTTATTATTAATACTAGTATACATGGCTGTTCTGGGGGAGCACTTTTAAAATTCAGATATTTTGCGAACTTTAAATATAGCTACAGAAACCAAAAATATCTGAGAAACATTCATAAATTTTGGAAGAAGAAAGATAAAGAACCAATCACATAAGCTTTTGCTTGTATCACCAGACCAGATTTTAAAAAAGATCCTAATCATTTAATATGAAATTGAAAAAATACAGATGATATTCAGTGGAATGTTTTCCTTTGTTTCACTCTCATTTGATACAGTTTATTCCTACACTCTGTGAGTGTGAGAGAGAAAAACAGAGATAGGACATTGATTTTATATTTTTCTTTAGATTTGCTCTTTTACAAAAGTATGGTTGGAAGTTAATATGTTGATCTCAGTTGGAATTTGGGAGGTAATATTTTTATTTAATGAGAATCTGTAATGAGTGAGCACATTTTTCCATAAACCATCTGTTTTCATCCCATTGCTTTATCTATTGAACAAGAGCTAAAAGTTCCAAATTTGAGAAGCATGGGACAGTCTTCCTCTTAGACCCAGCTGACTATTCATTTTCCTATTTCCCCCCACCTCAGCATGGCATTCATGTGAACAGGGCAGTGCACTGAGAGGCCGGGTCCCACAAATTTTGCCAGAATCACCTGGGGAGCTTTAAAAATATACTATTTTCTGCCTTTTGTCCCTAGATATTCTGATTTAATTGCTATGGGATTTAAACAATCTGCAGATGATTCTAGTGTGCAGCATCATTTGTAAACAGCCGTGCTAGGGAGTGAGGACCTGGAATAGTGTTGGGTAAGGTAGGATAAGAGTTTTTTGGAAATGGGCTTTATAGCTCCTAGGATTCCACATTTAATAATGCATTTTGCAAAGTTGAAAAAGATCTTATATTTGGAATTCAAAACTGGTTTGTAGAATTTGTTTCTTCAGTAAATGAAAATTGGTTTGATGAATCCCATTAAAGCTACGTTTATTGATTACCTAAATTTTAGGCCTTTCTTAAGTCATTGTGCAAAAAACCAAGCTGATACAGATAAAAAAACTCCCCAGATCTGGAAGTCAGACTGTTTTAGCAAATTATGAGCAAACCAATTTCCTACACATTAATCACTGCTACTAAAATAAAAAATTAAAAACCTATTTAAAATGTGGAAATTGCTTCCTAATATTTTAACAGAGAGAGACTGAGAACACACAGCATTGAGTCATCAGGAAAACTGAAGATCTCCCCCGAGCAACACTGGGATTTCACTGCAGAGGACTTGAAAGACCTTGGAGAAATTGGACGAGGAGCTTATGGTTCTGTCAACAAAATGGTCCACAAACCAAGTGGACAAATAATGGCAGTTAAAGTAGGTGAAGCCCATAATTATTTTTGGTGCTTTAATCCATTAGGTGCAATTTCTTGGTATGGTAATACTACTATTGATCTGTTCTTACTTTTCTGGTAAATATGGATGTTTATAAAACTGTTTCTCTGAGTTCTTTGTGGATGTTTTGTGTAGAGGTTGTCTTACTGGTGGCACATTTTCTCTCTCTCTGGAACCATGAGTGTATGAAGTATGCACGTTCACTGCACTTTTGGCATGATGCATTAACATGTTTTGTACTTCAGGCCCTTCCACTGCCAAGGTGAGTTCAGGCCAGGCGGCTGCACCCCTGGGAGCAGGGCAGTGCTGCACTGAGCCAGGCGGGGAGCTGGAAGAAGAGGCAGCGCACTGGGTTGGGCAAGGTGCGGGGCTAGGGCTAACAGCAGTCTTACTGAAGGTTTCCTGGAAACCACGCACATGCTGTTGCCACTAACCTCAACCTTACTCGATCCTGACCGGCTCGGCTTCTGTTTGTTTATTTCATCTCCACTCAGTACTGCCCTGTTCCCCGGTTGGAAAGTTGTACTGAAATGCATACCTTGTGATAATGCTGTCACATTCTGTCCTTATTGTAAGTGTCATGCCATTTGACGTGTTCATTTAAAAACAAAAATCAAAAATGGCCAGATATGGAGGTTGACCCACAGACTGTACCTGGCAGGCTTATGTTGGTACCTGTGAAGAACTAATGGTGTCCATCCAACTCATAATAGGCCCCCGTAGTTGTAATTTGTTCAGATGTTTAATGAATATTTGCTCTGTATAAAATATTTTAGGAAAATTAACAATTGGGGTAAGGGGAAATTTAAAGAGAACAAGAAAAAGAGATTTGGATACTGTCATTAAACTTAAAATTCTTAGAGCAATAAATAATGTCCCAGTTTGCAAGAATTGAGAATGGGTTTGCAGACAATCTATACCCATCTTCCAGTTAATCCCCTATTTTGAGAATTTATCAAAGGAGCCTCAGTTTTTTACTTGATTTTGGAGAGTGGATTCACATTATGTAATATAAAAGAATACCTGTGTTGAAGTTTATTGTGAGCAAAATGTTACTATTTAGCCTCCTTCATTGTTGAGCATTTCTGTTTCTTGGGTCATATGAAACTAATGAGAAATTACTCGTGGGACAATTTGATTCTCTGTATGGAGTCTTAATCTTGTTTTTGGTCATATTCTTTTACAATGTGATGAGAACTATAGACATTTTTCTTAGGAAGATGAATACATGTATGCAGTTTTGCATATAACCCATAGACTTCTAAAGATGAAGATGCTAAGATCTTTGCTCTGGAATATGTGTTAAAATAAAATGTTTTTATTAGAATGTGAATTATTTCTCTTTTCATTTTGTGCCACTGCTATGTAAGTACAGAGTCATTTTATTTAGACTCTCCTGCATGAGCGTTGCATTGCCCTGCATCGTCATTCATGACACTCTTACTCAGCTGGGTCTTAAGGAAAATCTGTCCTACATAACCGAAGTTCTAACTTTTTCCCCCAGTACTAGGGAAAGTACTTTTAAGTAATTATGTTCTGCTTTTGTGCTGTGTGTGCTTTACTGTGTTAATCAACATTGTAATCTGTTTTAGTAATCTGAATTAGCCATGATTAATAGGTTTTAAAGGTAAATAAAGAAGGTACTTCATCTTGACATTAAAAAAGTTTTTCTTAATTTGATAACATTTAGAACTGTATAATGCTTACCCAAGTTTTTAAGGAATTTGAAAGTAAAAATAGGAAATTGTTGTCCGCCATTTGTAATTTGATCTTATTTTGAGAGCCTCTGTTGTGATGCTATTAAAAATCTCAAATCTTCAGAAATACTTCTAAGGTTGTCTTGGGACCTACAGATTGGTAATAGTCACATTTATGCCTACTATCTGATACTGTCTATCTTTAGCACCTTGAATTCTTGAGCAAGCATGATAATTTAGCATGAAGGTGGTAATATGGCATATTAATCAACATATTGATGGGATGTGCTTGATTCCAATTTTATGACTGATATGTGCCATCTATAAATTTTAAAATATGTTTATTGTTGGTCTCTTTGAAAAAGCTTAGCCTTTCATCACACCGATAATAGTTAGTTCCCTCATTATTTAGGCACACAAACCAGATTAACAAGGACAAATATGTAGAAGCAATGTGTAATTAAGGAGTTCGATTTGACATTATACATGTAGAAAGTGAATTATTGAGCACCCACCGTGTTTAGCTCTGAAATTAGGACTGTAGAGATTTAAATGAACTATGGGGCAATGATTCACAGTCCTGTGAGTTTTCTATTTCTGTTGGTGAAATGAGAAATACACTTGAAGTAGCACTATACTAGTGTTTAATATGTACTTTGGGACTATAGAAGGAGTACTGTATTAAATATTAAGCTTATCCTGAATTATCCTTAAGATTTACTTGCACTATTTGTACAGAATTGAACTGTGTATTAGCCTGATATTTAAATAATTATTATTTCTAATTTTTAGTTTTGAGGGAGCCCTTCCTGAAGTTTATTTTACCAAATAGAAGAAATGTTTGAAAAGATGACTTCTTAGTTACCAGAAATAATTATCTCCAGTTAATTTGAAAATTGGTTAAGATATAGTATATCAGATTCAATAACATAACATTGTAAGAGTTATACTTAAAATAATTGTTTGACCATTGGCCTGAGGACAGTCCATAAGTTGCCAATGAGGTTCTGTGTTAGCACCAGAGATGTGGAAAATTTTAACCTTTCAGTTTTAATTGCACAGCCCCGAGGAAATGGACCTTACTCGTCTGTGAGGGGTGGTAGGACTACTAGTTTGTCTAACTCTGCCTGAATGACGGAATCATAGTCATTGTTTCCCCACGGTCTTTCAAAGCTGAGGAAGGACAATCTTCGACTCTGGCTGGGTACCTCAGACTTTGGTTAGCATCCTCTGCAAATAACATGCAGTGCCCACTTTGCATGATAGTGGGGTAACCACTGAGTGAAAACTTTAGACTTGTACAATGACTGTCCTCTAAGTAAAGTAGGTGCCTGGTTAGCCCACTGGCAGGGCTAATCATAAAAAAAAAAGCCCCATATTCAGAACAAATGTTTGAAGAAGCACTCAGGATTGGATTTTTGAGCTAGGATTAGAAACACACAGGAGAGTTAGGTCCACAGATGATCAGAATCAGAATGTCACAGTAAATCCAGGGACACAGGAGTTAAGAGAAAATGGCTGAGATGCCATAGTGCAGGCCTGTGGGTTGGAAGTGAGTGGAGTGACAAAGACATTGCTAACATGGGGAGGAATGATCTGTACCTTCAAGTCCCAACCATGTGTTCCCACCTGACCCTGCCTGCAGAGTCCGTCTGGTTTGCCTAGACTACCAGCTTCCCTGTTGTCTTCCAACAGACTTATGTCCAGACTGATTTCTTGAAGGTATGCATGCCCTGTTCCTATCTGTGGGCTCTGAGAGAAAAAACGGGGTAGAGTAGAAGAGAATGAAAATGAGAGGCAACATAAGGGAATGAAATTGCTGTCGCTGAAGATGGAAGGCAATGAAATTGTTATTGGAGGGTTAATGCTGGAATAAAACTGTCATCTCATTGGAGAATGGAACTAATATTGGGCAGGTAGGTGGGGATAGCAAGGTGTTATGTTAAGGTTGTCACCGTTGATCATTATGGTGAGCTTTTAATCTTCCACTTGCAAAGTAATCTGGGTTAACCAGAAAAACAAATTGGCTGTTTGAGGTTAGGTGCTCAGGCCAGACTGAGCTAGTGATGTGACCCTGTATTGAAGGGTTTCAGGTATTTTCCCTTTTTTGGTGATCTGCCTAACTTGTCTTGTTTCTTCAACACTCAGTGTTTTTTCTCTTCCAACTCTCCTGTTGCATTGATTTGAGTGTTCCCAATCTCTGGCTGTAACCTGGCCTCAGTTCCTGCATCCCTGCTTCTCTTTGGTATTTGGATCTTGACTTCAGTGTCCTTGACCTGGAATTGCCATCTCGGTTAACCCCTAGGCCTTCTGGGAAGGATCAGAGCCCTACATCTGACAGGGTCAGCCTCCCCCCTGTCCAGCCCATCCCTGAGCAGACTGAGGTTTCGTTGGCTCATTAGGAAGGCCTCCTTGGTGTAGAGGGTACTGCGTGTAGGGGAGGACAGGGCTCTACACAGAATGGCTTGGTGTGTTTTCCCTGCTACTGCTGGGGCCTTGTCATTTCTGTCACAAGTTCTTACTGAGTAATTTTGGTAGGGACTATAAGCATTATTAGAAAAGGGTCATTTTAGTATTTAAACATTGGTCTTGCACATTGTTCTGAAAGCACTAGAATGATAGTTTATAGGGTAGCCTTAAATTGGAAATGGTTTTTTCTGATAGTAAAGAGTGTTTTTTTAGGCAATTATGTTGCATTTCAAAAGGCCACAGTTCTAGTGTTTGATTATACAGATTACTTGTGGGATGCACATTCATGACTATCTCGTTTTAAATTCAGACTGATTCCAGTGTCTTATGCTCTCATTTGATTGGCTAAATTATGTGGCCTAATTAAGAAATACATGGTTGACTGAGCCATATTATTTTATGCTTCCTAATGTTGCTTAAATGTTGTAATGTTGCAAATGAAAGTGTAAGTGGGTCACTTCAAGGAGTGAACAGATCGCAAAGATGTGTCAGGGCTGCCCTTTAGTCAGCCTTGGTTTTGAACTCAGGCCCCTTGTGGAGTTGGTGTTGGAATTCCTAGTATACATGTGTTTCTTTTGCTGTTGTTATTAGTGGTTTTCAGTATGGGTTTATTTAGTTAACAGAATTATAGGAACACCCCAGTAAATAAAATAGACAAAATTAGTATGATTCTGGTTGATGTAAGGGATAGGAGGGGGGAAACTTGCCTACCGCTATTGGAAGTCCATGGGGCATGACCTCTGAGGAAACCTTTGGGGTCCAGGTGGGACAGTTTGGAAATGGTTGCTCTAGGTGAACTTCAGTCAACCATGATGTGTTTCTGAACATTCCGATAACCTAGTTTCTGAAAATCTCTACCAGCATTTGGTTGATTTGACTGAATTGTGACATACTACCATATCCCAGGTTACATAGTTACTTAGAGGAAAACATGTCTTATCACACCTTACTCAAAATGAGTGTCATCTGAACCAATATTTGGTATACCTCTTGCACATTTTTGTATCATTCTTTGTTGTCTTGTCATTGCCTCTGAAATTGGTTATACATCAGATTTTTACTCTTATTGCTCTTTATTGCTGTGGATACTGAAGTAATGGTCTGTCATTTATGATCTGTATGTAGGCCCTCAAAAATTTTAATGCTAAGATTAACACTTTGTCCTTTTAAATGTGGATGATGTAATAAGTAAGGAGGAAGAAAATGATACCACCCTTATGATATACAAGCTTGTCCCATTAACTTTGTGCTCAGGGCAGCTCCTCCCATGATATAATATTGCATATGTTTTTGAAACTAATCTCCCAGACTCTCTGATAATGCATAGCAGAAGATACGGAATTAATTGGGCCTCAGGATTCTCAGAGGAATGGGAGGTACTACTATTAATTAATTAATTTGAGTAAGATACCACTGAGAATTCACTAAATTGATTCTAAAGACTTGGGTGGTTTTGCAGTTAAGATTTAGTATCTTCTCTTCCTGTCTTAGTAAAAGCACATGTTGTCATAATTTCAAACAATCCATTTGACAGACCCTATTTGTTACTCTTTGACATGAAAACCATTTTTGCACCTGTGATTGGCATTCCAAATACTTTGCTTTTTTTATTGTTTATTTTGGCTACTGTCACCATCTGGTTGGAACTTAGTGATGACGTTGTGAGATGCCATGGGCATTCTTGTTTGTGATTTATTTAAAAGACTCCTTAGCAGGTAAGGATGAAACTGTGAATCTTTATGTTGAAATAAGGAAAGTAAAAATGCCTAAGGTCTCCTGCAGCCCAGAGGAAGGTGATAGGAAAGTGATGTTCTGTGGTGGTTTCTGGGGTTTTCCAGCTTTGCATTTGAGCAAAATTCTGAACTTTCCTGCTCTGAAAGCAGTTTGTCTGTTTGTACAGATCAGAATGTTTGTTAGGATGCATGGGGCCCTTAGGGATAGCAGTGTAATCTTTGCTCTTTTATCCCCTACATCATTAAGTTGATCTGAAGTCAACTGCTAACTGGCGATGGACTCCCCTTCATATTTTATTGAAAGACAGTAACCTTAGAAGGGGCCTTTAGCAAGGAATACTTAATGAACAAGGGTGCATTTATGGCAGAAAAGTATTGGTATTTGTATATCCCAGAAGATAAATACATTTTCAAAATATCATTTTTATAGCTATATCAATTAAAGTAAATCTTGTTCTTTTTCATCTTTTGATTTTTAAAGCAAAGACTGTCAGACCTTCACTATATCACTGTTTTATTTTTTGTGGAGGGGAGTTCCACCTGAGATCCCATGCGATATGTTCACTCATGTACTGGTTCTAGGATTTCCATGTGGGTGATATTTATCAGTGTCACTTGGGACAAAAGGTCAACACAGGGAGCTTTTGATTTCATTCTTGCCCTGTCAGTGGTTGTTCTGGCGCCATACCATTTGACAAGACATTTGAAATTACTTGAAATGTAGAATACAAATATTTATGGAGCCTTAGATGATGATAGGTACTTACGTAAAGTAATGTGCCACATACACTGATATACAAGTTTTATCTATGTGCAGGTGATAGCAGATCCCACATAACTTTGCTGAAAAGTAAATACCTTCTGGTGTTCTGATTGGGTTGGTAGTATATTGAAAAAAAAAACACTTTGCATTGCTAATGGCCAAAATACTAATAGCTTGCATTATTTTATCCCACGTCAGATTGTTATCATCAATGCCTAGAATAATTTTTAAAGCCATACATTGAGTTTCTGCATAGTTATTGAATCCATCACCTTACTGGGTTTCATTGTGTCTGTGTCCTAATTTCTGATTGGGGAACTCACCCCTCTTTCACGTTTGCAGCTAAAAATAAACATGTGCAGCAGGGATATGAGTCAGTTACCTTACTTGAGTCCTACAAAGAACTGACAAGAATTTGTTAGGTGAGAATTTAGAGACCTTATCTGCTAGGGCTAGTGGGCATGCCCTTCCACATTAGTTTTCCTGTTTCCTCTGTTCCCCACATTGCATGCCCCCATATATTTTCTCCATTCCAAAACAGAAACAAAAAAGAATATCAGAAATGACATGTTTTGTGACCATATTTTACTCTGTTGCTATTTTCAAGCCTGTCTTTCTAAAGTCAGTTCCTGGGCTCTTCAGGTCTTGATCCTTGATATGTTTGCAGATAAGTTGTATCTTTTTTGCCTGGAATGCTCAGATTCTAGGAACTAATGTCTGTCACACACACTATGGAACTACTGTTTTTAATCAAGAACATAAATGACGCAACATCAGTCTTTACTCTGAGTCTTTCAAGTGTATGATGACCTGATTTTCCCCTTCTCTAAGAAGGAATGGGAGCAGGTGACTCGGAGGGTCTTCTCCGTGCACATATTGTTCACACGATACAGTTCATCTTCTGCCTAAACTTTTAGCTTGAGTTGGTAAGGAGAAAAGCTCTCGGTTGGTGAGAGTCAGGAGTTCTCACTTTAGGAGACTCAAACTGGGGTCATTTCCAGGCCAGCCCAGTGCTTCGTTGTATGCCTGGCACCTCTAGCAACTGAGTGTTTTTGAGAATTTTGATATGGAGATGGGTTTGCTCCAAATCAGAGTGGGTGGCAGGGACTGCTTCCAGAATCCACTAGGACCTTATTTAGCCGCTCGGCACAATGTTTCGGTGACCTGCTTCTGAGGACCTCTCTGTGGGCATTTCTTACTTTGCTTCCTTGAAAGTTGGTCCCTTAGCCATTGTGTTGTCAGCCTTTCTTCCTTTCCTTTGCCACAGTTGAGCCATCATAGCCTTACCCCATAATAGCTGTTGGGTCATCATTATGGTGTATTCTTTCCCTTTATCCCTTCCTGTCTCTCTTGACCCTGGAAAATAAATTTATGAAAGGAAGACAAACAAAAAAATGACAGTAGTGCTATTATACTGTCTCTCTAGGAAGGGGTCAAACCAGTTGCTTTGAGAGCATAATGCTGTCTATTTCTACCCATCCTCTTTGCTTCTCTTTCTCTGCCTTTTCCAACCCCAGTCCCAATCCTTCACTGAACTTGTTTTGATAGTTCTCCCAATCCCTTTCCATCATAACAATGTGTCTTAATCTTTGAGGCCAAGTATAAGCTGTCAACATTTAAATTTCCTAGTGACTTTTAGCTGCCATGTTGCATAGAAAGACAAACTTTCAACAACTTCTTAGCATTTTTGATATGATTGGAACTGTTTCCAAAGCAGACATTGCTGTGCTTTGTATATGAGGTAGAAGAGGATCAGAGGACAATTTCTAACTTAAATTTTGAAGTTAGACCCATGGTACTTGTTAACTTTGTATCATTGCAGCTTAATACATACAAATTACTAGTAACTGAATTTGTGGCTGTTCAGCCAAAGGCATGAGTTGGAGTGGCTGCTTTAGAAAAGGGAAGTACTTTGGAACTGTGTATAACCCTATTTAAGTCATAAAACTGAGAACTGGGAATTTAATTGATTCTTGTTCCTGTATCTCTAAGTGACTTTTAATTGGAGTCATTTTGGCATTGCTGACCTGTAGCTACATGCTACATTAACATGCTACATTAACCTGCTTTTAAAACTTTATTAGGAGTATAAGGCAACCTTGAATACAGATTTGGACAATAATTTAAAAAAAGTATTAGCTTCAAGTATGTAAATTTCTTCACTGTGGAAAACTGCTTATATATATAGACTAGTAATTCTTGTTTTGATTTTAAGTGTTTTCTTTACATATGTTCCAAATAAAGTAAAACTTATAATAATTTTAAAATACTTTATTGTTGGCTAAGCAATGTGGGTTGATTTTCAAAAAATGTAGTCTAATTTGTCCCAAGAGCATGTACATAATTATTTAAGCTAGGTTCAAAAAATAGTGACAAGTAAAAGAGCTCAGTATCCCCATGGTGCAGAAGCAAGTGATTTTAATGAGTTCTAACAATGGGGTGAAAAGGAAACTTTTTTAAAAGGTAAGGTCATTGAGATGATTTTCTTAACTATTACTTGCTCTGGGGTAAGATTTTCTTTCTTTCTTCTTCTTTTTTGTTGTTGTTCAAGCATAGTTGTCTCCATTTCTCCACCCCACCAAACTGCTCTCCCCTGCCCCACTGACTGGGGTGAGGTTTTCATCCCCACTCTTTATGAGAAAAAAAAGTTTGTTGATCCCAAATAAACATCAGCCTTACCTAACTTTTAAATTTATGTGATAAATAAAATGTCCTATAATTCAAGGAATTTATCAATACATTTGACTTCTGAACATTCCAATTACAAGAGAATTTCAAGTAGTACAGTTGGCTCCACCACTGCGCTTTCCTTTTCCAGTGCCCTCAATTAAGGACAGCTTTAAGTCTGTTCTTCTTGACGTGTTCCATTTTAGGTGATTATGCTTTCTTTGTAACAGAGAATTCTGGCCTTATTTCAGATGTTAGAAGTCTTTTTTATACACAGTGTTTTGATGTTTTCTTAGGAGAACTTTTGTGACTTTTGTTACTAAATTTTCTCGTTTGAATTGATTATCATTAGTATCCTCCAACTTTAATCATTTATTGAATTAAATATCAGTTTGAAACTATTGCTGTTTGTAGGTGTTTGTAGTTAACCCCCTTTTTGAGTCCTTTAGGTATTTTTAATTAATTAAGTGCTCACAAATAATAAATATTGCAATACAACCCTAAAACTTTAGTATAAATATTAAGAGTAAGCTATACTTGCTTAATGCCAAATAATTCAGATGCAATGGCAGCAACTACTCTTCTACCCACTTCCATCACTTGGACAAAGTGTTCAGATGGAGAGCATGAGAAGGTATTAGCCTGTTGACGAACATCCAGGAGCAAAATCAGTTTCATATGAGGCCCTCCAGCAGCCCCAGGTTCTGTTTTGTACTGGTAGTGGCATTAAAGAATGTTTTCAAGATGAATAGATTTTCCTGCTATGCTGGTGACCTCAAAGGTTAGAGCTATGCCAGGAATTATCTCTACATTCAGGTGAATAATAATCCTGTCAGGGATTGAGTAATGCACATTAATCTAATGCTGGGACTTGCATTAGGCCTCCAGTTCACATAGTAGCATGTATCCTCTCTGTAGCAGTGTTTTTAGGAATAGTCCCCAAGAATCAGGTATTGATGATAACTATTGAGCTTTTGGTTATAATATGCTTTCTAATAGTTGAAATATAAGCATTTGTACAAATGTTAAGTTTAGAAAACCATATAACCAGTTTTGGGAAAAAATAAACTAGCAAGAGAGCATCTTTTAAAATAGTATTTTATAAGTATACATGCTAGTATATTTAAACTTGCCAGTATATACATACCATATATACAGTATATACAATTAAAAATAAAAAAAATATGTTTTTAAGACTTTTAATAGTGAGAATTCTTTAGTAGGTGGAAATCTTCCCCAGCTAGAGGGTCATTTGATGCTTTTCTTCCCTGTTTGTTTCTAATTACCAGGTGTTTGTCTTTTAAATTTAGATATAGATAGAATAATTAAGGTTTTTTTTAAGTAATTGCCTTCCCAAATTAGTATTTCCACAGTTCTATTTTTAAAGTTGTACTTTTAAAACAGGAATAAATGCAGTTAAAATGTTTACAAAAATTACTAACATCATCTTTTGGGCTGTTTTGACTTTTTAAAAGTTTTTTTTTTGAGAGAGAGAGGGGAAGGGAGGGAAAAAGAGAGGGAGAGAAACATCCATGTGTGGTTGCCTCTCATGTGGCCCCCACTGGGGACCTGGCCTGCAACCCAGGCATGTGCCCTGACTGGGAATCGAACCGGTGATCCTTTGGTTCTCAGCCCACACTTAATTCACTGAGCGACACCAACCAGGGATAAAAGTACCATTTTTGAGCACACACGCTAATGATTTAAAAGTGAGATTATTATTCCCCAAGCTATGAAAAGATAGGAGAGAGAGAAGGGACATTTCTTAATTTTAAATGTTTTGGTTTTATTTTATTTATATTTTTCATTCATTTTTCTTGTTTGTGTAGTGAAATTTAATGTAAAAGTTTTAAATAAATCACCATATACAGATGGATGCCAGTTAGTAAATTTTATTTGGTAGCAAAGTTAATTTGTTTGTATTTGAAATGCATGAAATTCCTATTTAGTGCAAAAGATGAAAATGAGAGAACCTACTTCTATTCCTTGTACAACTGCGTATTGTCATGTCACATGGAATACATTCTCTTGTGTCTCTCTGTGCCTGTGGCTTCTCTTCTGTAAAATGGGCTCAAGAACTTAATTGACTGCCTTCATCCCTTTCAAGAACATTGAGGACAGATACCTTGAAGCCTTTGGAAGACAAAGTGCCACCTTATGTATTTTTTGATACTAACTTGCCTTGTAAGTATGTGCTATATATTATTCACAGTGGCACAATATGAAATCTAGACATTTTTTAATGAGAACAAAAGTTGTTTGCATGCCTTCGTGTTAAACTATAACTTCATTATTAATGTTTTACAATTTCTGAACTTCTTTCCTACCTCTCTGGGGCAGTGAGAACTGTCCCTCTGACCATCTCCATGTCCTGTAATGCTCCTGGGCAGGAGGTGGGCATATGAACCTTTTGGGGGCAGTATTTTACAGTTGTGCGTAGTTGTTGTATGGGTAGGTCAGGGATATCACCTTAGGTCTGCAGTGTACAGAGCAGGGCCTCATCAGCTTAGAAAAAGACAAAGAGCCCTCTATTCCTGAGTTTTAGGTTTTCTTCACCATGATTTTGCTGTCCTGCAATCTAACTCATGGGCTGGCGAGTCAGGCAGAAGTCCTTGATTGCACCATATAGAAAGTGTGGTGGAAGGGGAGAATTCCAGTGCAGGATTGGGGAGACATGAACTGTTGGTCTCTGTGCTGCGACTATACTGCTCTGAACTGTGTTCTATCTCTAAAATGAACGAGGATGTGACAGTGTCAGGATCCCGGGGGTGATGAGTGCTGCTCTTGCATTGAATGCCTAGATTTCATACGATTCTGAAACAGTGATTAAAAGTATATGTGAATCTGCCTGTGATTATTCACATGAAAACTGTTTAAAGTGTACTTCATTATGATTTTCTTTTGCACATGGGTTAATTTTCACTACCCGAGAATTTTGTTGCATAACTTCCAACATTATCAGTGAATGCTTGTGGTTAGAAAGCTGTGTCCTTTCAAGAGTTACAAGTGCTGTTTTGTTAAAAATAAAAAATGCCTAAGTGCTATTTTGTTTTTCTGTGGTAAAAATTTTTCTTGTATGAGAAAGATGATAATTTTTATGTCAGGTTAGTATTTTTGAAGTTTCCTTAGAAATTGTTAGTGTTTTTGTGACAGCATATTTTCTCAGGTTTCTCAAGTTGTTTCATGTTTTTATGACATCTTTTGTCATTCTTTTCCAGAGAATTCGGTCAACAGTGGATGAAAAAGAACAAAAACAACTTCTTATGGATTTGGATGTAGTAATGCGGAGCAGTGATTGCCCATACATTGTTCAGTTTTATGGTGCACTCTTCAGAGAGGTAAGCATCAACTATTTGGGTTTTAGCTGATGAATAAATGAGTAAGAGGATTGTAAGGTTAGATTCTGCTCTTCAGTTACATGCCTTATGTTAGTAAGAAGTTAATTTCTCAGTATTTTAGTATATAGCCATGATAATCTGTACATTAATTTCTGCCACTTATTTTTCCTTTGGTTAAGGGGTGAAACTCATGTATTTTTTAATGGCTATCACTTCTGAATCCCCTATTTTCTTTCTTCATTTATAAATACTTTCTAATCTTTTCCCCCTTTCTACTGAATTTATTGGGGTGACCCTGGTTAACAAAAATTATATAGGTTTCAGGTGCCTAATTCTACAACACATCATCTGTACACTGTGTTGTGTGTTCACCACCCCAAGTCAAGTCTCCTTCCATCACCATTTATCCCCCCTGTACCTTCCTCTACCTCCCCTACCACTCTTAGCTGTCACCACACTGTTTTCCATGTCCATGAGTTTTTTTCTCTCTCTTTTCTTTTTTTCTCAATCCCTTCCCCACATAACCTCCCCACCCCACAGCAGCTGTCAACCTGCCTTCTATGAGTCTGTTTTGCTTGTTAGTTCATGTTTGTTCATTAGATTCCACATATGAGTGAAATCATATGGTACTTGTCTTTCTTGGACTGCCTTATTTCACTTATCATAGTGTTCTTTGGGTCCATCCATGCTGTCACAAGGGTAAGATTTCCTTTTTTTTTTTTTTTTTTTTTTATGGCCAATTAGTGTTCCATTGTGTAAATATACCACAGCTTTTTTTATCCACTCATCTACTTATGGATAGACATATCGCTGCTTCCAAATCTTGGCTGTTGGAAATAACAATGCAGTGAATATGGGGGTATCTATATTGAACACTAGTGTTTCTAGTTTCTTTGGATAAATTTCCAGAAGTAGAATCTCTGGGTCATAAAGCAGTTTCATTTTTAATTTTTTGACGAAACTCCATACTGCTTTCCACAGTGGCTGCACCAGTCTGCATTCCCATCAACAGTGCACTAGGGTTCCCTTTTCTCCACATCCTCACCAACACTTGTTGTTTGTTGATTTATTGATGACAGCCATTCTGATAGATGTGAGGTGATATCTCATTATGGTTTTAATTTGCATCTCTCTGATGATTAGTAACATTGAACATCTTTTCATATATCTATTGACCATTTGTATGTCCTCCTCTTTGAAGAAGTGTCTATTCAGTTCTTTATCCATTTTACATTGAATTATTTGTGGGTTTTTTTGGGCTTGAGTTTTATAAATTCTTTATAAATTTTGGATATTAACCCTTTATCAGATGTACTGGCAAATATTTTCTACATTCAGTGGGTTAACTTTTCATTTTGTTGATGGTTTCCTTTGCTTTGCAAAACCTTTTTAGTTTGATGTAGTCCCAGTTGTTTATTTTTGTTGTTGTTGTCCCTTCCCCGAGGAAACACATCCAAAATAATATTGCTACAAGAAATGTTCAAGATTTTACTGCCTATGTTTTCTTCTAGGATTTTTATGGTTTTGAATGTTGCATTAAAGTCTTTAATCCATTTTGAGTTTATTCCTATATATGGTATAAGGAGGTGGTATAGTTTTTTTTAATGTATCTTTCCAGTTTTTCTAATACCATTTATTGACTAGACTGTCTTTACCCCATTGTATGTTTTTACCTCTTTTATCAAATATTAATTGACCATATAGGTGTGGGTTTGTTTCTGGACTCTTCTGTTTAATGGATCTTTGTGACTGTTTTTATGCTAGGACCATGCTGTTTTGAGTATTATAACCTTATCGTATAGTTTGATATCAGGTAGTGTGATACCTCCAACTTTGAACTCTTAAGCATTTTAAATGCTCTTTAAAAGTACCGTTCTTATTTTTTAAATGTTAGAATGTGTTGGAACTTAATCACAAAGAATGTAGTGTTTTGTTTGTTTTTTTTGTTTTTTTATTTAAACATTATACTGTGTTGTAAGACAGGGCTGAATGTACACTGAATAGGAATATGAAATCTTGTAATTGGAGAAGACCTTAGAGGTTAGTCAGTTAATTCGCTACACAATCTTGAAATTTATTTTTTGGGGTCTCTAATAGATAACCCTAGTAACCGGAAACATGCCACTCCATGATAGATCCTAGTTCTGTGTTGAATCACTAATTAATCACTCTTAATTTTAGACTTGGACTTTTTCTTCCTTTCCTTGTACTTTTTATGACTTGAATATTCATTTTCTTTTTACTAGATACATTGAATTTATTCGCTTACTTAACCACTTTACATCATATTACCTTGTATCAGTATACAGTCATGTATTCAGGTGCATAACTGTGTCCTAGACTTAAGTATTACATAATACTGTTCTGTTAGTAATATAATGACTCTGGAACTTTCTTTAGGTTGCACAAGAATGTTGTTATCTCCTCTCCCGTTCTTCCCCCAAACCATAAATTTATTCTTCACAATCACTAAATCCTCTGGCTGTGCTATTCTTTACGTCTTATGCAGAACAATCATTATTTAGGGATTAGACTAGATTTTTCTCTCCTGACTAGATTCCACAGTCAGCTTTTCCAGTGGGGTGTTCACTGTAGCCTCCAACTGGCTCTGTCTCAACCATAATTCCCCTCCATAGTGCTTGAATATGCCTATTTATTTCTTGTGTTCATTTATTTAATAATTCCTTAAGCAACATTTAAATATCTAGGCCCAGGTTAGATAGTGTGGAAATCTGGTTTTACGAAAAGAAGTGATATCCATGATTGAAAACTTACTGGTAACAAAACAATAAGTCTGGAATAGTGTCTGAAAAGTATCCTTATGGTTTCTTATGAGTAGTTGGGGCAAAACTCAGCTTATATCTAAGGCAGGTTGAAGGGAGTGAAGTTGAGATATGCAGTTGTAAGCAATGCCACCTATTGATTGAATGCTCTGTTGTGTCCACATATGTTTTCTTCACACAGGTTAGTGGTAGTATCCCCTTCTTCCAGAGAGGAAACAGATTTGAGCATTAATTTGAAGTTACACAGCCATAAGTGTCAGAGGTGGGAATTCAAAGACAAAGATCTCACTGTTCATTTTTTTATACCAGAAGTGGTTCAGGGATGAAGAATTTTTAGTTTAATTTAAAATTTATCTACTTTTTAAACATTATAATTTTTGACTATGATAAGATGAAATCTTGGGAACTATAAAAGTCACAAAATGACAGAGTAAAATTGAACTCTGCCCAAAATCTTAGAATTTCATTCTAAGAAATCATGGCTACTTCCTGAATACTAAAAAGTGAAGCTTGAGAAACAGAAAGTTCACCTTTAAAGAGTGCATAGTCCAAATGTGTTTTCTCAAGTTACAGTGGTTAAAAATATTAAATATATTTAATAAGGGTTAGAGAAACACTTTTCAAAAATTAGTAACTTAAAAATAAATATCTTTTTTGGCCGCATAACCTTCAGTTCCAAGAATAGACCCAAAATTTTAGGTTTATGACAGGAAAGAATGGAAGTGAGTGCAAGCAATTAGGACTTTTTACCTTACCCTCACTATGAGAGAGACAGATGCTTTTCATTCCTGTCACTGTAAGAAACCTTTCAGAATATTGTATTGCATAAAATTTATATGACCATAAGACATCAGGTTTTGGGTCTGGTTCAGTCACCATCAGTTGAGGGGCTTGTGAAATGTTATATTTTTCTTGCAGCTACTGTGTAGAGATTAATCTTGCAATTGGGTAATTTTGAGCCTTTGAAAGTTCTATAACTTTATTAGAGCAGTAAATAAATAATATTTAATACTGAAGTTGATAACTTATTTATTGCCATTGTTTCCAACAATGTATACTTCTTTCTTATGACTATGGCTTTTTCTTATGGCTTTTTATATGACTATACTTCTTTCTAGGATGAGTATACACCCTAGAATATATGGGGTGTATACTCTTTCCTAGGATGTATACTCATCCTAGAAATAAGTATAGTCATATAAAAAGCCCAGAGTACAACTTGGATTTGATTAAGTTATTAGGACACCTAATTGCACAGGTTTCTAAATTCATTTGCAGATTTTATAGACGGGGGGAAAAAAGAGCTTGATAGTATTGAAAAGTTAAAATAACTTTTAACCTATAGCTTACTTCAAGTCTTTTAATATATAAAATTTCAGAGTTTAATAGCAAGGAAACCCTTATTTCAAAAATCTTTTGAGGTTAGAGAAATTCTAGTGTAAAAAATACTCTTCTGTGTAACTTGTGATTATAGACATTCATAAGATTATATGAAAGGAAGTGATATTAGCCGAATTTTATCACCTCTCTTTCTGTCCCTTCTACTGATCATGTTCTTTCCTTTTCCTTACCCCTTACAAGTTATAAATACAGCTTTATGGAGATAATGTTGACACACAGTAAACTGTACATATTTAAAGCATGCAATTTGATATGTTTGGAAAAATGTGTACACCTGTACCATTAACCATAATCAAGATAATGAACATCATCATGCATACGTTGTTTGTGTCCCACAGGTAACACACACATCCTCTCTGCTGTCACTGTCGTCAGGCAACCATAGATCTGCTTTCTGCCACTCTAGATAAATTTGCATTTTCTAGAATTTTGTTTAAATGGAATCATACAGTATGCACTCTTTTCAAAAAAAAAGTCTTCTTGTTCCTGCTCAGCATGGCTCAGTTTGTTGAGCATCATCCAGCAAAGTGAAAGGTTGCTAGTTCGATTCCCGGTGTCAGGGCACATGCCTGGGTTGTAGGCCGAGTCCCTTGTCGGGGCACATGTGAGAGGCAACCGATTGGTGTTTCTCTCCCACTCTTCCTCCCTCCCCCTCTCTTTAAAAATAAATAAATAAAAATTTTTTTAAAAATCTTCTTTTACTTAGCATGGTTATTTTGCAATTCATGTTGTGGCATGTATCAATAGTTTGCTCCTTTTGATTGTGGAGCAGCATTAGTATTCCATTATGTGGACGCACCCCAGTTTGCTTACTCATTCATATGCTGAAGGACATTTGGGTTGTTTCCAGTTTTTATCTATTACAAATAAAACTATTATGAGTATTTGTGTACAAGTTTTTGAATGGACATATGATTTTTTCCCTTGGGTAAATACCTGGGAGTGGAATGTCTGGCGTATATGATACATGTATGTTTAAGTCTGTTTTCAAAAGTACAGTTGACTTTTGAACAACTAGGGTACAGGGGTTTGGGTGCTGCCCATGTGCAGTCAAAAATCTGCATATAACTTTTGATTCCCCACAAACTAAACTACCATTGTTCCTCAGTATCTGCAGGGGGTTAGTTCCAGGAACGTCACCAATACCAAAATCCACAGATGCTCAAGTAATTTATGTAAAATAGTGTAGAACAATAACATGCAATCAGCCCACCACATTCTCGGATTCCCAGCCACAGATCCAAAATACTGTTTTTGATTCAGTTGGTTGAATCGGAGGATATGAAACCCAGGGATAAGGAGGGATGACTGTATACTGAAAAAAAAATCTGCATGTAAGTGTCCTGTGCAGTTCAAACCCGGGTTGTACAAGGGTCCACTATAGTTGCACCATTTTTAATTTCTAGCAGTAGTGTATGAGAGTTCTATTTCTTCACATCTTTCCAACAGTTGGGATAGTCTGTTTTTTAATTTTTAGCCAGTCCAGTAGATTTAGAGTGGAATTTCATTGCATTTTTAATTTGTATCTTTCTAATGACTAATGTTTTAAGAGCTTTTCATGTGCTTATTTGCCAACTGTATGGTCTCTTTGAGGCAGTTTCTGTTCAAATCTTTTGTCATTTTTGTTTATCTTAATATTGAGTTGTGGGAGTTTTTAAAAAATATTCTGGATACAGGTTTATGATAGGATATATGATTGCAGATGTTTAACCACCCCAATCTATGGCTTATGTGTTATACTTTTTAATGGTGTTTTTTTTTTAAGATTTTATTTATTTATTTTTAGAGAGGGGGAAGGGGGGAAGAAAGAGAAGGAGGGAAACAGTTCTGTCAGTTGCCTCTTTCACACCCTTATCTGGGGACCTGAATGAGTACATTATGGTTTACAGGCCAGCACTCAATCCACGGAGGCACCCAGCCAGGGCAACGGTGTTTTACAGAAAGTGAAAGCTTTTTTTAATGTTGATGTAGGACAGTTAGTTTCTTTTATATGTATTGTGCTTTTGGTGTTGTATCTAAGGAATTTTTGCTGAACTCACACTTAGATTTTCTCGTGTTTTTTTCCTATAGGTTTATGGGTTTAGACATCACAATTATATTATCATACTTTTAGAGTTAGTTTTTATATGGTGAGAGGTGTGGATTGATGTTTACTTCTTTGCCTTTGGATATCCTTTTGCACCTTTGACAGAAATCAGTGAGTCTGTTTCTGGACTATCTAGTATGTTCCATTCTTCTGTTTTGTCTATCTTTGCACCAATTCGACACCTGTCCTGGTTCTTCTAGCCTTATAGAAAGTCTTGAGATCTTGTAGTACTGGTCTTTAAATTTTATTTTTTAAAGTAAGTTTTGGCTTTTTGAGGTCCTTTCTATTTCCATATAGATTTTGGTATCTGCTTGTCAGTTTTTATACATAGAAAAAAGTTCCCAGAATTGTTGATTGGAATTATATTGACTCTATACCAGCAGCCCCCAGACTTTTTGGCGCAAGGACCAGGTTCATGAAAAACACTTTTTGCAGGGCCGGGGCTGGAGGGTGGGGTGTATACAGGAGGTGGAGCTCAGCTGGTAATTGAGGGAAGCTTTGCTTGCTTGCCTGCTGCTCAAGGTCACCAGACTAGTACCTGTCCTCAGCCCTGAGGGTTGGGAACCCCTGCTCTATACATCATTTAGGAGAGTATCAATGTTTTAGCAGTCTTAAGTCTAATGACTCATTAACATGGTATCTTCATTTATTTACATCTTGTAAATATTTTTCAGCAATATTTTGTCAATTTCATCATACAAGTCTTTTACATTTTTGTTAAATTTATCCTTAAGTACTTGATATTTTCTGACACTTTAATAAATGAGATTTAAAAAATTGTTTCTTATTTTGTGACTAGTGTAGAAATTCAGTTGATTCTTATTAATCTTACGTAATGTAACCTTATTAAATGCATTTATGAGTTCTGGAAGCTTGTAGATTCCATCATGTTTTTTATATAGATTATCATGTCTGTGAATGAAGAGGGTTTACTGCCTCCTTTCCAATTTGGGTTGTTCCTTTTTCTCTTTTCTTCCTTCCCTCCTCCTTCCTTCCCTCCCTCCATCCCTTCTTTCCTTTTTTTCTTTCTCCTCCTTTCTTCCCTCCCCTCCCCTTCCTTCCCTTCCACCCTTTGTTCTTTTTCTTTCTTTCCTTTCTTACTGCACTGGCTAGATCCTCTAGGACACTGTTGAATAGCAATGGTGAGAGAGGACATCCTTGTCGTGTTTCTGATTTTAGGGGAAATGCATTCAGGCTTTCACTATTAAATATGATGTTAGGTATAGGTTTTTCATAAATGTTCTCTATCAGGCTGAAGAAGTTCCCTTCTATTCCTAGTTTGTTGAGAGTTTTTATCAGGAGTGGATATTAGAATTTTGTCAAATTGTTTTTATACATCCTTAAGATGATTGCGTATGTTTTTAAAGTATGGTAAGTTATATGGATTGCTTTTCAAATATTAAAACAGCCTTGTCTTTCTGGGATAAATCCGCTAGATTATTATGTATTTTTTTTTACATATTGTTAAATTTTCTAAAACTTTATTTAGAAGTTTTATATACAAGTTCATGAGAGATATTGATCTGTAATTTTCTTATAATGGTTTTTTGTTTTGTCTTTTGTATTAGTGTAATGCTAGCTCAATAGAATGAGTTGGGAAACATTCCCTCATTTTCAATTTTCTGGAATAATTTATGGAATTGGTATTATTTCTTCTGTAAATATTTGGTAGAATTCACCAATGAAGCCATTTGAACATGGAGTTTCCTTTGTGGGAAGATTTTCAACTACAAAATCGATTTTCTTTAAAGATAGAATTCTATTCTAGTTATCTGTTTCTTTGAGACTGATCTTTGGTAGTAAATTTCCGTGAAGAAATTTGTCCCTTTCATCTAAATTGTCAAATTAATGGGCACAGAATTATTTATAATAGCCCTTTCTTTTCATCTTAATATGTGTAGACAATATAGTGATGTTTCCTCCCTCTTTTTCCAATACAGGTAATTTGCACCTTCTCTATTTTTCCCTAAGTAATCTGGTGAGAAGTTTATCAAATTTATTAATATTTAAGTGAACTTTCAGTTACATTAATTTTCTCTATTGTTTTCCTGTTTTATAATTAAAATTTTTTATTCTAATCACTCATTTTCTTCTACTTTGGTTTAATTTACTGTCCTTTTTCTAGTTTCTTAAAGTAGTTCTCACTTTTTTTTAAACTGTGAAATATTTCAAACATATAGAAAATTACAGGGAATAACAGTGTATCCACACCACAGACTTGCATTTTGGCATATCTTCTCTTTATCTGTTTTTAAATTATACAGTTGAAGTCCTCATCTCATTCTCTCTTTTTCTCTCTCAATCTAAACATGACCTTGAAGTTAATATTTCCTTCAACTTGTTTTTTCCATATATGTATTTCCCTTAAGTAATAAATACATAGTATTGTTTTATTATATTTTCAAAATATGCCTAAATGGAATAATCCTGTTTGTATCTTCCATAGAATTTTTTAATCAGCATAGTTTTCAAGATTTGTCCATGTAAACAGAGATCTGTAATAAAGGTAGGGCAAAAGTAGGTTTATAGTTGTGAGTATGTGAAACAGTTTACTCTTGCATTTTTATTGTACTATTTTCCATATGAACAACTGTAAACCTACTTTTGTCCCACCTTACATATAATTTGGTTAATTTATTTTAACTACTATATAATATTCTAATGATTAAACATACCATTTTTAATATTTAATAATCCTAATGTTGGTTGTTTCTAATTTTTTGCAGTTATAACAGTATAAAAAGGAACTTCCTTTTGCATGTCTGCTGACAACTTAGGTTACAATTTTTTAGAGTGTATACCTAGAAATATAATTGCTAGGTTAAATGATAGTGAATATCTTCAACTTTAGTGGATGTTGTCATGTTTCTGTCTATTGTTTATACTAACTTATATTCCTATGAGTCAGAAAGGTAATTTCTGTATCAGGAATTGTACTTAGTTGTCAGTGATGGAGACTGATAGTGGCTTATTACTTAGTTTGTGGTTTCGATTATTGAGACTCCTTCCTAGTCCAAGTTGACACCTAGCATTCAGCTATCCACAGGAAACAAGACAAAAGAGAAGAACTAAAAGGGCTGTCCTGGAATCATGATGGGACAGGTTTGTGTTGACTTCTCATTGACTGCTCTACTTTACAAAAAAGACTGAGAACTATAGCTTTAGCTGGGCACAATGTACATAACAAAGGGGATGGGGATGTTGGGTTGGCCGTATACATTTATTGTTACAGATCTCATTGCTAATATTTGATATTATTAAATGTTTCAGTTTGGGCAGGCAGGTGGGTTTGAAGTGGTGCCTCACTTTTAAAATTACATTTATCTAATTATCTGTGAGATACAGAATTTTTTACTTGTGCATTTAGGTTTTCTTTTGTGTGACATGCCTATTCATATCCATTTGCTATTATTCTATTGTGTTGTCTATTGCTAAGCGATTTAGCATATGCTTTATTATTCAAGGTACTAGCCCTTTTTATTTTTTACATCCAAATAGATGTTCTTTCTTAGTTTTGAACTTTTGGTATGATGTCCTTTATCATACAAAAATATTCATTATAATGGAGTTAAATTAGATGGGTCTTACTCTTTTCATGTATGTTTTTGGGAAGAATTTTTTTTCCTACCCTGAAGTCTTAAACTTTCAAAACAAAAATTTTTGCTTTTGCTTTTCTTTTTCATTTTTATTTTATTTATTTATTTTTAGAGAGAGGGGAAGGCAGGGAGAAAGAGAAACATCAGTGTGTGGTTGACTCTCACGTGGCCCCCACTGGGGACATGGCCTGCAACCTAGGCATGTTCCCTGACTGGGAATCTAACTGGCGACCCTTTGGTTCACATCCCGCACTCAATCCACTGACCTACACCAGCCAGGGCATTGCCCTTCTTTTTTAAACATTTTATTTATTTTTAGAGAAAGGGGAAGGGAAGGAGGGAGAGAAACATCAATGTGTGGTTGCCTCTTGCACACACGTCCCCTCCTGGGGACCTGGCCTGTACCCCAGGCATGTGCCCTGACTGGAAAACGAACTGGTCAGTGACCCTTTGGTTCTCAGGTTAGCGCTTGATCCACAGAGCCACACCAGCCAGGGCTACTTTTGCTTTTCTGAAGTTGCTTTTGAGAGTTTTTGTATTTTTATTTGTGAATGATTTGAGGTAATATGGAAGGCCACTGATCTCAGCAGCATTCATGGAATAGTCCACCCTTTGCCACTATTTGCTTTGCTACATCTGTCATAAATCAAATTTCCTAGGTGCATGGTTTTTTCAGTTTGTTCCACTGGCATATTTACTTTCCCCCTGTATTAGTACCACCATCTTTTACTGTGATAGATTTCTGTAACAGTTTTTATACAGTAGCTCAGTCTCTCTTCTTTAAAATCATGTGAGCTATGCTTGGCTCTACTTTTCTATGTAAGTTTTAGCATAAGCTTGTCCAGATATGTGATAATTTTGATTAGAATCTAACTGAATTCTTAAGTCAATTTGGGAGAATTTGGCATCTTTGTGATCCTGAGTCTTCATACTTATAAGCATGCTTTGCTGTCTCTTTGGTCAGGTTGTTTTTATGCCCTTTACTAACATTTTATACTTGTTTTTATAAATGTTTTGCTTCTTTTGTTATAGTCTGAGCATTCATCGTTTTTGTTATTAGTAGTGTCTTCTTAAAGAATTTTCTAAGTGGTTACTACTGATACATAAGCACATTATTGGTTTTCTCTGGATCCTGTCTTTAGGAACCTTATCTTGCTCTTAGTAGTTCAGTTTTTCATTGTCTTCCACCTTTCTTTCAGTAAATCCAGGTTCAGTAATTTCTTTTGTATGTAAGTCACATGGCCATTCCATCCTTTGCTTGAATGGAAGTAATGCTGCTGTCCCTGCTTTTTGAGGCAGCTCAGACCATTCCATTTTTCTTTCTTTAAATGCAGCTCATTGCTGTTGTCTATTCTCAGGCCAAAAGGAAGTACCAGAAGGAATAAGAAATTCATATTAGGTTATATACCTTCAGAAACTACAAACATTTCCCTCTCTGGCACTAATATGCTCTTCTCATCTTTAAATCTTAGTTTACATTTCCTACCTTATTTCCCCTGTTCCCATATCTTTCTTTCTCTTTTGGTTGCCTTTTCTATTTTTCCATTCTCTCCTCTTCTCCCTTTGTTTTCTTAGCTTATAGTTTTTACAACCTAGCAGGCACTTTATTTTGTATTTTACATATGTTAACTCATTTGATCTTTATCATAGTTCATTGAGGATGGTGGGGCAATCCCATTTCACAGATGTGGAATAGAGGGGTCCCATCTTATATAAGTAGAAAGTGGGAGAGTATGGATAAGAAGTTAGGCCTTTCAGACTCTAAATATCAGTGATCTTCCTTTTGTACTTCACTACACTACTGAAGCTCAATTCCTTCCTGTATTGTTATTCTAAGTAGATGAGTTAAGTGTGCTGTCTTTTTCTGTAATAAAAAAGTTCTAGAAAATCTATTGTGATGATGTCTTCAGATTAAAATAAATTCAAGTGTGTGTTTGAGTGAAGGGTCTTACTCAGTCTTTTGTGAGAGTCATTGTGTATGAGCACTCAAAATAAAACAGAAGACTTAAAAAAAGAATATTAAAGTAAAAGTTTACATCAGGTATGCTTTACAAGTAAATATTCTGTGAAGCCATGTAGCTACATGAGTGCTCTAGCAGGTGGTCCTATTGTAAGAGTGCTATATCTCTTCTCAATACTTATCAAAACGTGCCTTCTCTACTTGTAAGTTAGGTACCCTTCCATTGTAGGTGTTGATAAGAGAAAGGAGTTGAGTAAACTGGATTCTATTTATGGCTATATTACTGATTAGCAGTGTTGTTCTGGGCAGGCATTTTACTTTTAGGGACATTAATCTCATAATCAATGCAGGTCATGTGTGATGGGATAGGAGATTAGTGGTAGAAAAATCTCTAAGGATCCAGCTGGACCCATCCATTAGTGACAACATACATAATCAGTTTTAGATAATTTTTTGTCATCATCCCGATAGTTTTCACTCTTACAAGGTACTTGGTGGTACTTGCTCATATGTGCAAATACTTTGATAGTGCTATAATAATGGTATTGGCTTATGTTCTACATTTTCTCATGCATACAACTCAAGAACTGTATAGTTTTCAAAATAATTTGGTTTTAAATAATCCCTTTAATGATGTACCATTTCCTTGTAATGAGATTAGGTCAGTGGTTTCTAGTTTGTTTTTGTTTTTTTAATTTATTATTGTTTAAGTTATATTCCCAGTCATGATTCTGTCAGTGAGTATAAGCACTTTTATTTCTCTTGTTTAGTTGTCCAGTTGACTTCAAACTGTTTTAAAACACTCTATAATGTTGCCATCAGTTTTTAAATGATACAGTTTAATTATAGCCAGTATTCATTAATTTAAAGAATGTTTATTGAGCCCATGCCCTGGTGGAATGTATGCCCTAGTAGGGATTATAGATGAAAAACACAAAATTAAAATAAATAAATCATATTTTATATTAGAAGATGATGAGGATTATGCAAAACACAGCAAGGTAAGGTAAAGGGATGCTAAGAGTGGGATGACTTGCATTTTAAATGTTAACTCCTGAGAAGGTGGCACATGAGCAAGGACTTGAGGCATTGGGTTTGCTTTATATATTTTTTTCTGTCTCCCTTTCTTTTCTCTTTTTCTGTCTCCTTTTTTTCTCTTCCTTTCTCTCCCTATCTCTCCTTGTCTTTCTTTTACTAATTTACAGAGTTTTGTAGTATCTCAAGATAACTATAATCTTTTTCTTTGTTAGTGAAAATGAACATTTTCCCATGTTTTCTATTTTTAGATTTAATTATGGCAAAATTTGAAATTTTTATAAAAATACTAAAGTTTTCTATATAAGATGATTCCTATCCTTACAATTAAGAGTGCAGGAAATTGGGCAAAGAAGTTCATGTTTAAGCATGAGGAAAATATTCTGCCCAGAGCTTTGATAAGAAACCAAAAATTCTACTAAAACAAAATAAAAAAAATAAGATTGCTTTTTTCTTTCATTGTATTTCTATTTTAAGTGAAAGGACAAATGGTACTTAATAATAAGATGTATAATAACAAATATTTGTTATTTCATAGGGTGACTGTTGGATCTGTATGGAACTCATGTCTACCTCGTTTGATAAGTTTTACAAATATGTATATAGTGTATTAGATGATGTTATTCCAGAAGAAATTTTAGGCAAAATCACTTTAGCAGTAAGTACCTGGTTTTCAAATTGTTTATTTTATGTATAGTACTTATATAACAATGCTGCTGGAGTTTTGAATGCGCATACCCAAATGTCCTTCACAGGATGTTATTAATTTTCTTGGAAAATCATTAGTAATAGAAAAAGTGACTGAATCACTTCTTTGGGGTAATTAACATAAGTCATAACAATTTTCAAAATATATTCTACATAAATACTACAGTATTCTTTTCAATAAAATCACAGTGAACCATAATAGATTGTGATGTTAGTAAGATTAGAAAAAGCAATTTTCTGCTTTTTTCCTCCACTGGCTTAATCATTTTAAAATATGTCTTATTAAAGTTATCCCTAAATTAATTAGAGTCACAGCAGTTTCCTTTAAGTCTCTTAATTAAAACTCTTAGACAAAGTATTATTTCCTGTGGTTTAAGATTTGGGCTATCCAGTCTAAACTATGTAAATTTTTGACTAGCAATTTCAGTAACCAGCATTACTACTAATTTAGTCAATTCACTTTTACCAGAGTACCAAGAAAAAAAGAGGTACTTTTTTACTTATGTGTTTATAGTCTTGAAAGTGAGGTCATGATTATTTCCTTTCTTGCTCTGAATCTTTTAGTCAACAAAGGTTGTTCATAATTATTTTTTTCTGAAAAAAAAATTTTGATAGAGTAAAATTAATAAGATTCTTAGAAATCCCTGTGAATCTGACTTAATTACATGATCTGGTTAGTGGTTATGTAAACTAAATTTTAGAGGAAGTTGTAAGATACTCTGGTTGCATATATTTTCCTATCTCTTCCTTCCCTGTATCCTCAGCCTCCAGTACAGGTTATCTATTCATTGCTGTTTTATCCTGATGAAGCACTAATAGTTAATGTTAAAAAGATGCGGTTTCTGAATTGTATTTAGTTATAAGAGAGGTGTGTGTGTAATTGAAATTTAAAAAACCAGATTAAACTTTAGTTATTATAATCTTAAGATTCATAGGTCTCATGTAATGTTTTAAGCTATTTAGCTGAATTAATGCTGAAATTTAAATGTTTTATGAGCTACATTTTAAAATATATACCCTTTCATATATTTTATATCATAAAACAAAGCTGAGTTTTACTAGAAACTTGTTCATTATTCAGACTAGTGTAGGAAATTTTATACTGATCAATTTAGCCATCTCACTCCAGTATACCAAACTCAATATTATCTTGGAATTTGTTAGTATTCATAGGAACAATAGTAGCATAATGATAATAGCTAGTGGTTATTGAATGTTCATTTGTATCAGGCCAAGATCTTACAACATTTTATCTTCATAGCAACTCTTTATGGTACATAGCACAACTGTCTGTTTACAGATGACAGACCTCGAAGTATGGAGAGGTTAAGTAATTAACTTTCTTTGAAGTTTATACAGTTGTAACTAGTAAATGGTATAAACCCAGGCAGCCTAATCCTAGAATGCTGTTTTCATCACTATACAACAGGGTGCTCATGAAGTTGGAAAACATAATAAAATTATTTGATCATATACTACAATATGTATAGTATAGATATACTATAAATAATTTATTCTATATTTGCCTATGGTTCTAGACTTGGTGATCACCTTTTATATTAAGTACAACATTTAAAATTACTTTGTGCTAAATCTCTTCTTGCTAATTAATAACTCAACAAACACACAAGCCTAGCTGTTTGAAACTTTACAGATTTGTGCGTTCTGTGTTCCTGATACCCATAAGCTTGATGGCAACAGAGACTTGACCTTTCTATAGCAAATAGCTTGCCTGTTGCAAATAGTTGGCCTGTTCCAGTTTGAGGTTGTGGACATTTTAAGTCAAGTCTCTGTTCCCTCCGTTCCTAAAGAAATTTCTGATTTTGTGATTATGAGCAGTGATCAGACAGTAGGATAAATTCGGATAAGCTGCCATTGTGGCTGAGTGGAGATACTGTGGCTCTACAGAAATTACTCTGAAGGCTCAGCACCCAGTGAGGGTGAGTGAGGGTGAGAAACTGAGAATCTGGAAAAAGTTATTAAATTAAGGTTGATAATGGACCCAGCCTATTGGACTTTCTTGCACTACATATTTCTATTCTTGAAAAGTTTGAAGGTATAAGAAACATTATACAACTTGTCAATGACTTACTAAAAAATGATGTTACCTTTTTTTTTTTTTTACTTTCAAGGAATGGTATATAAAGGCGACTTAATTTTCAGATTTAAAATCATTACTCAGCATCTTCAATTAACAAAAAAATGCATGAAATATTGAAACATTAAGCTTACGGAATGCAGTGGGCTGTGTGGGCTGTTACGACAAAGTGTTGTGCTCTTTGATTAAAAGGAGACTGTTTATCTCATCTCTGCTTTTTCTTCCCAGACTGTGAAAGCACTAAACCACTTAAAAGAAAACTTGAAAATTATTCACAGAGGTGGGTATAGGATTGTTTTTTGTAGAACAATTTTTTCTTAATAGGAATAATAGGAAAAAATATTGAAAATTAAATGTCACTTTTTTAGCAAAATGTACTATATATGTATCCTAAAACTTCATTGTCAATTTAGGGTTTTTTTCTTTTGGGAGTCTGTAAATTCCAGTCTACCTTATTAATATGTTAGGTTTAGTAATTGAAAGTTTTGCTGTAAGTTCTTGTTACTCTTAGTTGAAAAATAATTATTCATTTACCCAGTACATAGTGTTTCTGTGTATATGGGTAAGGCATGGAGATGGTCCTATGAGCATGCAGAGAAGAATCAGAGGGTGGTACCGTTGTATTACAAAGGCACACTACCATCCCTATCAAGTGTTTCTTCTCTACTTTAGAGGATAGTTTTGCAAGTTGAGAGATTGTTTCACTAGTATTGTACATTGGAATTCTTCTAAAGCATTTGTATGTGTGAGAATAGTGATCTTGTCCTTATTAGACACGGATTCAAAATTTTTAAACGTTTCATGTAGATCTATTGGTAGACAGTGGGAATCCTGCATTTAATTCAGCAAATAGACTAAATAGTTGCTCTGTTTGTTACTGACAGACTCAGAGTAGTGAGTTAGTGGTTTTGAAGAGGAACATAAGTTCACTAATCCCAGTAAATTTGTAATGAACAAATGTAAGACAATATGTGACACTATATGATTCAGCCTGACAGTAAATATGATAGAAAGTCAAAGGTCATATTCAGAAATGTGGACCTTGAATTCAAAGAAACATAGTTTCTAGTGGTTAAAGAAAGTAGTAACTTGGGCATTTAAATAATTTTAGTTTGGGGTTGACCCTGGACCAGAAATTAGTTAACCTCGAACATCAGAATACTTCTTTTACTTTTGCTGGGCTTGTTAAGAGTAATATTAGGTAGGCTTCTTATTTTCTCTTTGGACCTAAAATCATGTAGTGTTAGGTCCCTAAACAAAATTATTTTGTTCCTACTTGTTTTGGGGTTGTCCTTCCTTTTTTTTTCTGTGTGCTATAATTATGAGAGTATCACTTTTACCTTAGGGTTGCTCAGATACCTTAGCGTACTCAGAGTATCACAATAAAGCACTAAGACCATGCCTGAGGAGGAGTAGAATGAAAGGAGGAGGCTTCAGAAATAACTTTGATTTTTGTATTCTAAATCAAATGATCAGTTTATAGTAGTCTTTTTATTAAATCAAATTAGTTAGCTTTTTTGCTTCAGTTAGAGTGCATTTAATCACAGATAACAGAAAATTCTGACAACTGGCTTAAACTTCAAGGAAATTCATTATCTGCTGTAATAAAGTCCAAAGTTAAGGTGGCTCCTGGTACAATGTGAT